>VXBB01014620.1:30604-102596 GCA_013399915.1 Illadopsis cleaveri
GCCCTGCAAGCTCCCGGCGGGCGGGCGCGCACACGCCGTGGATTAAGGTGGTGCTCAGCCCCCGCCGCCCGCCGGGTTAAGTAGCCGGGATTAGCCCGCTGCGGCAGCACGACACCGACATCTCGGGCACTTCGCCGCCCCGCGGGGGCTGGGAGCCCGGCACCCGCGCAGACTCTCCCGCCGCCTCCCTACCTCCCTCGCCCGCCCGCCGCGCCCCCAGGGCGGTGTTTTTGGCCGCGGCTGGGTCGTACGCAGCTTTCCGTCGGAGCGAACGGGCTGATTTGATTTATCGATGCCTGGCCGGGCTGCTCATCGACCGGCGCGGACGAGGAAGGGATGCGGCACCAGCTCGGGTGCCGGGAGAGCGAAGCCCTCGCGGGCGTTTTGCCGCGGGTGAGCCTGTCCCCGCTCGGGGCCGCTCCGCGGTGGGAAGTGCCTCTAACGGCGGTGTCATTCTCGTTCCGGCGGTGCGTGTAACCTTTGACTGTCGCACCACGTGAGTTTGAGAGCGGGCTGGAGCCTCCGCCGGGGATGGCTGGCCGCTGCCGAGCGCGGGAGGCAGCGCTCGCAGTGGGGTGGACTGGGGTGGGTGTCCGCCCCGCCGTCTGCCCTGGCTTCCTACCGAGGCCCTCGGTCAGTCGGTAAAGGCTGAAGTCGGAAGGACTTACGATTTCGAGAACAAGATCTTATGAAAAGCGGTCTGTGGTCCCCGGGAGCGTTTCCTTCAGAGCGCCCGTGCGAGTGGTGTTCACGAGGGGCAGGAAGGGGCTCAGCCTGAGCCCGGGGAAGCGTTTGAGAAACGGAGAGCTGTGGTTGAGTCTGTCCTAGGGCTCACAGCCTGAGGGGCAGTGTATTAGTCCAGCTGTAATAGACGTTTATGTAGTGCTGTGCATGATCCATAGTGCACAGCAATATTTTTACGTTTGCCTTTTTAAACTGTAGCGGCTGCTGACGACAGATATGAACAGTAACAAAATTTCGGGGGCTTTTTTCCGTGTCGTTTTAAGATCCACATTTACAGAAATCCTTAGATACCTGTTATAAATGGCATTTGTAAATTTGTACCTTCAGTTGGTAGGCTTTCTTCTCAAGGTCTGTTCAGAAGGGGCTAGTGGTTGTACCTTAATGCTGTGTCTGAAACCGTCATTCAGAGAACGTTTGCGGGTATCTCGCCACACAGTGCTTGAGAGGTGACTGGCTAGGTGACTATTCAAATCATGTCCCTTCTTAAAAGTCAAGTGCCAAGCCCACTGTAGTTGTGAAATATCTTCCATCATTAGTGGTTGTCAATCTTGACTTCCTGGGAAGTCTGAAGTGAGTGTGGCTTTGGAAAACCACCGGCTGTAGAAAAGCTGCTGCATCTCTAAAGTATTCCTGGGTCCTAATGAATTTGGGTTAAAATAATGTGTTTAAGTGCTTGGAAAGGTGTTGGCTAGATAACTTGCCAATTCCTTGGTTCACGATACTGTGTTCAGAAGGTAGTAGCTGTAGCTATACCAGGGCTACTTTTTTTCAGCTGTTTGTTGGCGCTTTTCAAGAATTTCTTCCAAACATCACAAATTGTGAATTCCAATAGAGGTAAACTTGTGGATCTTTAAACTATTGGCTCTTCTGGCAGGAATAGCTTCCAGTGTACTAGGACTTTAATACTTATGGCATAATGAATGGAAACTCTCGGTGTCAGTGAAAAAAGTGGTCACTGAATTCAGTGAGGGAAAAAAACTCATACACTTCGATGTGAAATTTTCGGTCTGGAAGAGCATCATTGTGTGGTTCGGTTTATTGCTGCTCCTACTGATGATTATGGTAACCGACCCAGGCTGAGTTAGTTGAAGGAAGCGTGGATCCTGTGTTATGTACAGACACTTGCAGGTTTTCCCAATCGATGTTCCTATGTCAGTGTTAAATTGCAACATTACTTCTCTCCACTCAAAGAAAAACACATGGAAAGCCATGTGTATTATTAAAATGATACAAGTTAAAACTAATTTTAAAGGCAATTTTGGATGTACTATTTGTAAGCACACATACTGTGACTTCTGCATATTAAGCAAATGTTTTTGGGAATTTAAAGGAGAAAACAAGACTTCTGTCCCATTAGCATTGAATAAACTGTGTATCAGTTTCTTACACAAAGTTGCATTGCTTACAGGTAATGTACAAAGAAAGGATCCCCATTCATTTAATACATATTCAGCTAATAATCTGGCGGTGATCCTGCAAATTAAAATCCAGTGTAGTCTAAAGGTAGAGTCTCATTTAGAAAGTCACTCTTTTGTGGACCACAATATAGAGATTTCTGTCAGCTGTTTAAATTGTGAACCTCTAAACTGTGTTGTAGAAAGCTTCAAAGAAAATTGAGAGGCTTGAAAGTGTCCTGTAGCAAAGGCACAAAGGTCTAGTAATTACTACTATTATCTTTATTTCAAACTGTTTGAATTTATTTGGAAAGAAGAATGTGATAAATGAGAGGTAATCATGAGATGATACTAAGAAGGAAGAAACATAGGCTGCATCTGCACCTCAAAAACAGACGCTTTGGAAGAATTAACTTCACCAGCATTTAAGATTTTAGAGCTGGGAACTTACTTTTAACTGACAAGTTCATAATGAACCTGCAAAACAATCAATAACATGCCATAGCAAGCAAGTCTCCCTTGACATGAGGGTGGACGAGATAACCTAAAGTATCTTCTAACTCGAATTTCTTCCATTAAGGTAGACTAAATATTAATGGCATTCTTTACCACTGAAATGTGACCTCAGTAATGTCTTTCAGTGTTTGAACTCTTTATATATGTTCTCTTCTGTTTTTAAAGGGAAAACAATACTAGTGCAAAAAGGGATTTGTGTTTTATTGAAAGGTGAAGTCAGGTTTCAGTTATCAAAATTTAATGCAGAATAATGAACAGTTATGGTTAGTCCTGGGCATTTGGAAGTAAATATCTTCCGAGAAATAAGGAAGACTGCTTGAATCTTTAACAGATCTCTGTTATAGAAATGCATGCTTACTTTATTACAAAAGGATCAATAAAATTGCAGTAATAGTCTTAAATTTGTATTCTCTAGTATTTTCTACTTGTCTTAAAATAAGTAATAATAACAAGACGTTAAAAGTTGCAGTTAAGGAGATAAGGATCTTTCTCTATAGAGTATTTTAATTAAAAACTAGATAAAATCTAGGAGTTGAAGAGTTGTGTTCAAAAAGCTAGGATTGGCTCTAACTACTGGCTTTCTAGAGTGTGTGCAACAGTCTCAGGCAGGTTTTTTTTGGCTTTTTTATTCAAACCTGTTAAATTTTCTCTGAATACATTTTTATTTCTTCCTGCGAAGGTTTAACAGATCAAAGAACCAGGGATGCAGGAGAGACAAGGTGGTACTGTTGCTGATTTGAAAAAGAGAAGTGAACCTATGATGCTTTATGTAGAGGATGGGTATTTCTCACAAGCGTTAAGATTTACTAATTTAATTCAAAATAGCTTGCCTTTATAAAGACTGGATTCCTTCACTTTTCAATACCTAATGTTTGTGTTCTCCTAACTTAGGCTTCAGTTAGCTGAAAAGACCATATTCATTAATTGAACAGCAGAGTGATAAAAAAGTAAGTAAGAATTTTTTTCCTGAAGCCCTCCAAACATCTGTTAATGCATGTAAAAAATAAAAATGTGTTCAGCAGTTTCACACAAAAGATGTAAGCAATGATAATGAGCAGCATAGAAGGAGGATTTCCAGGAGGTGACATGTACAATGAAATTAACAGGCAAAATATTAGACTAACCCATCTTAGAACAGTTGCACCTACTCACATAGAATGTAATTGCTCCACAAACACATGGTATTGTCCAGTTTGTCTTTTACTTTTAAATTATCAGACTTTCAAATACAGTTAATTAACATGAATTTCTAGTTTTCATGACAGATTTCACTTGCTATGAGCAGTGTCTTTGAAGGATCTGTCTGTTCAAGCTATTGATAGTCCAGTAAACGTTATGAAAATTATTTCTGCTGCCACTTATAAATCTTACTCTAACTGACAGATGACAGCAGGAGGTGTTATTAGTTTAATTTTGGTGAATTGCAAAGTAGGTATGAGGCTTTCTCCATTGGTTTTTCAAAGGTCTTGTGGGAGAAGAAATTTAAGGAAAATGTAGGAGGCATTTAAAAAAGAAATCAGAAATAGATCTGAAAATAGATATAACTTTTTTTTTTTTTGTCCAGTAAAAGATAATATGTAATTGCTATTACAAAGCAGACAAATAACATCTGCCTTGCCTTTGAAGGGGAATGGACAGAGAAAGAAAATCTATTCCTCCTTACTGGTGTTTGCAACTGTACTGTGCAGTTAAAGAGTGCATAGATGCATTTTGAGGATGACATTTGATAAACTTTGGTGCTGACCACTAAGTCTGGCTGGTTCTGCCACTTACAGCATGACCAGTCTCAGCACTAGAGGTAGCTCTGGCTTGTTTGCTATAATCTGATGCTGCTTTGTAGAAGAGAGGGAGGTTTCTGCATGGCCTCATACAGTGGACTTCAGTGGTTTGCATGTCTCTTTTTGATATTGTGTATGAGCTGGATGTTTCCTTAACTCCCAGTGAGCACAGGAAACACCATGTTCTTAAAACACACTTCTGGGAGCCTATCACTTGTAATCTGCTACCCTTACTTGTGCCCTTATATTCACAGAAAGATAAGGTAGCAGCAGGGAAAACAACACTATTGCTTTCTCACCACTTGGTGTACAGTGTCTGGTCAGAGGAGGCCCAGGATGTACCATATTCTGCATAGTTGATAGCAACAAACCCCAACTCAAGGCAGGAAAGATGATTCAGCCCGCTCTGCTTTAAGCAGCTTCTGGGATGTGCGCCCCAAGGCTTATAGTGGTGTGCTCTTTTTCTGCTTATGTCTTCATTAAAACTTTAATATTCATTTTAAGATTTTTGAATCAAAGATGAACTTAATCACCTTTACATTGCATACAGCAGTGAAAGAAAAATCAAATGCTCCTTGCTGGAGTGTTACAGATGTGCCCTTATGTAGAAATCACATTTTTTTGCTTGTTATTTGACCAGCGACTAGTGGCTTGTCTGCATGGCTCTTTCAGGATTGCCCCTGTGTCTCTGCAAATACAAGGATGTGTTGCTTGTGGTGTGTATTTTGGCTTCTGTCTAGATTTTAAATAAAACAACTGTTGACTCCATAAGGGGAGAGGAGGAAGAGTTGCTAGCTGTGTTTGATGGAGTTTTTGCATTGTAGGAAGAAATAACCATAGTGCTATGGTCTTTATTGAAATAAGGAGCTTAGGCCACTAGCAATAAAGAAGGCTTGTAGCTACAGCACACTTCTTTTAAAAGAATATTTGTAGAATGTCATAAGAAGTTGAAGGTGGTCACTGTGTCTCTCCAAAAGCTTGGAAAACATTTGGTTTTGTATGGTAGGTGTTTCAAGAGATAAGAGTCTTTTAAGTCCCCATCAAAAGATTTGTTAGTCACTTCTGTTAATGTTTGATGCTTTTTTAATATTCCAAAATTTTGTCAGACTTCTATGATGGCCTTCTGAAGCTACTTGTTGATCAGCATAATCCAAGATACTGAGGACAGAGAGAGCATCATTTATAATTGCCTGTTTGGCTTCTGACTGTCAGTGCAAAGTTTCTCGGGCTGGCTGAGGTGGCCTCATGGCTACTTTCATTTCCATCTTAGGCAAACTGCAATAATTCCCCCCTCCTTTGTGCCATCTCTACCACTTTGGATCTACTCAGTGCACCACTAGACACTTTGTTACACAATCTTTGTGCATCAGCTGGTCTCTCCAAGGTGAGAAGTGAGGCTCACATGAGGAAATCAACACGAATCTTTAGATTGGTGGTTGGGAATGTTCCTCCTTGTGCAGTAGTCACGTGAAACCATTCCCTGGAGAGCATTAACTTTTTCACATGGGAGAACTTGAAGTTACTGCTTTGACAGTAGATGGGAGAGTGGTTTGTGTGCCAGTTTTTCAACTAATGGTGTTCCATAAAAGTATATTTGGGTTAAAACACAAGAACTATATGCCTAGGTGGTTTCTGATACTACAGTGGAGGAAAAGAAATTGTGCTTGTTGTGTTGAGCATCCAGAGTTGCTTTCTGATGTTTTTACATAGAAAAGACTGAGTAAATAGTAACAATAAATGGGTACAAAATGTGGCAAGTATGGTTAGCCCTTAAACTGTTTAAGAAAAGGTGGTATTTTTGAATGTCCTCTGATTATTTAGATCTAGTAGATAGTAGATCAGGATCTAAATATATGTATTGAACAGGAGTTTTCTCACTTTCATCCAGGTTCTACTGCTATCAGTGTTGATATTGCACTTCAAATTTCTTTACGTTGCTTGGATCTGCCAATTCTTTTTCACCTCAAAATGAGGCTGGTGGAGAACTTCATGAAGCCTATGGAACATAGTGCAAATCAATACTTAAATTAGAGCAGTGTCTACCAGCCTCACTCAGTTGAGGCTGTATGAAACATGAAATGATTTAAACTGGCTGTCAGGGTCTGTGCCAGATGGCTTTCAAATATGCATAGTTGAGACTGACAGCTGGAGAGAGTAGGGAAGGTGCTTTACCACTGCTAGCACAACTGCTTTACTTCTGCTTTATTAATAACACAAATCATTTCAGCTTGTGTTCTCCTACTTCTGCTCTCAAATCTATGTAGTTAACACTGACAGTGATTTTTCTTATTCTGCAATGAGCTTGCTTTGCATAGTGAAGCATCTTGACATCTTCACAAAGTCTGCTTTCAGATGCATTTTAATAATAGGTAGATCTTGTGGTGGTGACTGCAGACCTAAGGATGTGTTCCTAAACTACAGCTGTATTTCTAAAGTGATTTGAAAGAGATTTGGGAATAAAGGACTAAATTCTCTGGGATTTGAGAAAAGCATGGTCTCGTTTTCTGGATTTGTGTGTATGTTAGTTGTTTACTGGTAGTGGAGGCACTTACAGTGGAGTTACCCTTCACACAGAGTCACCCACTCTGCAATGAATACCAAGTTATAGGAACCTTTTGAAAGAACTTTGGTAAAAACACGCACATCCAAAGATAAATACCAGCATATGAAGCAGTGGTACATGCTAAGTCTTGCTTGTAAGTGAGTAATTTGTGTATGGCTTTCTTTTTTTCTTGTTGATCCTGGTGTTACTGGGCACTGGACAGCAGCTTCTCAAACCATGCTAGCAAAATGGTTTAGAAAAAGTTGTCTTGGTTGTGCGAAGTCTGACACCTAAAATTGTGTTGTGCTACCTTCTAACACAGGAAATTGGTTTATCAGATGGAAAATTACAAGGGATGTGTGCTTGAGGGGAGTGCTTTGTATTTTCTGGGAAGACAGTTGTAACATTCTTGATAGATGAACCTCTCATTCCAAAACTTCAACACTGAATTTGCATAGGCTCATAGCTTTATATTTGCCTTCTATTGATAGTCAAATCTAAGGCTACGGAAAATAATATGGAGAATGAAATTGTATATATAACCCTGGGCAAAATGCTTTCAACTGGACAAAGTTAATACATGTTACTTTAAAGCGACAATTGTAAAACAGGTCAATTTCAAGCTCCCAGTGAGGAACTGATAAAGGCCCCTCCTGAGCATTACTGAGCTGACAAAGTAAAAACCCTAATGATGGGCTTCCTTCTTCTCTGTCACAGTTGGCAGTAGCTGAAAATGGTGATGTGGTTGTAGGGCTACTCCATGGCCTAGATTCCTGGAGTGAGGGTGAACAAGAGAGCTGAAGTTGGCTGGCACCTGTACCCTACCATGGGGAGGAGAATGCCTGTAGTAAAGGTCTTGGCTACCCTGCAGGATGGGGAACCTGAGCCAGCTGCAGGGCTCTCCTGTACTGGCAAGGACTGGCCCATGCTGGGCAGCATGAGCAAGAGTGTGGCCAGTGGATTTTGGCTTTAGTTGTGCTTGTGAGGCCACATCCAAAAATGGTGCCTTGTTTTGCACCTCTCCTGACAGTCAATGAGAGGCTGTCCTGTGGTGTGTGGGGAGAAGTAGAGTGAGGTGGCTTTGCTTGACCTGGAAATGGAAAGGCCGAAGAGGGACTCAGGTGATGGTCTGTAGTGGGGCCTTGCAGAAGGTGCAGTTAGGCTCACCTTTTTCCTAGGATGAGAGTGGAGATGTGGAGAAGAGCTTCCATGATTGACTTGAGCTGGTGAGGCCTGTGCTGGCTGGAAGGGGCAGTCCCTGTCACTGTGTGACCTTCAGGAGGAGCCGCTGGTGTTGCTGCTGTCTTCCTTGTCACTGGCTCTCATCTAGGGCTGTCCCCTGACCTTGAGGTCAGGTGAGTGGCAGTGCTGCCTCAGGGCTGTACCTTCTGGCAGTAGCAAAGGCTTGGGTAGTCCTAAACTAACTGTGAAGCCACATCCTTCCTCTTGCTCTGACATGGTAGTGCAGCCGCTTGATATGTGAGTTCAGCCCAGCCAACTGTGCTTAACTTTGGCAGAGCAATCCTGGCCACTTACATAAGTGTCTTAAAAAACTGAAACTAGTCACTCTGGGCTGCTTCTGTTGCTCAAGCAACACAGGCACATCGAAGATGAGATTCATGTGACTATTTTAGATCATGTTGTCCTAGGTGCCTAAATGTAATATTTTGATATGTATGTTTTAATTTTTCCATTGCCTATTTAGAAAAAGCACCTGAAGTGCCTACCTTAGAGGTAGGTGTTCCCATTTGCTCAGGTGAATCTTGTATATGACGGAGGGTATGTAAAGTTTTAACCCATGAAATGTGCATGGGCTTCAGAACTTGAGATAGACCCTTCAGGGGGTGAAAGTAGGTGATGGGGAAGAGCACAATTTCAACACTGACTTTTAAAAAAGCTGTTGCATCTGCTGCATGCTGTCTATTACCAATTATTGAAGTACTAAATCTTGGAGTGATTAATGTTAAAGTCAGTAGTTGTTCAGCTGTGTACTAAATAAAAGGGTTTCAGGTAAGAAACTGAGGTAACAACAAGCCTCTGTAGATTCTTAAAGGCAGCTGTAGCAATTCTAAAGTTTAAAATTCTGTGGAATTTGCTGTAGAAACTTCACCAAGAGGAAGTGCTCATGTTTCAAGGGGCTTTTCAGCCCTTTCCACCACACCCTACTTACTTTATATAAATGGATCATGTGTCTTAACTTGCTGATTAGAAGCCTAATGTCAGCCTCTCAAATGTGAAGTGTGTTATAAACATGGTTAGTTGGGAGCTTAGCAAGGCTCCAGTTGCTGGATGAATTAGAATTTGAGGTATATTTCCTGTGAGTATGGTTTCATATTTGCTTCACTCAAGCAGGTTTGGTGTAATTCTGTGCTGTATTTTGAGTTGGCACTGGCACTGGATTATCTGTGTGGTGAGTCTGGTTAGATAACCATTTTGTCCAAAAAAATGCACTTTTACTATCTGTATAAGCTTTTTGTGTACCTGCAGGAACTTCACTGTTGTCACAAGAGACTTGGGGAAGGAAGAGATGATCAGAGTAGTTGGTATCCATCCTGATACTTGATCATTACCATGCTTGTGATGGGAGAAGCATGGCATGGCTTTCCTTGCTGTGGTTGCTCTCCATAGAACGATTGAGCAGCCTAGCTGGAGTCCTGGGAATCATCCAGGCACAGCACACAAATGGAGAACACTGCAGGAGCTCTGAGTTTCAACAGCAAAACTGTGAGGTGGCTTTGTTGCATGATAGGGGTAAAACTTTTTAGTCAGCTATAAAATATCATGTGAGTTCTGTAAGATGGGAACCAGTTCAGCCCACTCTGACTTACTAATTTTGTGAATCTGCCACGTGAAAACAAAGCTGAGAAGTGAACACCACTTTCATGTAGATAGGGAGAAGAAACAGTCATCTAATTTGCAGAAGGGTGGTTCTTCTATTTTTAAAACCTGAAACAAGTGAAGGCTAAATTATGTAGCTACAGGCACATTCTTCTTTGGTAGGTAGTAATCAAAATCTAATGATTCAAGCTGTCAAAGCTTTTTAAAGTTCATGTGAAGTTTAAGATGATGGAAATTTATCTTTTCTTTGGGAGGAGGAGTGTTTTGCTGTTCTTCTAGAAGAAACTTCGAGACAAAGGCATTTATTGCACTTGTGTGAGTTTCTCATATACAGACTTCTAAATAGTGAAACTTAGAAATAGCCACCCCAAAAAATTATTTGATAAATGCTTAGGATTGGAAAGAATTTTATATGAGCTTAGCCTCATACCAACAAGTTAAGAAATGTGGACTTTATTTAAGAAAAAAAATAAAAATCCAGTCAATTTTGTAGACTAAAAAATTGGGGTGTCCATTTGTGGAGTTTTTGCCAGGAAGGTGTTTTGTCTCAGGTTGGCCTAGAGTTTTGGGTTCACCTCCATGAGATGGCAACAAGCTATCAATCAGTCTGCTCAAAGCCTATTATTTCCCTTTTCAAAACTGTTTCCACGGCTCTGCTGTGTCAACACCGTTCAGTCATAATTGTCAACTCCAAAGCAGGCTGATCAATGGAAATGCTAAATAAAGCGGCAGAGTTCTTGCCTCAGAGGCTGTGTGAAACCAGGTTTGCTGGGCGCTGTGTGCCTGTGAATATCAGCAGAAAAGTTTACTCTTTGTTACCTTCTAGTCCAACAGTCCTATGTGACTTCCTGGCTCCTTTGCTTGAGGTTGTCTTGAACTCCTGAGTTTTTCAGCTTGTCTTCCAGGTGAAGTTGTTTTCTAAGAAATGGACAACTAAAAGGGTTTTGTTTTTCAGAAACTGAGAAACAGCACAATCCATAGAAATAAAAATTTGAATTGCAGCTATATGATGGGATTTGTTATGTTTTGTTTTTTTAATGCGTATGAAGCATCAGACCTTATGGTACTTGTTAGTACTGTTAAAATTGCTCCTGGCATTCATCAGGTATGAGACTTTTAAGAAGTGACAGCTGGTTGAGGATCAGAAACAAAACACCAACTCTACTGCCCATTGACATACATGTCTATGAAAGACCAAGGAAGTTCTTGGCATGCTTTAAACTAAGCACATTAGATTTGCAGGCACAGCTCTTTTAGTGCCTTCTTACAAGGTATCTTTTTCACAGCTGATAAGTAAAATGATGTCTGTACTCCCTCTGCTGGCTCTGCAAAAGTAGCTTTCATGAGCTTAAATAGCTGAGTACCACCTCTTACAAATATGCCTGTGTGTAATTCTGAGTTAAGAACAGTTTAATGAATAGAAGAGGGATTTTCCTGAAAAAATGGGTCAACAAATAGTTGCTGAAAGCTAATCAGGTGTCTCAGATGCTATCTCCTGCTATAATGGTAAACACCGGTGTTGTATATACCTTTGTAATTGTAGTCTGATCTGTTTTTGTGTATCAACAATTGGATGGGGCTATCCATTAAAATACTTGTACATCTAGTTATACATCTAAGCTCCACTTTTATAGGTATTGTGTTCTATATGTACATGAGGAGCTATGATTAGAAGCCTCACATAGGGGAAGAAAACTTTACTTCCATATAGTGCCAAATACATTTATTTGCTTATTCTGAGACTACTTGTTTCTTTCTATGTGAAGAGATATTCAGTATAAAAATTCTCAGCTGGAATGGAAGAAGTTTGAGCTTGAACAAAGTCTCGGTGTATATATAGATATTATGAACATAGTCAAAACAATTGTACTTGTAAGTCAATAGACATCTTTACATGCCAATGTAGTTCATTCTGTTATCTTGTTTTCTGATATTATTTTTCTATTATACTACTGCTCTAGTTGTTTTTAGTTTGTGAGATTTGATGACAATTTAACAGTTTCAGAGAACCAAAAAGGTAACTCTCCCTAATATACTGGTCAGTAACCAGATAAGTGGAATAATAAACCAAACTGCCTTTTTACCATTTGCTAGTTCAAAACATCTCTGAACAAGAACGTTTGAGCCTTATGACGTGGAGTCTGGCTCCTGGTTGTAAAGTCTGAGGAGATTTTCTGGATTTTTGACCCTGCAAGATGCATTTCCTGGAAAACAGTCTTTTGTCCTGACACTTCACTTGTATAATTCATGACTGTCAAATATTCCAGAACAGTAAAACTACTGTGCAAACTCAATTAAGAATTCAGTGCAGCCACTGTAGTTCCTTCTGCTAAATTTCTCTTTTGGTGTACCTGTGGCGGTCTGCAGATGTCTTCAGGCTTTGCTCTGTTGAGAAGAGACTCTTGGGCTGCAAAAAACCAGACAGTTGCCCACGCCTTCACACAGAGGTTAGAACAAGTCATATTCTCACAGCAAGTGCATTCCCTCTACCAAATATGCTCTTCTTCCTCTGCTATTGTGGATTAAGTTCTTGAAGTTTATCCCTGTGACTTTGATGATCAGAATTCAGAGTTTTACTGCCATGCTCAATATTTTTTTTTAATGTCCAAAGTTCTATTTTAATAATCATGTAAGTTGACAAGCAAACCAAAACTTGTGTACCTCCATAATATAGGCCATTAAATTTAGCTTAGCAATGTCTGCCTTCAACCCTGGTCTTGTCAAACAAGAACAGTAGAGAATTCTCCATGCACATGGAAATGCATCAATTTTTTTGTAACATCTAATAATAAGTTTCAGAAATCTCCAAATTAAGGAGTTGGAGAATCTTGATCTTATAATATCCTAAAATAGTATAATAGCTTGGTTTAGGCTTCCTGTGGGCAATTTTGCCGTGATGTAATTGCTTAAATACTTGAAAATATTTGCTCTGTGAAAAACACTTTGTGACAGGTGATGGCTTATTTCAATAATAATTGCTCAACAACAAGGTAATGTTTTAGTAACTACCTACTCTTCAGTTTTAAGGAAGAAAGCTGTCTTGAAAGCTGTTTAGCTTAATTATGTGCCTGAAGGATCACATGTCAAACTAGATTGTGACTTTGACAGACAGCTATGTAACAGCCTAAAATTGTTTGTTCTTTTACACTTAGTTTGATTCTGGATTCTGACTGTATATTCTTTGATCATATTGCTGATTTCTTTTATTAGATAACTGCTCTCAACTGTTCAAATATCAAGAAAATTAATTTTTCCACCACCCCAACCCCACCCCCGCCAAAAAAACCCCAAACCAAAACAAACAAACAAAAAAAACCCCAAACAAACCAACCTCTTCCCTAATTTCATGCTGTGTTGGTTAGAGCAGAAGATTTCAAAGGCAATGGATACAAGCAAAAATCTGACTCCTCTAGCAGGGGTATGACACACTAAGTAGCAACTTGCTGTTAGTAATCTAGAGCAAGCTACTAGCTACTAGTAACAAGTCTGAGTGCAACATGCAAAAGGACATATAAACTCAGTATAATGCATGGGTTTTTTTCTGAAGGTGAACTGGAAACACTGTTTATAAGCTGTGCTGCTATGTCTGAATAAATACGAAGGAGATTTAGGAGTCCATTGGTATAAATTTTTGTGTCTCTTAAAACATCCCTTTCCTTGAGAAAAGGAGAAACTGGAAAAAAACTGTTGTAAAATAATTGAAGTAAAATCAAACTAAGAAGTTAATAGGTTAGAGACCATTGTGCAACTTGGCTGTCAATCTGCTTGTCGTGGTGTACAGATTTGAATTCCTGTATTCCTTAAGCCAAATTCATAATAACTTTGAAATGAGGTGTTCATTGTGTAGGATTTTTCATTAAGTTTCACTTCATCTTCCTTACCAGTGTTTTCCTTACCTCAGGTCTGAAAGTGTGAATAACAAGTCTGTTACTTGTTACTAGCAGATTTCTTACTTGCACCAGATTTTTATAAGTCTTGTCTACATCAAGTAGGGTTGGTTTTTTTTTTGAAAGGCTACTAAAATAATGCTTAATTATAGAGGTTTTCAGATGGCTTCTTTCTATATTTCCCTTGACAAACTAATTAAAATAAATCATCCTTAATGGGACTGAAAAACAGGTTTTTGGAGAACAGTCTTAGCACAGCTGCTTCCTAGTAGTCTGATTTCTCTTCTCCAAATGTTACATGTCCTTCAAGCTTAAGGTTTCATTGAAAATGCTGAGGAACTAGCTGATAGCATCCTTTGAGGAAAACAGGGATACAGGAGTTTGCTTAGGAAAGTGGAGCAATAGGAACAGAGAAGGAATCTCCTAAAATTACCTTCAGAAAGGCTGGCCCCCTAACTGTGGGAGTTTGGGTAATTCGTGTTATATTTTGCTTCATGGTGCTGCATTTTTTGTTTGTTTCATGATACTTGATCTTCCCAGTCACTTCTCTCCACTGGGAAAACAGGCATTTCACTGACTATTACTAGCCTCAGGCTAGAGGAAGCTCACGTCTTCCTTATTCTGCTTTACCTGCATGCAGCATAAGAGAAATTCGTGAGCTGCAGGGTCTGGATTAAAAATATAGTTGGCTTCTGACTTAACAAGAGTTGGTCTGTGAGCCCCGACTTGGCTGTATAGTGAAAAGTATCTCATGCTGAGCTGAGGTGTGATGCAGTCAGACGTGCAGTGGCGCTGGTCCTTTGAGGAAGGCTGTTGGAGGCCATGAGCTGAACATACAAATCTTGGTTATTTAAGGAGTTTGTGCCATCAGTAGTGATAACATGCACAAATTCAACAAGATGCTTGAAGTTTGTCACTTGAGTGGAGAAGCTGATACTGCCTTTCCCAATTCCCTTTCTTCAGAGATACTGTATGCTTTTGGTATCACTAGAAATGGAATGACTGCTAAGTTGCACAGTGTTACAATGTGCCACTGTAAAACAAACACTTGTGGGAAGTACCTTTGTGTAGAAGGAACAAAATATGTCTGACTTTGCTGAGTCAGAATGATGACCTGTAGTCTTCATGGGTGGGCAGGCTCTTGGCCCTGAGGGTCAACTGCAGCTGAACTACGAGCATTTAGCTGCGCCAAATGCATTAGGCTCTCAATCCAGATACCATCTTTTGGAAGGACAAATATTAAGCTTGTTAAACTAGCAATTGCTACTGAGTATTCAGAGCTGCCTCATCAGAAGACTGACACCTCGCTGTGTATGCCAAAGGTAGTTATGCTCCAGGCATCTGAGTGCCTGCGGGTTCGCCACTTCACTTCTCTAGCCTTGTGCTTTCACAGGGCAGGGACTGAAGGGAATCTAACAGCTGATCCTCAGCACTGAGTAGGTTTGGCTGGTTGCAGTGTAGTTCTTCAAGGCATGGCCTTTCCCTACCTGGGAGACTTCAGCCAGAGCTAAATTAGACACCTAGCTCCCTCATAATTTGAATGATTGCTGATTAGACTAGAAGCAGAGCTGTCCACAAAGTGCATTAGGATCCACTGATGCTACAGAGGATTAAAGCCTTTGGTTTATGGGAAACTGACGAAGGTATTTCCTTTACTGTGTGGCATAGGACCTATAAATATTATCATGGAGCATGGTTTTATTTGCATTTTTCCTGAGTTGCTTTCTTTTTTTCTAATTAATTAATCAAGCACTGATGTCTTTGTAATCTCAGAAATCTAAAGAGTTATGCACAATAAAGTTCTTCACAACTGAATACTACAGAATGAAGCTGTGATAATTTTATATAGCCTACCAAAACTGAGAAATTAATTAAATTTACTAAATCTGCTTGAGCAATTATCTGACAGTCAGGTGAATTTGCTGTTGAGTCCAAACAAACAGTGTCTGCCCTTCACTGGAGAGTGATGTACCATGCTATTTGTTTAGTTGCACATCACTTGACTTGTGTCCTGGGTTTGCTCAACCCACTACAACTTGAAATAACAGAGGGAAGAGGAACCTTTCCTTAAAGGGAGATTTAATGTTATCTTAAAGGTTGCAGTCATATAGTTCAATGATAAAGATGCTTCTAGCATTAGCTGAATGTGTATCTTGTCCCTTCAGCTGGCATATCCACATTGCCTGTATGACTTCTACAAATAAATAAGCCCCCCCGGTGTCTTATGGGGAAACTCGTTCAGACAGCAGAAATGCTGCTATTTAAATTTTTTCATTGAGGTGGGGGAGATCCTTTTTGGATGACAGCTTTCTCCATCACACGTCTACAAGTAGCCCACTCACAGATGCAGAGCCTGAAATGCAGAGCCTCTGCGTGGCTACCATCACAGCTAGTGGGTGAGTGGAGGCTTGGTAACATGGCTTGGTGCTTTCTTCCTCCTTTAATCCTGGAGGAGGGCAGATTTCATGGCTAGGAAAAGAATTGTTTTTAAAGATCATAGAAGTACATGGAGAAAGCAAGAGCAGTAAAAAGAAGAAGAGAGCATTAGCAAAGGAAGAAGTGCCAAAGCTATTTGGAGTTCTGTATATCCCATGAGAGATGGACTTAGAGCAGGATCCAAACTGAAATACCTTCTCTCAGTGGCTGAGGTACTGTAAAGAAGAGTAGAAAAGCACACGAGAAGTGTGTGTTCTGGGCACAGGGTTGCCTGTGTGGCTGTTGCAACAGCAGACCTCCCATACTCTATTACTTCATTAATGCAGTTGGCAGAGTCGATGGCTTTTCCCAATGCAAAAGGATAAGAGTGGCAGGTGTAAGTTGCAGTGTTGTTAGTGTCAAATAATGAGAGCTGCTTCAGGACCTCTGTGAGTGGGAGTCTTACACCATGTCACTGTAGCACAGCCATACCTTTGGTCACCTGAGGATGTGACAGACTTGCTGCTTTGTTAGTTACAAAGTGCTGCGATGGGAATCTCAGCTTTGTGCATTCTGTCTACTAACACTGTTTATATATTCCCTGTCTATGTTAAAGAAGCAAACTCCTGAGAGAAGTATTTATTATCTTATATTGGATAGTGGACATAGGATTGTCATGTGTGTTCTGATCGCAGAGCAGTTAATTTACCATCATTCTACAGACAAGTGCCAATGGCTGTATTGCAGTAATGCTTCAATGTGTGTAGAACAATCCCAGACCAGCAACCAACCCTGCATAAATGACAAAGTTGGGGTAGCCAGAAGTGTGTGACAGTGCAGGCAGCATGACAACCTAGCCTTTAAGTGGGTGTCAGACTTCAGAGAGATGGAAAATTATTATCATGAGGAAAGACTAGTTTTGAAACTGGAGATGTCCCTGAAGGATAAAGCAATATGTAGCCTTACTAAATTGTAAAATATGTCGCATAATACCCTGAGGTGAAACCTAGTGAACATGCTTCTTACACTGTACCAGAAAGTGGAGGCCCAGTAGAATGGATTAGTGAGCTAAGGTCTAAAAACTTATCAAAAAGAGCTAAAGATATGACCAGTATAATCTTAATAAAGAATTTTGGAAGAGATTTCACTCTTGTATTTCTGCAAAGCTATACACTGGATTCTCAAATTCAAATATTGAGGTAAAAAAAACACCCCATACCAAACAAAAAAACCCACAAACTAAAAAGACCCCTGAACCTCTTTCCATTACCAGCAGGAGCAATGAAGTTGTGAAGTATTTCTCAAAATGCTGCTCAAGTATGGACTAATTATGATATTTGAATTAAAAACCCCTCTGTCTCCTTAGGAAGAGAAGATGACAAACGTAATTGCAGTTTTTGAAAGGGACTTTCTCAGAATGACTCTTTTATCCAGTTTATTTAGTGTATTTCTGGCAGGCAGGAATTAATGACATTCAGGGGAAGCTAGCATAGCTTTCAAAATATAGATTTCTGAAGAAGTAAGGCTCTTTGAGGGTTTAAGGATAAGGGTATACTGTGGTCTGTTATTTCTAAAAATCTTGTGAAAAATCTGAAGATGAAGGTTCTCAGACTGGCTTGTTACAGGCCGAGAGGCCAAGAGGGAAGCTTCTTAAACTTTGGCCACAAGAGGACAAAACATATATCCAATTTAGCATCATAGTGTGGGCTCATTAAGATGGGTGACCAGACCTGAGACTTTTGTTTTACTTTTCTTACATTCCAGACCCTTGGTTGGTTGGGATGGTTTTGAGGATCATAAATTGATCCTTTACCACATTAATATCACGATTTGTATATATTACCTGTTTATGGTTCAGTGATCATATAGACTATTTTGTGGTACTGTTTATACATAGCAGTAAGGTAGTCCAAAGTAGCAAGAAAAGTCTTAAAACTTTACCTAAGTTAATTTTACTGCTCTAATAGAAAGGAATTGGTTATATACAGAGTGACTTTATGGAAGTAATTAGGCTTAATATCATAGGCATAAATATTTCCTAGTAGCTCTAAAACTAATTGTAAATTTCTTTTGAAGTGTTCTGAATACAAGAAAAATCAGGTAAGAATGGACTTTTGTCTTTTGCCTGAAGGCTCATAAATCTAAAGAGCTTTTTGCATCTCTTTGATGTCATGAAGCATGATCACAGTCAAGACCCTCTTGCTCTGCATAAATGGATACTAGCATAAAAGAATACGTTCTGAAAGAAAAAAAATGGGGAGTGTCTGAATCAGGATGAAGTGGTAAGTATAAATTCTGTGAAAAAAGGGTGAAAAGATTTCTCAAGACCAGTAGGAATAACTGATGAAATCAGCTGCTGGTTTGCTGACATTGTCAGAACTGACCAGCTGGATCCATTGCTCTGAGCTTTAAATGCAACAAGTGACTGAAATCCAGGGATCCAACTCCATCTCTGTTGGATGAAATTTGGTACCATGTCACTTTACCTTTACTTGAAACTTAGTTGCATATAGTGATGTCATATGCCTCATTTAACACACACCTGTCAGGGTTTGTGACTGGAACATATTTTGTACTTTGGGAATGTCAGTAAACTCTGTTGTAGCCTTATGATGCATAATTTTAGTGAGTTGTTTGCCATGCTACCACCCTATCTTTTTTTTTTTAAAGTTCAGCTTTGTCTTGTCATTTTTGTCTATGTGGTTTTGACAAATGTTGATGAGAAAAGTGTGGAAAGTTGTTCATGAACCTAGTAATGTGGACATTTGTTAATGGATCACTTTACTACTTTTTTTTTTAAAGGACATTTAGGTTTATATATTTAGGTATTAATATGACAGATCTATTTAAAGAACTTCGTTCACAGCATAATTATCCTAAACTGTGCAGGGTTAAGAGACTTGAAATCCTCAGTCATCTTATTTAGGACTGAGTGGATGTGAAGGAAAGGAAAATATTGATGGGCTTTGGGCAAACATTATTTTTTCTTGCATTTTAAACACCAGCAGGTTTGCCTTCAGCTATCAGCTGCCTTAATCCAAATTTTGACAGCTTCACTCCCCTCAAGTTAGATAAGAAAGCTGACACAAAGCTGACACACACAGTAAATGCATTTTTGGTACTTGAACACACTCAAAATTTTTCCGGATGGGACAGAAAAAGACTTTTTTTTTTCACTGAGATTATAGTCTTAAACTGGAGTAACCCTGTATTGCAAGCAGTCCTCTGGAATGTAGCCTTTAGTTTGTTCCTGTCATCACAGAGCAGAAAAGTAGATGAACCTAGGAAAAGGAAGTACAGAGAAGGAAGCTTCAGGGCCTGTGGGTGGAGAAGAGAGAAGCTGCCTGAATGTTGATCAGCTGTGGACTGCAGAGAAGTGTTTTAAGTGGTTTAGGACTTGAGGCTTTTGCACGGTTTTGTCTTAAGTGTTTGTCATCTTGTGGACAAGCCAGCAATGTAATATGAAGTAGGTGACTATGAAAGCCTAGTATTTCAAACACATGAAACACTTGATGCTTTCTTTAATGATATCACAGTGGTTTTGTCCTCTGGGATTTTCCAGTATGTCTCAAAGTCTGATGTTCTTTGAAATTTGTCATAGGTTTTTTTGAAGCCCTTCTTGTTGTATCAGACTGTCTATTTCTAGGTCAGTAATATCTATTTGGTTCCCTCTATTTGGTTACATAATGATTAGTTTAAATTCTGGATAAAGTAGTTTCCTACTCAGGCTGTTCTATGTAGCGCTTTCTGATCTTGTTTCTTAATCCAGGTGTCACTTCAGCTGGAGCTGAGTTGTTTTGTGAGTGGGGAGAGGCCATGGCTTGGACAAAGCAGTGCAATACAGGCCTGTGCAGATGGTTGATGGCATAACAAAATGTCTGCTTGCTCGCTGGGCTCCTGGCAGAGGCTGTGGGCCAAGCTGCTTTGTAAGAGAAGCTTATGTCCTTCATGCCATAATAACTCACCTTCAAGACTTGTACAGTTTTTCCTTACTACTACGAAAATAGGAGGAAAATGATTGCAGAACGTGTGTGTGAACACTGTTAATTTGTATTACTACCAAACTGACTTCAGACTACTGAAATCCTTATTTGTTTGCTATCATTTCAATAAGAAATACATTTGGGGTTTTAAAGGAAAGAAACCACCAATGCATGAACTGTTTCTACAAGTGTCAATCATAGTAGGCAGCAGAAATCCCTTAGATTAAGTGCCATAAATCACAGAATAATTTGGCTTGGAAAGGACCTTTAAATGTCATCTTGTCCAACCTCCCTGCAATGAGTAGGGACAATACCAGTGTTTAGATCCAATGCAGAATCTAGGCCAGTTTTTATTTCAGATAGGTAAGTACATCTGCTTCCCAGGAGATTAAGCTTCAGAATTAAATCAGATTTCTCTTTGAAAACTAAGCAAAAGTCGTGACCTTTGATGAATTTGCCATTTATAGCACACAGGCTGTAATAACCAAAACTTGTCATTACAACACTGTTGGGCATATATAAGGTTGAAGATGATATGCTAAAAACTTTATTTGTGCCCTTTACCTCTTAGTTCTTCTGTCTACTTGTACTTCTCTCTTCATAAACCAGGCTGTCTGAGATGTTTGCTCTAAAACAATAGCATGGCAGTGAAATTATTTAGCTCCTATTTGTTCAGTTGGGCACATTTTAAATTACAGAATAGCGACTTGTAAATGCATACTGTTCTGTATTAATGTTTTGCTTCATTAGCATTCAATTCGTATTCCTTGTGAAACAGCTGGTGAGTTTCTGTAGCCTGCCAAGTAGGTGGGAGAATCTGTCTCTTACAGTAAGAAGTTTGACCCTTCAGAGCACAAGACCTCAGTCAATTTCAGTGTGATTTCCAGGTTGCTTTCTCAGTTACAGTTACTTTTCATTGTAATAATATTCCATTATAATAACATTGCAGACAACTTCCCTTCTTTCTTCCCCCTACCCCTGCAGCGTTATGTAATTGCTTGAAGCTGTGGATCACACCCAAGCTAAAGGATGCAAAAGCACATTATATTTTTTCAGTATCTTTGAAGCTGTAGGCAGGTTAAAAGGCATGACAGCTGAAACATATGGGGACAGTTTTTATCACAACAGCTTCTTGGTATGCAGATCTGTCTGGTATTCATTGAACTAATTAGATTAAACAAAGGCTTTCCTGAGGTAATCACTTTGCAAGCCCTTTCCTATATTACAGGGCCTAGTTTTAGTGTGTTGCTGAAGGTCAAATGCTACCAGCTAATGCTCAATATCTGAATGCATACTGTTCAAGCAGATGTATAAATTAAATTGAATGACACAAGATTTATAATTGCTGAAGCTTTGACTCTTGAGATATGAGTATGCTTCAGTTTTACTATTGATTAAGAAAATTGTGTTTCCTTGTAGGTTAGTGAAGCAAGTATTAAATGTAAATGAAATCATAGGAAAAGCTTGGATAGGGATCTAAAGTATGCTAGGTCCTGTGCATCTGAGCAATAGTAATTGTGCCACCACAGGAAATCTTCAAAAAATATGTTGCAGCTTCTAATTTGGTCAGTGCAGAATGTTCTGGTAGTACTAAATAGACAAGTAATCTATAGTCTCTTCCTGCTTTGGTAAACATCTCTACATGTAGACTTCTGTTTGGAGCTTTTCCTTTCTCCAGTCCAACTACAGAAGCTTATGATGTTGTTGAACTTCCAACACTAGTAAAGTTGTCTAACCTTTTTTTAATGGGCTATGGGTTTGAATTAGTGTCTTTGTCTGGTAACAAAACACAGTCCCTTAGCAATAAATAATAATTTGATTTGGGTAAGGAAGTTACTCATAAGCAGCTACAATGATATGTGTCAGTGAGGTTACTACAGCCAAAAAGCAGCAAGGTCTTCTCGGAGGGATTTACATAAGTATCTGAATCCTACCTATGGGAGTATGTGCTGCTATTAAAATGTGCCTCTGCAGTTCAAGTTTTTTAGTCACTTGCAGTTCAAGTTTTTTAGTCACTTGGATGAGACAGAGAATAGCTTTTAAAGTTATTTCTAGTCTCAGTGACATAAAGGGATAAACAAAGTGTCAGTGATAAAGGATTATCCAAAATTGATGTGTCTAATGAAAGATAGACATCCTAATCATTTTGTATGTAGCTTGTTTAAGCTGGACACCAACACTAAACTTCAACTGAATTAAACTTTAATAGGCTGGAACTTCATCAGTGGTGTATAAATGAGTTTTGGCTTTATAACTGTTCCTTGAATTTAAAATTTGAGACATTAACAGAAGTTTGAGGTGAGTTGCTTTAAACTATAGTGCTTCAGAACTCACGCTATTCAGTTATTTCAAATGGCTGATGCAATAAGTGAGAAATTAAACACTGGTCAAAACAAATAAAGTATTTCATTAGTTGAGAAGATAAATTTTGTAGCTTTAAAATGCACTTCCTTTTATGCTAGTAAATTTCATTATGCATCACCACTAATGTTACAAAAGTGAACTCTTGGAACTTGCTGTAACAGGAACTGATTGAATGTTGCAAGGTTTTACATCAAAACTGCATTAAGGGTATTTCTTAAAGAGAGTTTCTTGGCTGATTCTTACAGAAATATCTGTGTTAAACTAAGTCCATCCTGTATCTGTAAGACAAGAACCTATTGTGTGCTCTGTTGAAATGTCTGGTAAAAATGGACTACTGAAGCAGATCCTGATTTTGTGTAAAAATTGATGATGTTGAATCAAGTTTTTATCATCTGGAGCAACATTGCACTTGCTCAGTGTTCAGAATTTGAAGTCTTCACACTGTTCCTTTCAAATTTCCACAGTTCTTTGCTAACATGGATGTACCAAATAGTTTTTGTATCACTACTAGAGCTGATCTGTAGAACTGCACTGTTTTTGTAGTTAATGCATGCTTATTGAATTTGCCTGTGAACCCTAAGGGTCCATTGGTATGTTAGGATGGCATTTAGAGCATATAAGGACCCTCTTCAGTATATATAAATTTATTAATGAATAATATGGATTATTATTGATTAGTAAAAATTGATATAGATGCATAGAGAGGCTAGAACTGGACTGCAAAGCACACTGAGTTACAACTAAGCAGAGTTACTACTCTTAGGTTTAGTTGCATATGAAAGCAAGATTTGTCCACTCTCTGCATGTATATGGAGAGAGAAAGTCTTAAAACTTTTTGATGACTAGTGAACAGTGACTAGAGCTGTAGCTTTTCCTATCCTTTTCACTTGGATTTGGGTGTATTTGGGCATTAAGTACAGGGCTCCTGCTAGAGGCTTGAACAGAGCTTTTCTTAATTAAAATTGAATCAAGTTTGATGTAATTGGTTGTGGGGCCTTCTGCTTAGTCTATTTTTGTCTAATTAGCAGCTGCAGCATCTTCTCCATAGCTATACAAACTCATTTACCTGATCTGCTTCTTGTTATACTGTCATAGCTTATGATCAGATGCCAGCTGATAAATCCTCCTAGGCTACCAGCTGGACAACAACATCCCGTTTTGGACATTAGATAATTATGTGGTGTTTCTTCTTTAAAGAAAACTCTTTCATACGTGGTTTGCATGAAATTCCTCACTTGTAGGATACTCCAACAGAGCTCATTAGAGTCTTAATCAAAACTACATCCTAGCATGCAGGCTAACACCATCATCATGAACTCTTCAACTGTTGCAATATTTTCTTGCAAGTAACAGAGAAAACATAAAGATTTAAAATTAATTTTTAAATTAAGAACTTTTTTCATGTTATAGAATGTTGAAAGTTTTGATTGCTTTGTGCTTTTTGTCACTCTCTGGAAAACAGCCAGAGTGTTTTTTTCAGAATCTCCTGTGACAGGAAGAGAAAAGCAGTTGCAGTTGTAGAAGTTGTAGTTCTGCCAGAGATGGGCCTGTCACTTGTGGTCAGGTGACATCAGTTCAGGGGCTTACAGTGCAAACAAAGTACTGTGACATGGTGCATTAAATTTAGTATAGCTGCATCTGATTATTTCCAGAGCAGAAATCTGAGTCTTTCCTGGAACCAAGACCTTAAATTTCTGGAAATTGGGTGGTTATACCTTTACTTCAACATAGACTCAGCAGTTCAGCCAAACAGTCCTCTAATCTGGCAGGGAAGTAGCTAGAAATCTTTTGTTTGCTGATGCTTTGCCTTCGTATTTTTGTTTCTGCTGGGCATATGACTCCTGAGGGTCTTGTTGACCTGGAAGTGTCCAAGTTATTGTTCATCTGAGCCTGGCAGTCATGTTTTGTGGGGGAATATATTGTTACACATGCTCATGGCACTCCATTGTGCCAATAAAGCTGACTTACGTGATCAGACATCTGGTTTTGGCACACAGCCTATCTTCACACAGGCATGAGGAGTTTGTGTGTGCACTGTGCTCTTGTGTAGCTACATGCGTATGTGCAAGATATGTCAGCTGAGCAGGGATTATGTGTAGAATGCCTGTGCAAGTTCAGAGTCCTGTGGCTAGATGATAATATCTCAGCTACAAAGCATTGATCATCAGACTGCTCTGGGGAACTGCTCTCAGTCTCCTTATCCCTTCTGTAGAAAGGCAGTGTTGTGCAATTTTTCCCTCTCTTCAAAGAATTAAATGGAGATACTATGTGAGGCTTGAGTTGTGATCAAGTGGGCTGGAGCAGGGCTAAAACTGTATGGATGTGAAAAAATTTTTAAGAGCTAGGTCTGCCTGAAGATATAATCCTACTTAGAATACAGAAGTACCTCATGTGTGGGCTAGCTTAGTGTTGAAGTTGTTTTTCTTGAGGTTTGCACAAATGAATTAACGGGAACAAAAAAAATGCTTGCTCTTCCCAAACTCTGAGGTGAGAATGTCATTGGAAAGTGGGGATTTTTAACTTGAGTATGTTCTTTCCCCATGTGACATCACTTGTGGATGCTACAAACTCCATTTCCCTGGAAACAGATTTAATTTTAGGTATTTTTAAAGGTTGCTGCTTGATGGTAAACCATATGGACATATGAAGGAAAATGGCAGTGTTAAAGGCAACAGGTGTTACAAAGTTAATGATTTAAGGAAATTCAGTAACGCAAGGTTGTTTTGGGATGGGAAGCATCCCTTTTATTCCTTGTCACTCTTGCCTGTGGAATGCAAAGTAAAAATATTATAGGAGATTTAAAAAGAAAATTGTTCTGTAACCTCAGTAGAAAAGTAAATGTTGTCTTACAATGCATTTCGGTATAGCTGTTATGTAACTGAATGTGTATTTATTCTCTCCCCAGACTGTACATGCCTTTTGACTTTGAGGAAAGAATGCGCCATGGGACAACCTCAAAGATATCTGTCCAGACGGGCTCTATTGCTTGGGTGATGTGTCTGCTCTGCTGACTGTCTTCATACCCAAAGGATTTATTTTCCTTTTGGAAATATTTTAAGTCGAGATTTTGTTCCTTACTGGAAACCGTCTACGCTAAAGACTGCATGCATCATGGGTGACATGGCAAACAACTCAGTTGCATATAGCAGCGTAAAAAACGCTGTAAAAGAAGCTAATCATGGAGATTTTGGAGTTACTCTTGCAGAACTCCGTTCTCTTATGGAACTTCGAGCTGCAGATGCACTGCATAAAATACAGGAATGCTATGGTGATGTACATGGCATCTGTACAAAGTTGAAAACTTCACCAAATGAAGGTAAGTAAATTTTAACACTTATTGAGGAAATTCCATTTAGGAAAAAGCCTTAGTCAGCAAACTGCTTTTTTTAATAGAACAAAGTTTGAAAAAGCATTTTAGTTGCCATAACAAAATATTACTTCTTGTTCTTTTAAGGCAGAAGTATTCCATGGTAATAAGTAAGCAAGAGTTTTTTTCAGTTGGTCTAACTGCATGTGGGGTGTTGTATTAATGAAGCTGCACTTGGAACAAAGTTCATTGATGTAGACATCCACGTATGGAATAGCAATGCAACATAGCAGTGTTCAGCTCACTGTGAAAGCATCAGTTTTCTGAATAGTTCATACGACCTATAGTTCACAATTCAGATCATGCTGTTGTAGAGCCCTAGGTTTTAATAATCTAATGCAGAGCTTGTTAATGCTTCTGTGTGGCTACCTAGTTCTTGGATTTGCTAATGCATCAATTTTTAGAACTGATTACATGTTTTCTGTTTGTGCTATGTTGAATTCTTAATAGCAGGATCTAGTTTTTAAATCTGCAGTATTTCTGTAGATTTCATTTGAGCCATGCAAAATAACTATCAATATGACTTGAAGCATTAATGTGTACTCTTAGTTGAAGGTTTGGAAAGTGATTACACGATCTTATTCCCTAGAAATAAGCATCTCTTATGGAGTTGGACTTAGTGGCATTCTGTAAAGCGTGGCTACACACTGTTTTTGCTATCTAGAGTTATTACTGCAAGATAGACTGTACAAATGTGAAGAAATAACTAAATAAATTTATGAAGTCTCCTTCTTGAGAACCTTCCAGAAGTTCTCCTTAAGACCTGGCTTTTTCTTACTGCTTTCTTCCAATGTAAATGAAAGCTCTTAAGTGTATTTGTGAATATATCTATCTACATACTATAGTACTTGCAGAAAACTGTACTTTAAAAAAAAAAAAACCACTGTAAAAACATTAACTGAAGCTTATTGTGAAGTCCTGCTGTTGAGAGCAATTGAGAATTACCAAAATCAAGATTTTGGCAAATTGTTATGTCTCTGCATTTAAGGACTCACATAGATTTTAACCAATGTGGTGTCATGTTGGTGGCAGTAAAGTACACGCTGTCTTAATCCTGGAGAGCCATTGCTTTCTGTTCTTCAGAAATGCTATGGAAAGATTTGTCTTCTTGGACCAAGAACAGCCTACTAATGCCATAAGGTACCTCTGGGTACATCTGCATTTAGCATGTGTTGGCTTGATCTGCTTTTGAAGCCAGACTCCTGATTTCCAGATTCCTGAAATTATCAGTACATGAACTGGATTCCTCTTACCAAACTGAAAGCAGCCAGCTGACATGGCTGTACTACCAGTGAATGGGAGTAGACCAATTTCAGGATGAAGAAGTTTGTAAAACATAAGGAGTACAAACTTCTGTTCTTTGGTAACTGTAAAGTACAGTGCATGTGTGTGAAGCACTGTAGCGTATAAGCAGTGTAACACATCTTGGGAGCAAAAGGCTCTGGTTACCCTGTTGACCTATTGCGTAGTATTGAAAGGCAGTTTCCTTTCTCAGTGAAAAAAGATATAGTTTTCTACAACTGGGAATTGAACCAAGAGTTAAATTCTTTTGTACAGTGATCTGCAAGGCTAAAGATCCATTATTACTGCAAGCTAGGTGGGGGTACCATTTCACACAGCCTCTATGCACTAAGTACCAAATACCTTGTATATTGCAGGATTCACTTTGTCTCTTAATGTAACAAACATGGACACATGTAACACATGGAAGCAATGAGTGTCAGCGTATTAAAACTCAAGGGTTGGATGCCCTTTCCTGAAGATTGATTGTGCTATGGGCTGTGTGCTCAAGGCCTGTCGCTTTCAAAAGGATTTGACATTTAGATGTGCACTGTAATCAGTTACATACAGTCGCTGACTTAATAAAAGGGCAGCATCCTTTTTTAAGTGTGAGAGAAGCTCATAACACACCAAAGACTCAACAGTTGAACATGTTAACAGGCTCAGAAAAGGTTAATTAAGATGAGTTAGAATAGTGTCCAACAGAGGTGTCATTTTGGCTCTAAACCACAACATGAAATTTTAGCGAATTAGGCTCTCTGTCAGGTAACCTGCTATAAACTTTCTGGAGGTTGTACTGGAGAGCTCTTGTAAAGGTAGAACTAGGTCTCCACTTTTGTCAAAT
The DNA here is from genome assembly GCA_013399915.1 of Illadopsis cleaveri. Lineage (NCBI taxonomy): Eukaryota > Metazoa > Chordata > Aves > Passeriformes > Timaliidae > Illadopsis > Illadopsis cleaveri. The sequence continues at coordinate 58,558 of VXBB01014620.1, forward strand.
TCAAATCATAAGTATAGAAAGGGAGACAATACTAATGGCAAAAAGTCTAGGAAAGCTCTTGCAGAAAACTGTTATGTGTTATGCTAAGCCTAGCTCTCTAAAACCTTGTGTATATACCTGCAAGGCTCTATGACACTTTTTCCTAATCAGATGCTTTCTTTATGACATGACACTCTTACCACTACATAATTACCAGTGGCTTCACAGGAAAAGTACAGGTAGTTCTGACATGGTACACAGTGGATGAGTTCATCTTGTTCCATTTCCTGCTGTCAAGTTGTTGACAATGTAAGGCAATGTCTGTTTTCAAGCAAAATTTTGATCAAACTTACCTGATTTGAAATGAGAAATGGGAACAGTCCTTTGCCAGTATTACTTTTAAAAAGGACACTGAGCAGACTTTACTGCTTACATGTATACAAATGTGCAAAATGAATGTTTGACATCTTTAGTAGCAAAAATCTGTCTCACATTCTGGGCAGATATAGATATTTCTAATAAAATTTGAATATGAAGCATTAACTAGTCCCTTGGCTAATATTTTTTAAACTTAACACCAAATAACATAAATTACCCTAGTTAAGACACATAATGAAGAATATAATGGCAGTAGTTTTGACCTCAGGACTGTAGATTGTGAGCTGTGAAATTGCCAGCTGTGTGGTAAACGGCAAGTTCAGTAATGGTGCATGGTGTATTATAGCGTATACTAGAAGTACAAATGGTTTTTCTTTGCTAGGCTTATTTACTAATCTTCACTAAGTGGTTCTGATAGTAGCTTGACTTTATAGAGCCTCATTTGGAAACACTTCATTCTTCAAAGAACTTTGCTGTGTACTTCTCGTGTTCTGCACTGTGGTACCCTTGTGAAGGGAGGAAGAGAGTGATGTTGCTAATGTGATGTAAATAAATTTCCAAACTCTGCCATGTTAAAGGAACAGAGAAGTAGTATATTTTGCAAAATTGCAATATGGCTCAGTCTTTTGGAATGACCACGCTGTCCTAAGTTTCTGTAGATCCTGCAATGATTTTGAAAATAGTCTTGCAGTGCTCCTCGAGTTGAGAGTGAAAGTAAGCACCTTTAAGCTTGAACTGCAAGAAGTGTAAGGTTATGGCTAATGAGTACAATTGCTCCTTCAAAGACATGAATTCAAGGTGAATCAAAGACTGTCAGAATAAATGTAATTTATCATATACACAGAGTATATTTAATTCATTTCACTTCTGAAAAGATCTGCACATAGTTTGCTATTCAGTTAAGTGATTCCATAGCAGCTATTAGCATTTAAAACGGAGCTGTGCAGTTCAGTAGCCTTTTCAAAGTGTCTTGAAATATGTGATGATTCTAGGAAATGTCTGTTAGAGGTGTAAATACACCCCCTTATTATGAAAGCCAGTTGCAGTGGCTACTGTTCTTATTTATTACCTAGTATGTTTGCAACGTCTTTATCACTTAGCAGTTGGGTTAGCTACTAAAAAAATTGCTACTAAGAAAATAGTTGTCTTTAAGCTGGTGCTGATCATAACCTTGGGGTCAATATGATTGAAGTGTCCAGACCTTTGCTCTGAACATGCCTTGAGGTTTGGCAATTTTGATTTGAAAAATGAGCGAGTAGCTTAATTCTGAATGGCGGGTTAGTCAGCTGGAAACTTTTAGAGGACTAGCCAGGAGGTGCGCTCACAGAAGACCTTAAGTGCATGACCTTGCACTGAAAATATTTGGTATTCTTTTATTTTTAAGATCTTGGCAAGCTCTTGAAGCATGCAGTAGCCTTTCATGTAGGACCCTCACTCTTGTCTGCTAGTGTCCCTTAAGGGTAGTACAAGAATTGGGACAGAGGAGGACTCAAATATGCCGTACAAAAAAGAAGATGGGTATAAAACTTAGGTGACTGACCTGGCATAGTGCCAGCATGGGCTCTCTCTGTGTGAGAGGAGATAGAAAGAAAGTGAAGCTTCAGAAGAGCAAATAACTACCACCAGTCCAGGTGGAAGCAGTATCATAAATCTTTTCTTCACGATGCCTGCAGAGCTTCAACAACTTTTAATAGTATTTTATATAATAATTAATATAGAAATACAATAATTATAGTAGTTATATTTTTAAATATAATAAACATCTCATTATAAATGTTACATTACTTTTAGGATCCTAGGATGTTGTCTCTGAATACAGAATCCCTACACTGGGAACCAGAGCTGCCTTCACGGGCTGTGGTCTTGCTAAAGCTTTATGGTGCTACTCAGTCTCAATAGTAGTAACTCTACTAATGATCTTGTCTTGCAAACTTGTTTACTTTGAACAAAGGTATGTGTGTTATTATTACTCTGTTCCTATGTCATATTAAGTGACATATTAAGCAGGTAGACCATCGACTTTATTTTGGCAAGGTGAGAATTGTAAAATATAGTTGGCCTTTCTATAGTGACTCTGATTTAAGGGTATTACTTACGTAATTATGTTTGAGATGTGGCTTTTTTGGTATTGTTACTGAAATATGGAGTGGAACTTGATTCCATGAGTGGGAAACTTGAGTCACTACTAATGTGAGGGTGAAATGTGTGTCAGTGTCACTAACTTTTGTCTTATTGTTAAATAGGTTTAAGTGGAAATCCAGCAGATATAGAAAGGAGAGAAGCAGTTTTTGGGAAGAACTTTATACCTCCTAAAAAGCCAAAAACATTTCTTCAGTTAGTATGGGAAGCACTACAGGACGTTACACTAATTATATTAGAAATTGCAGCCGTAGTATCCTTGGGCCTTTCTTTTTACCAGCCTCCAGGAGGAAATGAATCATGTAAGTAAACTTCTTAAAAAGTAGGTATCTACTTTTATTATACTATTGACTTTTCCTGGTTCTACATGCCTCTACTGTAAATCTGATGGGAGACAGTAAGTCAATGGAAAAGCAGCTTATTGTTATTGAGGGCACATTACTAAAACTCTAGCTTGCCTTAAAAGGGCAACATGAGATTTCCTTGGTCATGATCTGGTGTTATTCTGACCAAAGGTAAATTGCAAGCAGCAGGAGCAAGGACCTATTTGAAATCTAGTCTCTGTGCGAGGTTTTTTCAGCTTTGCCTCAAATATTCAAGCAATTTATAATTTGCGATCATGGGCTTTCTTTGAGGAGTCGACAAGTCTTGAATTTCCCTTGATTTTTGATATGACACTGGTAACTTTATAATTTAAAAAATGAAGCTATATTTATAGTTTTAAACAGAAAATAAAGGGATTGGGACTTCATTAAACTAAATTTTTGCAGTGATATCTGGTTTGTTAAGACGAATGTAAAGTGGGATATGTTGACAAAAGCAGAATGTTGTTTACCAGTCTGGTATTCTTATGCCATCATTTAACAAAATAAGGACAGGTAACTTTCTCTGTATCAACTTCTCTTGTGTTCAAGTAAGCAGGGTGATTTAGCTTCCTCAAGTTGCTCTAGCTTTCAGGTTCTTTAGCTTCTTTGTGTGTCACCCTTATGGAAATAAAGGATAAAATTGCAAAGAAGGCTAGCATGGAAAATGTTTAGCAACTGTAAGTTTTTTTGTTTGCCAAAACTTTCATTGTTGAAATATCTTTGTGAACTTTCTTAAATCTAAAACATGTTTTCTGCAGTATGTGGATCAGTAAATGTTGGTGAAGAAGAGGAGGAATCTGAAGCAGGTTGGATTGAAGGAGCAGCAATCCTCCTATCTGTAGTTTGTGTGGTATTAGTAACAGCTTTCAATGACTGGAGTAAAGAGAAACAATTTCGGGGATTGCAGAGCCGTATTGAACAAGAACAGAAATTCACAGTCATCAGAGGTGGCCAAGTCATCCAAATACCAGTAGCTGACATAATTGTTGGAGATATTGCACAAGTGAAATATGGTAATCATGTTTTTAAAGTTGAACTTTCTTTTATTTTTAAAAAAGGAACTGCAGTCAACAAACCCAGTGATCTCTCGTAGGTGACCTTTTACCGGCTGACGGTGTACTCATTCAAGGAAATGACCTCAAAATTGATGAAAGCTCGCTGACTGGGGAATCTGATCATGTTAAGAAATCTCTGGACAGAGATCCCATGCTGCTGTCAGGTGTGTAGCATTTGACAATTTTTGAATGAAGTAGTTTGTTTCTGCAGTAAGCTGGTAATTTAAAATTCTGAGGTTAAAATTAGCAAATTGTTTTTTCAATCTAGGTTGACTCCTAGAACTATCCCAAACCAGTCCAACAAGTACAAAACTTTGTTGGAGTGATCAGACCTATAAAACTGACAAGTATTTTGTGTAATTGCTTATGGGTTTACTTTCCAGATAGCTTTGGCAGTTGAAGCTTTAGGAGAGCACAGTGGTGCATATATGCGGCTCACTGTTTCTCCAAAGTCAAGTTTAAAAGATTATTTCCTCGAAGTACTTGTGTGCTCTGCATATAACTGCTCACATCTCAGTGGAAAACCTGATTGAATCTTTCAGGTACACATGTGATGGAAGGCTCTGGAAGAATGGTGGTTACTGCTGTAGGTGTGAACTCTCAGACTGGAATCATCTTTACCTTGCTTGGGGCTGGAGGAGATGAAGAGGAGAAGGAGAAGGAAAAAGAAAAGAAGGAAAAGAAAAGTAGGCATATTAATCTTAAATACCTTAGTGGAGGAGTGGGAGTGGGGATGGTGGTGAACTATTGAATATTACTGGATAAAAACATGTTCCAGTCACCCAAAGCCAGAAAGCTATTTTTAAAAACTCATGCCTTCTCTAGGTTTCACAGGAAAAACAACTTAGGTCCAGTGACCTGAGAGTGCACCACTACTACTAACTCTTATCACATGGAATTTAGTTAAACTTCAGATCTCATTGATCAGTCAGAGTTTGGAAAGTTTGCAATTCCTAACCAGCCATACATACCATGTATAAATAGTTAAACTCTCATCTTGTGTAACTTCAAGGTGCATTGATGTCTAATAGCAAATACTTGTTTATGGAAAACAAGTTATTATGAAGTTCAGCCTAATAAGTATCTAGTTCTGCATTTCACAGATAAAAAAATGCCCCTTATAGGGTGTTCTATAACACTTGAAGGGGAGAAGCCTAGGTCTTTCATACTGCTGAGCTTGTTGATAACTTAAACATATATGACTGATTTTTATAAAATGAGCAGATATTTTCTGTGGCATTTTGAGTGGCATTTCCTTTTCTTCAGAGCTGAAATTTCGAATGCTCAGGGATATACACAAGGCAAATTCCTCATGGCACTTTCCTGTAACTTAGTTTTTGGAAGGATGACGGGCTTGTAACTGAGCATATTTTGGAGCCCTTCTGTGAAGAATGACCTATTACAAGGTCACTTATCACTTTAGTCTTTATCCTGAGAATTAAAGCTTAAAAATGTTAAGCAGTGATGTTTTGATAGTACTGCACACAGGGCATGTTCAGCACTGAGCTTCAAGGTGAAAATTTTTCATTAAACCAGTATGAAGTCTTCTGGATGGAACTAAGTCTGGGGCTTCTTGGCACTAGAACCAAAACTTAGTTTATAAAGCAAAGTGTACTATATTTTATCAGAGGGATACAATACAATGGAAAATTCACACTGAAATGTGTTTAAGATTCTCAGAGACCTTCAAACTCAATAGGCAATTGCTAAAATATGTGTTCTGTGCAGGAATTGGGATTGAAGTTTTTTTGTCTTGTCCTAACCCACAAATACTTTAAAATTCTGACCCTTCTTGAAACTTGAAAAAAACCAGTGAGTTTCTTTGCAAGTTAGAAAAATTGTTATGAAGCGAATTGAAAGTTCTAAGTTAGTTTCAAGCTCAAACATGATAGCAAAAAGTAAAAGCTGACCTGCAACACTTGCAGTTGTTAGTGTGAAACAGTTGCCATCCTGTGCTCTTCCCCTTACAGAGGAAGGAGAAAGAAACAACAGTACCAGCTGCTACAGGAGATACTGAGAGGATTATAGCTTTTATTAATATTCTGCTAGTGTTTATTATTCTAAAAGCAAAAGTCTCTTTGACAACTAGTGTTTTGGTGTATCCTAGGACCCGAACACTTGTGGGGTTTTTTTAGTCTCCCAGGATAGACAGCTTCCTCTTTCCCTTAAGTTAGGTGCCTAATAAGATTCTCCTTGATAAAACTCAGGTTAAACTAAATTAACTTCTCTCTGAATGTTAAGGAGATTAAAGGGACTATATTTAGCTGGCTGTGTATGGCATGGTTCAGAGTGAAAGCAAATGTATGTACAAGGAGTTACAAGTAACTCAAATGTAGAACTTCACTCTTGAAAGAGGAAGAGAGGAGAACTAGGGGAGAACAAATACAAAATTAGGAAACAATGATGAGTTCTTAAGAAGTCTGACGTGGCGTCTTCTGGAGAAAGAGAATGTGCTTTTTTTTTCTGTTCAGCTGTTGTGAGAACACTGGGCGAAGTCTTATGTATAGAAATCAGACTGCGTCTACAGTAATGGTATACTGGAGATATTGAATGTCATGCCAGACAGGCTGCTTGATAATTTGATTTTCTTCTACCTGAGTACTCTTGTAAATTTTAGTCTATATAACCTAAGGCCGAAGACTTGGTGAATTACCAGTAATACTGAAAATGTTTGTATTTTGTTTTAAGTTCCTCAATTTTGTGCTTTCATTTCAGGTTATCACAAACAGTAATTATAACCCTTGTTTTCTCTACTTAGAAATAAGGTTTGTCACTTGCTAAGCCCCCCAAAACAACACATGATGTGTGGGTCTTCCAGTTACCTTTAATATTTCACTTGTTAAATTCTTTAATTATTTCACTGTCTGTCTTTATGATCTCTTGTTGAGCCCCATTTCTGAACACAGGTATGAGTGACATTTTATTATGAACTTGAGCTATTTTCACAGTGGTATGTTGCCTACAGATTATGCTTATGTTTGTGTAAATAGGGTTAGCATAGATCCAGTAATCCAGTGCTGTACCTTCACAAAGCTTTGCTGTGGATTTATGAATATTTTATACTACAGAAGTTTCTGTAATGTTCTACGAAACAAAAGCACTAATTCTCAAAGTCAGACCCCACAGTTTATTTACAGAGGTAGTCAGATACTTGTGGCAAGTATTGGAAGAATACAGCAAAACAGAGGCCACCAGAATCACTTAAATTGTCACAAGTATCTTTCCTAGAAAACTGTGTCAGGAAGTCTTTTATAAATCTTTCCTCACAAGCCATAAGTGTCAGTACCAGTAATTTGTGCAAACTTAACCCTGGTAGAGTAACACTGCAGCAGTCTTGTATGTGAAAACTGAAGTCCAAAAAGTGCCATGAGCTGTTTCTGTGAGCTGACTTACATGTTTTACTTTATTTTTTTTTTTAAATGCAGTTTCTTGCTTTAGCAGAGTAATGTAGTTTATTATATAAAAACATAAAAGAAATGATGAATTCTGCACAGCTATCTTAAAACACAACTTGTTTCCCTCTCTGACAGGTAAAAAGCAAGATGGAGCTGTTGAAAACCGTAACAAAGGTAAATGCAGATTCTCTGATTCTTTCTTGCAAGGCTCTGTTTTCTAGGAGTGTAGGTGATGAATACAGACTTTCCTATAAAAAGGAAAAGTTTTTCCTTAGATGCAAAGTGCTTATGATATGGCTCAAGTGAATATGCCCAAAACAAATGCTTCATTGAACTTCGCATTCTAACACCTATACACAATACACTTCTTTAAACATTCGTGTGTAGTATGGCCTCTCTGGATACAAGATAATACTCAGTGCTGTTGTATTTAGTGAAGCTGGGTATTAAGCTTCTTAGGTATCCTTGGTTTGGGAGACTCACCAATGACTAAACATTTTTTTTGATCTTCTAGCTAAAGCTCAGGATGGTGCAGCCATGGAAATGCAACCACTGAAGAGTGAGGACGGTGGAGATGGAGATGAGAAAGACAAGAAGAAAGCAAACTTGCCAAAGAAAGAAAAGTCAGTTCTCCAAGGCAAACTCACAAAGCTTGCAGTTCAGATTGGCAAAGCAGGTACAGTGTCTCAGTATTCTACTTATGTTGATGTCATGTTAAAAAGAGTTGGAACATGCGTAGTTTTGAAAGAGATAAAATAATCAAACCATTCAAGGCTGGCTACTTAAGTGCAAAATTCTAATACGTGGAAGCTGTTGTGCCTGAGTATGCTGATGGCCTCTCAGCGTATGGGCTATGGCATCTGGATGGCTTTTATTTTTCTTTAATTTGAATAGATTCAGGCTTTCAAGTGCCAGCTTCTAGGAGGGAAAATTCCAGCTTCATGACATTGGACAACTGTTACGGAAAATCTTTTTAGGTTAGATATAGAATCTCCAGCTTCATGACATTGGACAACTGTTACAAAAAATCTTTTTAGGTTAGATATAGCATCTAGCAATGTACCAAGAGAACTGTAAGTTGAGTGAAGTCTGGAAAATGTGGTAGTCAATGAGGTTATCTCTAGTACTTTAGAAGTTTAGAATTTTCCACTTAACATATGCCTTGCTGATACATAAAATTTTTATTGACTTCCTACTTTTCTACCAGCAATATTCAGCTACCTTGTCAAAATATTTGGTAGACTGTTGCTGCTTGGAAGTAGGCTAAAACAACAGTAAAGTTCAGTATAAAATTTAGGCTATATTATCTAGTGTGTAGTGGTTTAATTCGAATATTTCAAGATTTATTTTGGTCCATGTAGAATTGTTGAAAGGTTTAGGCTGGAAGGAATTTCAAGAAGACTTCTAGCCCAGCCCGTGGCTCAAGAAGGGTTGATTTGTGTCATTAGACAGTTATAGCCTGAAATGGAACAACAGAACTTTTAGCTGTAACACTCTGCAGTTGTGTATGGCAATATTAATTTTTCAGTGAGATTAACAAATTCCATTATATGTTTACTGTAGACTTCTGTCCTTGTCAAAGATTTTTTTTCATATCATCCAAGAGGTCTTGTTTTCCTTTATGTACCTTTTGACCCATTGTAGTTCCCCACACAGCCTTAATACTCATCTGCTTCATGCATGGATTTTCCTGTCTTCCTGCTCTGAGACTGCATTGAAGCACTCTGCTGAATCAGTCAGCATCAAATTGGTGAAGGCTCCTGAATTTTTTCACTTCTTATTCTGCTTAGTCAATTGACTTTACATATTGGTCTGTCCTGTTACTAATTAGCTCCATGCTTTTCAATTAAATTGGAGAAAAAAAGATTTCTAGGAATTTCTAGGTGAAATGCATGAGGAAATACTTACATTGGAAGCTGGAACGCCTCTGATACCTCAGTGTTTTGACTTGCCTGTTTGAAACCTTAGTTCTAAACTAGCTTGTATAAAGGCAGAAGTATTTGCATGTATCCACAGTCTGTATTGCCAAATATTTGAGATAATTTCTTAAAACTGTTTATTCTCTTTTTTAACAAGGTTTGTTGATGTCTGCAATCACAGTCATTATCCTTGTGTTATATTTTGTAATTGATACCTTCTGGGTTCAGAAGAGACCTTGGCTTGCTGAATGTACCCCAATTTATATTCAGTATTTTGTGAAGTTCTTCATTATTGGAGTTACAGTCTTGGTGGTGGCAGTACCAGAAGGTCTTCCACTTGCAGTTACTATATCTCTGGCTTACTCTGTTAAGGTAAGTGGGTAGAAGGCAAATAAATTTTTTTAAGGTAGGTGAGTGTATTCACCAGCTGTTAAATGCAAACTGAGTTATGCTGCATCACATATATACATATATGTATATCAGATGGGGAAGAATCTTTTCTTGTTTTCTGAACTGCATGAGAATTCTCCTACAGTATTTTTCTTCACCTTTGAATGAATACACACTGACAAGAACAGTGAGCATTGCCAGTCTGTTATCATCAGCTAAAGATGAATGGGTTCAGTATGTAGCATTGTAGCATTTGCTTACAATAAACAGATGTTCTGGAGTTAGTAAATAACAAACTTTTCTGTAAATCTGAACTTCCACCTAGCTGATGTGTTAAACGACTGCTATGAAAGCTTCCAGATTGATTTTTTTTTTTTTTTNTAAATAGACAAGTCTCCCTTTTATTCACCCACAACAAATTTTCCGATTTTTTTTTTTTTTTTTTTTTTTTTTTTTTGGAGACCGAATAACGTTTTGTTTTATGCTTATTATACAGCATGTTTCTTAACTTAAGTTCTTTGTGTTCTTAATTTTCTTACTGCATCAGCATGCTGATTATTTATCTAAAATCTAATTGTAAAGACGATGGGTGCTTTGGCTGTGTTCTAAATTCATAACTTACTGGACTTACCAGTAATGGCCTTACTATATAATTTAAAATTCATCTTGTTAGAGGTGAAAATACTATACAAGTGTAGTATATTGTTAAAGAAAGAATTTAAAGCAATATTTAATCTATGAAACTCATATAACCCTCACTGTTTTAGTTGAAACATTAGGCTCCCTGTTTGTATTTGATCATAAGCCTGAATCTAGGATCTTTGAAAGCTGTATTATCTGATTTTCAGACAGATCAAATAAGCTGTATTAGAGTTTTCTTGTAAGCAGAAATACTTTTTAAACATTGTATCTGGTAAAGCTCAAACCTTACCTCTTCTCCATTTCTAAATATCATAATCAACTTTTTGCTCCTACCAGTCAAATAGTATCAATAGTCAGTGTGACATGCAAGTACGGGAAATTAGGACTATATTTATGTACCTTGTTCAAAATGAAGTTTACTGTAACATCATAGACTTAGGGAAATCTGTGCAGAAAGTGGCAGCTGCAAGTTCTTCCTCTGAAATATGCCGGATGACTTAATGTTTTCTGAAAGTGCTGTGTAAGGCTGGACCCCATAAATGAGAATTTCTGAAGTGAAGTAATGGTCATGGATTGCTGTTAACTGCTTTTATTTCCTTAGAAAATGATGAAAGATAATAACTTGGTGAGACATCTGGATGCATGTGAAACTATGGGCAATGCAACAGCTATTTGTTCAGATAAAACGGGAACATTGACTATGAACAGAATGACAGTGGTCCAAGCCTACATCAATGAAAAACATTATAAAAAAATTCCAGAACCAGAAGCTATTCCAGAGAAAACTATGGCTTATCTTGTGACAGGAATTTCTGTTAATTGTGCTTATACTTCCAAAATCCTGGTAAGTGGATTTCTTCATTTCAATCAAGATAAGTGAATAACTTGCTCAAAAGATGCAAATTGTCTGATGGCCAAAGGCAGTTTCAGTGTAAATGTGTGGCACAATGCAGGGTAAGGTGTTTTGTACCTGCTGTAAATTGCTCAACCATTCGTTTGAAACTCTGTGGGAAAAAAATCTGCTTATTTCAGTTAGAAGTGATAATTCAAAGATAAAATCTCAAGATAATTTCCTTTCAAGTTCACAGTTGTTTGTTTTTATAAGTGGGGCTGTTTACCCCACTTTGAGTGTCTTGGCTGGATTTGAGCACTACTTAAAAATAAACATTAAACAATTAATATTTAAGAGTAGTACATTAAATAAAATACAATGAAAAAAATGTAACTACAGGTAAGAAATTGAATGACTTTTTATTCCAGATACTGCTGTATAAGTTTGTAAGCTTTAGAATTGTAACGTATTTCCCAAAATCTTGTTTGAAACTTGCAAAATGTTTTGAAATGGAAGACAAATGGACTGTTACACATTTTAAATACTGGATTATTTAATGTTTTGTGTGCATTATTTTCTAAAACTCTAAATATAGCTTCCTTGCTTTAGTTATTCCAACATGTTGTATGACTTCCATTCTTTAGGAGTAGGATTTAGTAAATGAATTAGCATTTCAAGATTTTGTAGAAAACTCTGCTTTGTACACAAGTAGCAGTGAAAACTCAGTTCAAAAGCTACTTATCAGCTAATAAAAAAGGATATGTCTGCAAGAATTTCCACAACCGCAGTACTTGAGGCAGCACAAAGTTTGACAGCACTGATTTCTCTGAAACAAGATGGAAATGCTGTAATGAGTTGCAGCATGTGAGGAGTTTCACAGTCTGTTTTCTAAAGCTCTTTCTATATCAAGAAAAAAGTAGCTGTATGTAAACTGACCAAGTCCCTTATTACTAGTTTTAACTGAATTGCATTCACTGCAGTAGAGTTATACACAATCAGAGAGGGCTGAAGGGGACCCTTTGAGAGAGGACCTCTGATCCACTCCTCCTGATCAAAGCAGGGTCAGCCAGAGCACGGTTGCTCAGGGCACCCACTCAGGATTTAAGAATCTCAAAGGGTGGAGACCTTGCAACCTTTGGGCAGCCTTATCAAGTATTTGATCACCCTTAGAGTAAAAGGTGTTTCCTTATCTTAAAATGGAGTTTCAAAAGCTTCAGTTTGTATGCATTGCCTGTTGTCCTCTCACTGGGTACCACTGGGAAGTCTGGCTAAACAGTCCTTACCATTGTTCCAACCACCTGCCTTATTCTAGCATTAAATACACACCAAAATTTTTTTCCTTGTCTTCTCCTGACTGAACAGTCCCAGTCCTTTCAGCTCATCCTCATCTGTCAGGTGCTTGAGTCTCTGTATTATCTTTGTGTGCCATGGATGCACTTACACCTGGATGCTGATATCTCTCATACTGGGACACCCAGAACTGGATGTCTTAAACTGCACATTAAAATGAATATTTTGGAAGTGCGAGTATTCGGTACAGCCAAATTCGAAATCTTGCTGCCCTGAACAATGGAAATGGATCAGTGACTTATGATTAATGTAGTTCAGCTCTAGCCACCTGAGACAGACAGATTGAGTATGTGCTTCTCCCTAGTCTGCTATAAAAAACACTGCAGTGAGTAGGTGTATAATAAGCTCAAATATATGAGAGAAATATTTCTTTTCTTATAGGACTAGTATGTGCATATCTCACATTATTGAGATAAGAAACTTTTTCTGGTAGTAAAGGATTGGAAACTTGTTTCTGAACTCTTTTTAGTTAAATAGGCCACGGCCTGGAAAACAGAACTTGTAGTGAGACTTAAGAAGCTTAAAGACTTAGTTTGTTCAAAAGAAGGCTAACAGGTGATATGGTCATCGTCTAAGTCATTGAAGAATTATTACATGAGAGGATACTTTAATTTAGCAGAAATAATGCCATTTAGCTTGCTAAAATGAGTATATGTGAATTTATCTGTACTTTTATAATCCAAAATAATTGTTCAGGGTCTACACTCAGTTGATCAGATAAATATTTAAAGTAATGGAAAATGTCTTTTAGAAGGGTCATGTTGGCATTGATGCAAACTTAATGGGTGATTTCTGAAGGATTGAAAGATCCTAAATAGGTACAGAAGTTACTTTAATAAAACAGCAGTATGTCTTCAGATCATGACTAATAGGAATTTATAAAGTAATTACTAAAAAAAGGGAACCTCCCCATCCCAGAACTAAGCTTGTCCTTCCTTGTTTTCTAAGTGCTGTGCTTCAGTGGTTTATAAGTTAACCTAATCAGTGATGGTTCTTGTTCTTCTTGCAGCCTCCTGAAAAAGAAGGTGGCCTACCACGTCATGTTGGAAATAAAACTGAATGTGCCTTGCTGGGATTGCTCTTGGATTTAAAACGTGATTATCAGGACGTAAGAAATGAGATACCAGAAGAGGATTTGTACAAAGTGTACACCTTCAACTCTGTTAGAAAATCGATGAGTACTGTGTTAAAAAATTCTGACGGCAGTTTCCGGATATTCAGTAAAGGTGCCTCTGAGATAGTTCTTAAAAAGTAAGAACAACTACTATTGTGATTCAGCACTTTAGTTTGGCTAAATGTTGTGATAGGTGGGGAGACTGACATGCTAAACAACATTGTGACATTGTCTGTGAAATACTTGTCTCTCTCATCAGAGATAAGTGCAGCAGTCCTATACCCTTGTGACTGCAGCTTCACAGCTTGTTCCCTTCAGTTGTTTGACTTCCTACAGTAAAACAGGCCATTAGCACTTTGGTTGCTTCAGGCGCCCCAGCCCTACACCTTAAAACAAAAAATCAAAAGAAAGAGATAGTGTCATGCTTTAGTTAATCTATTTTATTTTTAGGTGTGGTTGATCAAAATGCTCACCTGCCTTGTAGTAAAGTTCCATCAGTTGATATGCCTAAATTCCAGGAAGGGCTTGTACCTTTGAAAAGTGATTTCTTTTAGCATATTACTGCTTAGACTGTGCAACTTTCTGTTCAAGTTGATAATTTTAACAGGAGGTTGAACTTGAATGTTTGAGCAACTTGAGGGGTTTTAATGTGACAAAGCAATTGTTTCCTTATCCATCTGCCGACCTATAGAGGATTTATTAGAATGAGATTAGACTTAGTGAGTGATTAGGCACCACTGGGACAAACCTTTATAGGTGTGAAGTCAGCTGTGGTAACTCTTAACTAGGTGAGGAGAGACGTCAAACATGCATGCATCAAACGTGTGCATCACATTCTCTAGGAACAGCAGTTGGTAGCCAGGCTCATTTTGGTTCTAGTGTCACTCCTTTTCTCGTCTGAGTAGCACATAGATTATATTCATCAGTTAAATTTACTTTTTTGCTTGTTAATAATTCCCCAAATCATTATCTAGGAAAGTACTAATGTACTAAAGAATAAATATGAACTCTTCCTTCTCCTCAACTTTTGTGCTGAGAACAAAATGTTAATCTTTGGAGGACTCTTGTTCCTCTTGATATGGAACTTAAAATCTTTTTTTGCATAGATTTTAAGGCAAACCTTATCAAGGGATAGGTATGCCTATATTCACATTACTTCCATCTTCTGAAGTATTTTGTAGCTTATCATATTGCACAACTGACCTGTGGACATCGCTAGAACTCAGTCATCCCAGACTCATGTGGTCCACTTGACTTAATAACTGAAATAAGAAAATAAATAATAAGGGCATTTGGCAAAGAACAGGAAAATCTAGACTGATTTAGATATTATAGGAATAGTGCCTAAATAGGAAACTACTTCAGAGTATGCACTGAATAGGACAAAGATTTAGCCATCGTAAGCTGCTTCCTATGCAGCACTTGTAATCTGGTTTGTCAGTTGTACTGCTCCTTCTCTATTATAACGTATGTAACTAAACTTGAATAATGAAACTTAAACATGAACATTTATAAGACACAAATGAGTCACTAGTAAGTGTAGAAATGCAGAAACCTTTGCAAGTGGAGCATTTTTTTCTTTCCTTATCATTAAATCAAATATTTAAAGTGAGTTTCAGTGCAGTCTTTGCATAGAACCTATGTGTATTTAGTCATTTTGGCATATTTGAATTTGTCACCAGCCTTATGATTACAGCTAACACTAGATACCCTTAATGATTGCTGACATTTGAACAGATAAGTAAAATCAGAAAATTCACATAGACTTCAAATTTCAATTATGATATGAATTCTGAAGATCTAAGGGACTGCTTCATTTTAATTTCTGTATGAGGTGGAAACTTTTAGGGAATTCCCCATTGCCTTGGACTATACACTTAACTGTAACACTTGTCATTTTTGCAGGTCTGCAAGGTCTGAACTTAATATTTAATGAAAGTAATTAATTACTTTTTTTTTTTTCTGGTAGTGTATTAATACTAATTTGTAAAACTAATGCATAATGGTATTACTTTATGGCAATAGTTCATGAAGAACATATGAGCAAGATTAAATTTCTTGTTCAAAATCATAGGTAGTGTTATATTCATGGCATCAATATCGTTAAATTATATATGCTGTCTGTGAAAGCAGTGGTATCTTTGGCATGAAGAAACATAACTAAGAGGACATGTATTGAAATGCTAGAGTGCATAGTGGTGAATCTAGTCTCCTATACAAACATTTTAATCAGCTTCAATATTTGTTTTTAATTTAATGTTTCACATTGCCCCGCATACCAGATACTCTCTGAATTCTCTGCATTTAGATTAGGGGGGAAGGGGAAGAGCTGCAAACTTTTTTGTTTTTAAGGGTAGCAGTACCTGAAATTGTTTATAGTGCTGTAAGTTTAGTGCTTGCAGCTGTTCAAGCAGCACATGTGTGTTCTGAAAATGTACTTACTTCTGAGACTGTATGGATGTTAACAAGGTGGGATTATTTTGTTGAGCTTGAAACTGGATTGCCTGACTCAACCAGTGCAGACACCAATCTGTTTTCATACAATGGAGAAATGGATACTTCTGGGAGGTAGCTGATGTTTGTATGTGAAATTCATCGGGCATTACTTTCATCCTAGGGTGACTGGCTCAGTTTACTTGCTACAGAAATTGTTTAGCAACAGAAGGAATAAAGTGCATTTGGAGAAGATTACCTTAGAGATACCACTACTGGCTTTTTGTGCCAGTGTGTGTGAGTCTAGTGAAAACAGAGCTTACAGAAACTTATTTGAGTTAACTAATAAGACAAAGAGTGGGTTGAACTTCTGGTTAAAATTTAGTAACTCTTTAAACTTTTCTTTCCAGGTGCTTCAAAATACTGAGTGCTAATGGAGAACCAAAGGTATTTAGACCTAGGGACCGCGATGATATTGTGAAAACTGTGATCGAGCCAATGGCTTCTGAAGGTCTCAGAACCATCTGCCTGGCATTCAGAGACTTCCCAGCAGGGGAGCCTGAGCCAGAGTGGGACAATGAAAATGATATCGTTACTGGTCTGACATGCATTGCTGTTGTTGGGATTGAAGATCCTGTGAGACCTGAGGTAGGGTCACCAGCTAAGCTGCAATGGTTCTGTAACACGGGATTCATGTTTTTCATCATGCAGAGTACAAGAAACTGAGCTGCTATTGTATGCCTTAAGCATAGTTAATAAATGAAAATCTAATTTCTTGAAGGGAAAGTTAATGGAGCTATAAAAGCAGATTAAAACTACTTAATGTCACTTATGCTGTGCTCTACTGAAGCTCTGCACAAACTAATAACTTAAGGTACTTACTGTGCAGAATCTCAGCAAATGAAACAACTTGTTATTTTTTTAATACTTGGAGTATTGGGACTTTTGGTTTGGATAAGATTGCACTTGTTACTAGCTTCTCATGTAGGGGAATGAAGGAGACAGGTGAGCTGAGACCTGAGAACTGAAGGCAAGGAGTCTGGCTTGTGCTTGGGTTGTAAGGTTTTTCAATAGTGAAAACTTTATGCCACATGCACATGGAAATTTGGGCTGATCTGCACTATTGTCACTTCACAGTAAAAGTTATGGGTGGAGTAGGGGAGTATGAGCTGTAGTTTATTTACCATAATCATAAATACAATGCCAGTACTCAGTACAGCCTAATATGTCACAAGGATTTTTGTGGTATTTTTGAATACTGCAGTATTTGAAAAATTGCAGGAGGGAGGAGAACAGACATAGCAGTGGCACAAAGCCTCCTGCCAGAATTGCAATTTGTGTGGTTTTTAGGAAACGAATTGTGGTATGCTACTTAATTTTTTTTTAATGTTCCATGACTATAGGCTTCATTTTAAAATAACAGTTATCTTGTACTGAGCCGTAAACGTTCCTTTCATTCACATGTCTAGGTTTATTTAACTAATGTGCAGCTCATCCGGTGGGGTTTTTTTTCTGGCTTACAGGTACCTGATGCAATAAAAAAGTGTCAACGTGCAGGCATAACTGTACGTATGGTCACTGGTGATAACATTAACACTGCTCGTGCTATTGCATTGAAATGTGGTATTCTGAATCCTGGTGAAGACTTCCTGTGTTTAGAGGGCAAAGACTTTAACAGGAGAATACGCAATGAAAAAGGAGAGGTAAGCATACTGACTCGCTCATCAAGTAGATCAACAGATACTGTAGGTCTCCTATGTGTGTAAAATGTAACCAATGCTCTTTCTGCAGATAGAGCAAGAGCGAATAGATAAAATTTGGCCAAAGCTTCGTGTTCTTGCAAGATCTTCTCCCACTGACAAACACACTCTAGTAAAAGGTAGGTAAAAATTCTCTGAGCTTCTAAGTAAAGCTAGATTTTTTTTTCCCCATGCTTCTAGGAAAAAAAAAATAGGACTGAACAATGAGAAATGTCTGTGAAGTTGTTTCCAACTGATTTTTTCCTTTTTGCTTGAGAAATGGAGCCAATGAGAACTTGTTTTGGTGACTCTTGTTTTTGTTTGGTTGGGGGTTTTTTTTGTTTGTTTTATGACTGATAAAGACAAAAACTGGATTTCTCTTTCAGGTTAAGTCTCTGCTGTGTTGTTAATTTAGAACTGTAAGACTTGTATGTCATTTTATTTTAGGTATAATTGACAGCACTGTCTTTGACCAGAGGCAAGTTGTAGCTGTAACTGGTGATGGTACCAACGATGGTCCAGCTCTGAAGAAGGCAGATGTTGGATTTGCTATGGTAGGATTTTTTTTTTAAAATCCTCAGTATTTTATCAATAACTTATCAAATCACTTAAGATTAAAGAACCTTGTTTAATGAGCCTAGTATACAACTATGTTAATGAAGTCCACATTCCAACATAACCATGTTTGGGTTTTTTTTTTATTTGATGTAAAATGTCATTGTGGCATTCACCATTGAATAAAACTTTAAAAATGCAGAATGCCAATTACTTGCAAATTAAAAATCTTTTACACAAAAGCTTGTTGCAAAGTACTGGAACAGAATCCTGAAGATTTCTGAAGCATTTCGACATTAAAAAAGTGAATTTAGGCTGTAAATAGCATAATATTTGTTGATTTTGAGTAAAACTTATATGCCATATGGAACGAGGTTAATCATCTGTTTCCCATTCACGGATACATAGTAACAGGGAGACCATAATGAAAGAGACTGCCAGATGATGTGCAAAATGGCTTTGGAGGCCGTATCTTGTACATCTGAAGTACAACTGAAGCAACAGCGTTTTATGATAGTGTAGGATCTGCGCTTGTCTGGATGATTTGTTAGGTTACATGGCTTTCTCAGCTACCCTTTCACGTGGCTGCTAAACAGTCTTTGCTTTTAAGTGTTTATACTGCATAGACTCGTGCCTTAAGTATGTGGCTTTCAGCTTTCAAGACACAGAGTAATACAGAGTCCTCAAGCTTCCTTTTGCCACAGGGTCCCTCTTTAGTGTTTAATGTAAGAGGTACACTTTGGTCATGACAGGTCACTGTGGTCTTAAAGCAATTGAAAGGAAAGAAAAAATGAAGACCACACTCTTCCTATACCATATGCAGAAAAAGAAACACTGACTCAGATTCTAGCCCTGAGTGAAAAAATGGGAGATATCACATCATTCTCGAGAAGCTTTTTTCAAAAACATAACTTTAAATTTGACAGCTATGTTTGAAATGTTCTCTAGACTTTTACAGTCCTGTCGTAATAAGTATCTTTGTTCTGGTATGGTATAGCTGCTGTAGTTGCCACTGTCAGGGGCAGATTTGTTTATCTGTTTTGAATGTTTCCTGCAGTTGCTGTCTGTGTAAGGATCTCTCTTCTCTTAACTGCTTACCTGAATAGCACTTAAAATATGACATATGATATCTAAAGGTACCTTTTAAGGTGTACACATAGCTGTGCAGATAAGTAATTTCCTTGAGAAAATAATAAATCAAGAATAAGGATCATTAAATTTGCTATTGAGTTAGTGGGTTTGGAATGCCAAAAGAAAAATAAAGATTTTTGAAGTAGGTGTCTTCAGGCATCATTACACAGAACGCAGCTGTTTGGGTACTGTAGGAGACTAGAGGTGCTTAAAATTTAAGAATGCAATGACATTGCCTGTTCTACAGTTCAATGCTAATGCCCTTCTGCAAAAGGTTTTTGGTAATATTTATCATCCTACTGTGTTGCAAGCACATGTGTTGCCTGCTGCTGGAATCCATTCAACAAAATAATTAGGGCAGAGCTTGAACTGTAGCAGTGCACCATCTGGTGGCCTTCAGCTTGAACAGGGTTCAGTAACATTTCTTTGGGGAACTTAATGTGTCTTTACTGTCAACTCTCAAATTTATATTAAGGTCTTTAAAATAAAGAAAGCGTTACTTGGTTCTCATTTTCCCAAGCTTGAGCAGAACTTTCAAGTAGAACTTGTTTCAATAGGCCTTTAGATGCTTACATTAAAGAAGTCCTTCAGACACAATGCATCCAAGTGAATGCTGACCAGGGACATAATAGCTTTTGTCATAAAAAGTCAGTGCATCCTGTTATATTTCATAATGTTTTTCTTTTTCTATCAGGGTATTGCTGGAACAGACGTAGCTAAAGAAGCTTCTGATATTATCCTTACAGATGACAACTTCACCAGTATTGTTAAAGCAGTTATGTGGGGACGAAACGTTTATGACAGCATCTCCAAATTTCTTCAGTTCCAACTTACTGTCAATGTAGTAGCAGTAATTGTTGCTTTTACAGGAGCATGCATAACACAAGTACGTACCAGTGGGAGATTGTTTCAGCTAGTAAAAGTTGAAAAAGTCATGACTGATTAATTCTTGAGTTCAAACTTTCACTTAAATAGTAGTCCAAAGAACATAATGCTCTTCAGAATGTGCCAATATTGTATGATAAATGCCTTTAATAGCTGTAATTTCTGTGCTTCTATTGAAGGGTTTATGTATTTATCTTTATAGGATTCTCCACTTAAAGCCGTGCAGATGCTGTGGGTAAATCTCATAATGGACACATTAGCTTCTCTTGCCCTGGCAACAGAACCACCCACTGAAGCTCTTCTGTTGCGGAAGCCTTATGGTAGAAACAAACCTTTGATTTCTCGTACAATGATGAAGAACATTTTGGGTCATGCATTCTACCAGCTTGTAGTGGTCTTCACTCTCCTGTTTGCTGGTAAGAATACTGAGGCTTTACAAAGTTATTCTGAATGTAGTATAGATGTGTGTTTTAAAACTATTTTTTTGCTGTAGAGTGTGTGTGTAAAGACACTAATTAAGCTGTTCATAAATGCCTTTTATATACAGGTGAGAAAATTTTTGATATCGATAGTGGAAGAAATGCACCCCTGCATGCTCCTCCTTCAGAACATTATACTATAGTATTTAATACATTTGTGATGATGCAGCTTTTTAATGAAATTAATGCCCGAAAGATTCATGGTGAAAGAAATGTTTTTGAAGGAATCTTTAACAACGCTATCTTCTGTTCTATTGTGCTGGGGACATTTGTTGTGCAGGTAAGTAGATTTTTGGAGGGTAGAGGGAAAATGCATTTAGTGCACTGATGTACTTGCTTACCTTGGAAATACCAATCAGCTACTGCCAGAGATCTAATTTCTGTAATGTGGAAAACCTTCAGGGTCAAGCACATAATAAGTAAGTTGTAAGTTCAGCTTGATGGAGTTTTCAGGTAAGATCTCTTGGAAATTGGTAATGCTGGAATGCTGTATTTGTAGTTACCTTTTGAATTTTCTAGTTCTTCAATTTTATCTTAATGTTCTAGTCTCTTGGCAAAATATGAAGAAGTTATACATGTCATCTGTCCATTCACCCCTTGCCCCTAAATCTTTCTTATAATATCTGCCTGTGTATCTGAACGAGAGTCCATTTAAACAATTATAGGAAAGGTACAACTTCTTTTATTTTATTAATGAGATCAGGACATGAATAAGCTTTAGAAATTTAAGTATAAGGTTTTACCTTACTGGTGCAGGAATCAGTACATAAACCTACGGTATATATTGTAGAGGTGCTGTTTTAAGTGAAAAAAACCTGATGTTTAGGGACCTTCTGTTGGGGCACATAGTGGAATTCATAAAAGCTAGTTAGTTAACTCAGTACATGCAAACAAAGGAAATGAAATGATTTTCAGTTGATTGGGTTCACATGCCGGTGTTGAGAAACACCAATTTAAAACTGAATCTGTAGAAAATAGTTTACAAGAAATAGTTTCGCCCTCTAAATAGCCTTCACTTTAATTAGTCAGAAGAAATAACAAATCAGTATACTACTTAATTACAGAACTCATTTTCATTTTGGATTAAGTTATTTGGGGCATATAACCTACATATTAAGCTTCTCCCTAGACTTGATAATTCATGAAGTTGATGGAAGTCATATCAGTTCAAGCATTGGAAACTTATGCACTGCTGCTTCGCATTAAGTCAGGGACCTCTCTTAGGTTTAGATTTTTATAGATGACACTTCTTCAGAAAGTTGCTCTTGTTTTTAGGGTTACATATGCAGCAGATTGACTGTTGTTGTGCAACAAAGCCAAACATTTAGAAATTATTGTTGACTGCCACTGTGTTCCCTTAATAAATTTGGCAGACTGAATGCCTTCTCAGCTCCTGATTTGTCATCTCAGTATTTTATTCTGAGTTAATAACAGAAGAAACTTTGCTTTTTCAGCTGTCAGGTGTCCTATTTAATGGTCAATACTGTCACCTTTTCATGCCTGCCCTGCTACTTTGAATTGTTGATTGTCCAGGGCAGACTTTCATGCTTATAATTCCTATACAGAGAGATACTTGCTCATTAGGGCCCATACAGCTTGTTGTAACAGCTAAGGCAGTAGGAGCTCATTTACTTTAGCTCTTGAGATCTTTGCCCCCTTCCCCCAAGATTTACTACATGTGATTTAAAGTCTGATATTTAACACTGATGTGATACATAGTAATATCCTGTAGAATTACTCCTGAGTTATTTCATGTCTTATGGATCTATGAATTCTATTAATACAAGTTTATGAATCTTGGACTTAGTTTCAAGATGGGTGTTCATAGCAAAAGTAATCACTGTACATTTGTAGTATCAAATACATGCTACAATGATGCTGTAATCATGAAATTAGGGGAAAAAACTACAAGCAAAATTGAGGAGTCAACAAGTTTTTATGAGTGTAACATTTGAAGAATGAATGGGTAGTTCTTGAAATACTGAAAAGCAGAAGAACATGGCTTAGGTTTGGAAACTTGTTCAAACTGCTGAGACAGTGAAAGAGTATGCTTAATAAGATGGGAAATCCCATGTTCTCTTGCAGAGCTGTCTGTTGTGATCTTAAAGCATTAGGGAATTTTCTAGTAACAGGTCACCGATAGATGTTTAATTATGTTTTTCTTCACAGATAATTATTGTGCAGTTTGGTGGAAAGCCTTTCAGTTGCTCAGAACTCTCAGTTGAACAGTGGCTGTGGTCCATTTTCCTGGGCATGGGCACACTACTTTGGGGCCAGGTAAACTAGGAATTTTCAAAATGCCAAATATTTATTTGCAACAGTATACTTTAAATGGAAAAACCAAACACACTTTCTTTAGCATTCAGATCTTTCAAGTGGACTATATGAATATATGAAAACTAACAGTAAATATTAAATAAAATTTACTTGTTCAATAGCTAGAAAGTTCTTGACTGAATATTCCTTCCTCATAGGGAGTCAATTATTTACATTTCATAACTAGAGGCTGTGGCTGGTTTGTTTAGCAATTTTTAGCAGCTGTAGTTACCTTTTAAATATGAAATTATATCTTCAGCCAGATATGAGTACCAGAAAATGTGGTAAGAATCCAAGATGTAGTGAACATGTTAATGTTAGAATATATTTAACTTGGTGCTTAATGGTTTTCTTGAAAAATCAGAATTGCTAAACTTGACAGTATTTTTTTGATTCAAAAAATTTCTTGGAGTAGCAAAAAATGCAGCAAAACTCAAGCCAACTTTCTCTTTAGTCTTCATTTGCATAATTGTGACATAATTGAAAAGTCTTCCCACCTATTTAACCATTACATTTGGACTTTTATTTCCTTTCCCCTCCCCCCAGAGTGTCATTACTATTGCATGCACAACAGTGCTTGTAAGCAGCAAGCTTATTTACGTGAAACTTTAGAGCTACAGAGTTTTCTATTATTTAATGACATAGTTGTCTAAACTTTTCATACCACATGAAGAGTTTTCCATTACAGTTTCTTTCCTTCCACTAAGTAAGAGACACTTCATGTTTCACCATAAAATTGGTAGGATGAATTTTAGTTGTAAATGCATATATAGACAGATATTCTAAGAGTGACTAAGGTTTTTAACAAGGTTCTCTGGAAAATTAATTATTTAAAAAAATCAAATAGAGTCACTCTGAGGTTTAAAAGTATCCTAGAAGAGAATTGAGATGGCTTGAAATACCTTTGACCCAATGTGTCTTGCAAGGGCAAAGCTTTCCTGCTGCAGTTCATGCTGTTCTAGCATCTCATTAAAGTCAAAGAGCTTTAATTTTCTGAGAATAATAGAAACTGAAGTGTGAGCTGGGAGCATTCATAGTAGCAGTTTCAGCATAAAGGGCTGTTTATCTTGCTTTTGGAGCAGACTTTTTTCCTCTGCAGCTGGAGAAATGGTCTTCTAGGTTTGTGATGATCAAGGAAAACAGTCTTGGAATTGATCTGGATCTGCTAGATATAATGTACCAAAAGATGACTCCCCTTAACCACATGCTGCTTTTGTTTAATTTAAGATATATAAACTGCTATACACCAAATAGCAAAGTAACAGTTTGAGATACATACAATTTCAGAAACGTCACTCACCTTGCAAATGGATTGATATCTCCCAGGTCACAAATGAATGAATGTGTCTTCTGTATTTCTGAATTAATTGTGGTTACTTTAGGTGATGGAGATCCCACTTGAGGTGACACATCATGCTCATCAAACTGATGAAACTCTAAAAGCTCTAGATACAAGTACAATCTACAGGATTAATGGCTTTTGTAGCTTCAGTACTGCTCCTTCCTGGCATTGTCAAGTAATGTTAATGTGGAATTCTTTGTCCCTGGCAAGGCTGTTTTGTAGTCAAAGTTTAATTTTGCACCTTGGTTGAGGTAGTAAGTATGCTCACAACTTTGCAGCTATTCAGCTGGAGTGATTGTTTTACATTGATGCACTCATCCCATCTGTGTAATTTAGTGTTTTCAACTTTGCTAATTGTATGCAGGATATCTGTTAAGCCCTAAGACTGCTATTACTCAATTTTTGTTGTTAAAAAAAGAATAATCCTGATTTACATATTTCATCCGCTGTTAGTTGATTTCAACAATTCCAACCAGCCGACTGAAATTCCTTAAAGAAGCTGGTCATGGAACACAAAAGGAAGAGATTCCTGAAGAAGAACTAGCAGAAGATGTAGAGGAGATTGATCATGCTGAGAGAGAATTGCGTCGTGGTCAGATCTTGTGGTTTAGGGGCCTAAACAGAATACAAACTCAGGTATGGTCTTGAAAAAGGTAGGATGCAGTGGGTGTTATGAGGGAAATCTCTCCATTTTTGACTAAGATGGCTGCTCTAACTGGTATGACTGAGACTGTCGAAAGGGGGTATGGATGGATGTGTAATCCCTCATGGTTCTCTGTTTTCTTCAGCTTTAAATGCAACTCTTGCCTGTGTATCTGCTCTGTTTTTAAAAAGTGCCTTTTTTTCTTTACTTTTTGTGTGTTATAGATGGGATGGTCCTTTCTCTTGTTCTCTCTCTCTCTTGCTGAGCAAGCTGTCACAATCTCTGATTCCTTGCAGATGGATGTAGTGAATGCTTTCCAGAGTGGAAGTACCATTCAGGGGGCTCTAAGGCGGCAACCCTCCATCGCCAGCCAGCACCATGATGTAACAAATATTTCTACCCCTACACATGTAGTGTTTTCCTCTACTACTGCTTCTACTACTGTGGGGTGTGAGTGTGTGTTCCTAAAGTGCATGAAATTAACATTTCCTAATTCACGTACCTAACGTTTCTCATTTTCTCCTTAGTACTTAAAATCATCGTTCAGGCTTTTATAGAGCTCTTCCACAAAGTGGAGTCCTCAAGACTTTTTTTTTCTTAGAGGGCTGAGAACAGGTGGAACAGTTTCAACAAAAGACTTTAATGCGCAAGCTGTGAGCCTGCACATCCTGTGCCTTCATCCATTTGTGTACAGAGGGATTTTTAAGATAAAAAGGGAAAACTGTTGTAAATTTTCGAGTATATGCCTCTTAGGGTGACTTGTATTGAATAAGTGAATTAACTGTATAATCATGGACCCAGGTCAACAAAAACAGCTCTCTTGCACTGCAGCACAAACAACACTTAAGTATGCAAGCTGATTTGGAAGCAAATGGTATGCTGAAGATATGAATGTAGGTAGAACATGGAGCACTAAATGCATTTTCTTTGTAGCCTGTAAGGAACTTTATGAATCTCTGCTTTCATTGGACCTTATTTACTGAATAACAATTTTTTCAACATCAGGATTCAGGTGGTGAAACAAGGCTTCTAAAATGCATACCAGTCAGAAGAACATGAATTAGCTAATATAAAAAGGAAAAAAGTTCTAAACATTAAATGGCGAAACTTTCATTCGAATCTGAAGGGTTCTTTTTTCCTCTCTAGGTTCTTCTGGGAGCAGTTAATAAGCCATCAGTGAAAATGAAGTTTGTCTCACCTCAATTCTACCCTCTCTATATTATGCTCTCAGTGGCATTTCAGTTTCAGCCTTCCTCTCTGTAGAGGCTGGAGATTTATTTACTCTTGGATGTAGGCTTAAACTCTGGAGCCAGAAGATACATAGTAGTTGTAGTTGAATACTGATAGCCAGTATCTTTGTTCAGAGTTTTCCATCTTAATACATGTTTAACTTTCTTCTCTAACTTCCTAGAGATGGGTTAAATAATTGGTTTTTTAAAATAACTGAGAGGGCTTCTTCTCCCCGTTCCCCTCCCTGCTTAAACTTTCAGATTACCAGATGGATGAAGACCCTTAATTTCAGGAGCTGTCTTAAGTGAAATGGTCTCTTCAGATTTTTTTTTTTAATTATTATTTTTTTTAATTTTATTTTTGGGCTCAGCCAGAATTCGTGTGTGAGCTTGCACAAGTATTTACCCCTGTATTTGTTCTCCAGTGGCAAGACAGGTATTTCCCTACCTTGCAGTCATACTGAGAAGCTCAGCTCAAAAATTTGCATGCCTCAAGAACACAAAATGAAAAGTAGATTTAACACTTAAGGATGCACAGGATTGCATCTCCTAGTTAAAATGCTAATTAGTAACCTGTATCCCTAACTACACTCCAGAACATTAATTAGACATTCAGAATCCTCTAGAGAGCAATGTCATTCCATGCTGCTATTTGAGCAGAATCTACTGGGCACTGCAGCATCTCATTGCATCAAATGACCAATGCAAATACAGAGCTACCATTGCAGAGAACTAGTTCTTTATCCTCACTATTACAGCCTCCTGCTACACCCTCTAGAAGAACAACTTTTGAGAATTAATATAGATTAATGGGAAGCACATGTGTTATTGTCTCTTTTTTGGAGCAGCTTGTTGGAAAATAGTTCCTATGAAGCAAGGTTGCAACCCTTAAGCAGCCTTCTGGTTAGGAGTATTTGGAGTGCCAACTGCGTTCCTTGCTATTCTGGTACTAATATGAGGAAGGCCTGATGACAGTATGAATTACACTTAACAAATTGTCTTGTTTGCACCTCACTTACATGATTTATTTATAGTTATCCCTCTAGTTTAATTATCTTGAGTGGTTGAAAATAGAGCCTTCAAAATACTAAATTTTCCCTTTTGAAGTGCTGAAAGTTTGATTCTTGCCTTTGTGGCTGGACTCTGAGGGTCCTGGGCATGCTGTAGTGTCTAGTCCACTTGTGTAGTATGCATTCTGCATGGGAACCAAGCCTTTATTGTGGGTATGCATACAATCTATGATAATTATAGCTATCCTCTTAAGCCAGAATTGTTTTTCATTGCTGCTGATGTTCTAAATTCTCATCTGTAAGCGATGAAAAAACAATCCCATGAGACATTCATATTTCATTTTGCCACATAAATGGCACAGTGATCCCACTGTGCCACATCATGCCAAATAAAGTTGTTGCAAACTTTGTCTGGCATTGTCACTGCTAATTTTCTTAGTAAGTGCCAAGACAGTTGGGGCAGCTGGCTGGACTTGTTTAAACCTTGTATAATATGCCAACTCCCTGACAGTGTGCTCAATTTTTTTCAAGCACTGAACAGTAAAGTACTAGCTGCTGTTGTAATCTTTTCTCCAGCACATTCACTCTTTTCTGTTCTCCACTTACTGGTAGTTATGTCCTCTCCCTTGATTGTGTGCCCCATCCCTGTCTCACATCCCCATATTCCCTGTGCCCTCTTTCCTTGCCTCCATGGTTAATTGGGCTCAGCATGTACCTGTAGTATAAAAATGGGGACATGATCGCTTTGGAGTAAAATTCTTTGTGCAAGTGGTCTGAGGGAGCAGAGGTGGGGAAACAATGCTACTTCTAGAGGTCAAAGAACATAGTTGGGACATGAGACTTTCTCATGTGCAGTGGTTCTATCTAACCAATTTGATTTAGCACACTGCTTTTTGGGGAGCCCTTCTCTGTTTACAGTGAACTTCCCTGGTATATCTTTGCTGTTTTGAAGTCTCTGCTTTTGATCTGCCTGACCTTCCAGCTTCATTCCTTCACCTGGAAGTCACTTTATTTTTTCCTGCTGAGGAACTCTGAAAGCACTAGTCATGATGTATTTCTCAGCTTGAAACAAGTCATCTTGGATGCACTAAAAAAAGCTTTAAATTTAACTTGCTGTTTGTAACAGCAAGTTCTTGTTTACTATAGAGTTGCTCTGCTGCTTACTATTTAACACGGTTTCACACTGCTTTGCTGGAGACTTTGGTAGGGATATTGAGTATTGAGTCGACAGTGGGGGAAACTATCTCGGTGAAAAGTGTTGGATAAATGAGTCAATAACTTCTGCCTCACCTTACTTGTTTTATCAGTTCAAGAATGAATCCTGAATTTCTCTAGTTGGTCAGGGAAACATGGGGCATGGGAGAAGGGGGGTGTGGGCAGCTGGCTTCATTATTCAAATAATAGTTTGGAAAGTTTAAATTCAAGTCAGCCTGGACATGCACAGTTTGCAAAACAAAGCTGTATTTTCTTTTGCATCTAATTTTACTATAAAAGGTTTATTTATGAATTCTGTTAGCTTAGCTTTCTGGGTCAAAAAATATTAAACCACAAAAAGACACAAAACAGTCCTCAGCCTGGGAATTGTGTCCATGAATTCAATGTAAATTGAAGACTTGCTCAAAGGCTGATCATCCTGCTTTTTCTCATACTTGGTGCTACTTAAGTAGCCTCTTCAAAGTTACAACCTGTCCTGGCTACTAAACTGTATGATACAGTATCCAATTTCCTAGTTCTGGTCTTAAGTTTCCAAAGCACTGTTCGCTAAGGAGCTTTCTCTAGCGTGGTAAATGGCTATATACTCGAATATTTACAGCTGTTCCAGCGGTATATTTTTTTGCATGACTTCGTAAATGTTCGTTCATTGTGACATTGGCTTACACTTGCTTGGCTTTTTCATAGTCAGTTGACATCCTAATTCCTAGCATGAGAATTAGTGACCCTTTTATCTCCTAACTTATTTTCAGCCTCTCCCCTCTTTCCCTCCAATCTCACCCAAATATTCAAGAAAACACTCATTGAGATTTATTTAATTTTTGAATAAGTAAATATTTGTTGGCTTCACTTTCGAAAAATGCTTAGCCCATGTTAAGTAATTAAACAATTCTAGTGCCGTGTCTGAATTTTAGGGCCCTTCAGCTTTTTGCACTACTTTCACAAGTTTTATTCCTACTGTGTAGACTGGCAGTGCTCTACTGAAATGCTCTTCATTTTTTACAGTTTCTTGCAAGTTCCACTGCATCATACAAATTTGATTCACTCATGTCTAGCTGTTTGTGGATTCAAGCTCATAAGAACCATGCCATCATCAATAAACCTGCAGCATTTTAACAATATTTTTTCTTTGTTTACAGATCCGAGTGGTGAATGCATTTCGTAGCTCCTTGTACGAGGGGCTAGAGAAACCCGAGACACGAAGTTCAATTCACAATTTTATGACGCATCCTGAGTTTAGAATAGAAGACTCCGAGCCTCATATTCCCCTTATTGATGATACTGATGCTGAAGATGATGCTCCAACAAAACGCAACTCTAGTCCCCCTCCTTCTCCCAATAGAAATAACAATGCGGTTGACAGTGGAATTCACCTTACAACAGACAAGAACAAGTCTGCTACCTCTTCATCCCCAGGGAGCCCACTACATAGTTTGGAAACATCACTCTGATTGTAAGCTGAATGTTAACACACTAGCTGCATTGTAAAGAAATTGAAACTGGGTCTCTTCACACATTATGATGGACAAGATGATATTCTTGTCTTGGACTTCAACAGAAGAAACACTTGTACGAATGTAGATTTATTTTTTTAAAAAAAGCTTTCTGCCAGACTGGAGGGTGCTTTTCTGGGGGTGGGAGTAATAATGAACTCTGACAGATAAACAGTAACTCAGCATAAGTGACCTGTGGATCATCTGTTGTACTAAGAATGGTCCTGAAGAGTGTGTTAGCAGAGCTTTAGTTTATCATGATCCTTTTCTGAGGGGAAAGCTGGGAAGGGCAAGGAGGCCCTGGATCATTGAATTGATACTTTAATTTCTGCTGTTGGCTGTTAATAATTTGGATTATTTATGTTTATAAATGATACAGATCTGTTTACAAGGTTTGTAGATACTTTTTTGTTCCTGTTCATAGATGGGAAGCTTCCTTATAAATGATGCAGAGAAGACAAAAAACAAAACAAAAAAACCAAAAAAACTAGTCCTTCAAATACTGCTGTATTTTCAGGAAAAGGGTGTTTCTATTGAAACTGTACTAAATTTTGCCTGCAATTTACCTTGTTAAATATTGTAGATAAATTGCTACTACTAATAGCCAAATAGATAACACTAATGCTTTGTAAAAACATGAGCAGTGGTGTTCTAATGAAGTTATGGCCTCTGTCCTAATTAGTTTCTTAAATACATTTACTACTTAATGGTTTTGAAACAACTGTTTAATTTTTAAAAATTTTGAGAAACTTAATGAATAACTTTTGTTCAGAACTTAGTAGGATTGTTTAATGCAGGACATCAATACGTGATGGAACTTGCTTGAAATATTTCTGTTATCTCGGACAAAATGGATTAAATCAAAATACATCAGAATCTTAGTCCTTTGTTTTTGTCTAATCATGTTAGTTTAGTGCTGTCTTGGTGAACTGTGAGTGGAACTGTGATTTTTTTCTAATCTATAGAATCCTTCATGCAGCATGAGGGCTGTTGGCATTTTGAAAGGTTGTTAGTGGGTAGCATACATGTTCTCCTTTTTGTTTTTGAAACTTGTTTGTAAACATGAATAAATCTGCCCTTTTGTTAAAATAAAAATTGCAGCAATGGTTTCTTACAGATTTTTTTTCTCAGCTCCTTTACTGGAAATACAGAAAGTACTCTTCTGTGTTACTGCTTACCTTTAAACTGCAATTTCAAGATGGTAACAGCCCCACTCCAAATAGCTCTTTGGGTAAAAGGAATCATGGTGGCTGCCTCCAGAATGAATGTAAGTTAAGGTACTCAAAAGTCTTCACTGAGTCAAAAGGGTACTCCTGGGGAATTCATAGATCTGCCTAAAATTGTGAGACTTACTGTGAGTACCGTGTAATGAATGTATCTCTGACTGCTTAAGTGCGGGAGACTGAGAACTGACATAAAGCACAGGTGAAATGCACCAGAACTGATCAACTAGAGATTGACTGAAGAAGTTACAGTCTGCCTCTGCTGTATTGTTCAGACAGCGAAGGATGATGAAACAGTACTTTGTCTGGCACTTTATCATGTTTTCTAGGTCCAATACCACTTAAAAGAGCAACAGAAGACATGAGCTGTAAGATTTTCTTTTTCCAGCTCTGTATTGTTTAAAATAGCAAGTGATTTTTTTTTTTTTGTCAAATAATCCAGAATTATGGACATTTTTTTAAAGTGGTCCCTTCAAAGGACTGCATCAATTAAGTTGGTAATGAGGAAGAAAATAATACTAGAGCTAACTGCAGAAATGAGCAGGTTGGGAAGCTCAAGCACATCTTTCCCTTGTGGTGGGGTACATGCATGCTTGGGGTTGTCCTTTAGTGGATATTGTTCAACCTGTGGCACTGTATCCCACTGTCAACCACTCTTGAATTCCATCTTTTCTATTGTACTTCAGTAAATACACTGAATTCTAGGCAAGGGGGTCGAGGGTGGGGGGTTGCACTTGACACTTTGTATAGTAATTTCTCCCACATGTTTCTAGCACTTTTCTTACATCATAGTTCTTATCTAGAGCGCTTGGTGGGGGGTGGGAGGTCAGTTTTTATGTAAGCTATTTTCTCTTTACTACAAAAGTCAGATAAGCATTAGCATAAAATAAAGGGAGTTTTCTTTACCTGTGAAGTACACTGCCATGTGGAAAAGTATCTTCATTTAATTTCATTAATGAGTAATGATTTGACTTCATTTCAAAACAGATTTTATTTTCCCCTCTTCTCTAGGTGTGATCATGACTGCATGTTATCTTTTTTGGAATAAAATCTACACTTAAGCCTTCTGTGGGGGGTGGGAGGGTGAATGTAGGCTTTGTACATTGCTGGTCCCTCTTGATTCTGCTAACCATCAGTGTGCTGTTCTTACAGGAAACTTCCTTACAGAAATAAGGAAAAGTTGTTTAAGAGGGGGGGTATGCTTTCTTTGTGATCTCAAGAAATCATAACATTGCCTAGATTATGAAATGGTTTTCACTAAACTCATGAGGCCTTCATTGCCTTTCTGGTTGTAAGGTTTACTTGTCTTTCTTCTTGTAACTGAAATAAATAAAAGTGCTGTTCATCTCAGTCTGTATGGGGACTGAAATTCTTGAATGTCAGTACAGTACTGATTTAAACCTAAAATGCACACAAATTCTATAAAACAGCTCTTGCTACAATTTTACGCTCATTTGCTTTTAAGAGGTCACAGTTGAGCAATAGTGACTTTAAACATAAACTAGACTGTCTACTATTTAGAGTGGCTTAAAATGTGGTTTCCGGGGTGGGATGTCTATGTAGCTGTGAATATGTTAGGACACCTCATCTTGGCTCTGAAGGAGGGCTGAAAATGGTAATACAAGAGGACTCATTTTTTTCTGCATTGGCCTTAACAGGAAGAGGAAAATGCTGCATCATGGAGTAATCTGGAGAGAATAATGGAAACAAATGCCTTAATGCTAAATGAGTGGGTAAATGTAGAGGTCTGTAGCAAGAACAAGCAGCCAAAAAATGAAATAACATACTTTGAGGCTTTCTTAGAATAACAGCAAATTTTCCAATGTGTTTTGAAGTAAGCAAGCAAATGTAATATTAATGGAAGGATAACTTGTGTATATTGAGTGTTGGAAAGTGATTCCAAAGGTCTGATAAGTTCAATTTCTACTGCTAGTAGTTCTAGTCTCTGCAGAGCTCTAGAATAATCCAGATCATAGTAAGCATTACATAAATTTAAGTAGAATATCTTAATGTCTGTACTACTTTTCTAATGCAAATACTTGGTTTTAAAGAGCTGCAGCTTTTTCCTACCTGCACCCTCTTCCCCCAGCAGTGCATCTCTTCCGATCTTACAGATTTCAAGCCCTCACTGAAGTACCTTAACTTTCTGGATGAGCCTGGCCAGCATGAAGGGTCCAACTCCAATTTATCTCCAGACTGATTAGGCCTGTTTATTCAGGGCCATGTCATGAGAAATTCTGGGCCATAATAAAGAGCCTTATAGCTATTCCTGCCAATCTTCTCCCCTGAACTGTATACCGAAATACCTAACCACCTTTCTCAGGAGGTTGCAGCATTCACCAAGGAGATATGACTTAGTGTCTAAACCAGAAGCCTCCTACAGGTACTACTTGTCCTTTGTGCTCAAAGATGAGGGTTTGCTAAGAAAATGATGGGGTGGGCTTAGACAACTGAAAAAAGACAGCACCTAAAAGGTAGCTCACCGGATAGTGACTCTTTACTACTGTTATGTATACCTAGCGTAGAGTTTTCTGCAAAATCTATACAATTAGCATTTTGAAAAGGGTTCCTTGACTTGCCCCAAATAGAAGATGGTGGGAATTTAAACTTGGAAAAACAACTAACAGGAGTATTTCTGGGAATTAAGAGCTTTTGGTGGAAGTGTACATTCTGGAATGTGGAACATCATCTCACATTCTGGTGTAAAGATAAGTGTCAATACAAACATGAAGCAGCAGTTTCTCACTAAAATAGAAGTATGCAGTCTGTATCCCTTTGAGCCCTTGCAAACATAGCAGCATCTAACTATTCTGAACATCTTCATCTGCTTTCCTAGGCTGCCTCTCTTGCAGGGCATGAAGCTGAATTATGATGAAAGACTTGTAAGTGTGAACATACAGAAAACTTTTCTATGTCTTCCTCCTTGGCAAAGGCACAGTCTTGGATTCACTCTGTGGCAACTGCTAGGCACAGAATGAATATTGGCTTTTCCTGTTTTAAAGCTTTCAGTCTCTTGTAGAGAATCAGGATGTACAGTTCAAATGCTTTGTGTGAAAATCCTCCCAAAGCTTTTGATTTAAGATACAATAAAAAACACAACACCACTCTACAAATAAGCCCCAGAAGATATTTGTTATCTTTGAAAATTTCAGTTTTATAAATACAGGATTTAACTTGACTTTCTCAGTTTTCAACAGTTGGTTGCTCTGATGGCTGTTAGGTACAAAGCCTCTTCAGTTGCAAGATCTCCTGAAGGTAAGCCTGTATTTGGCAGATGTTTGTGGGGAAATACATAGCTTATTTTGAATACTGTGCTGGCAGCTACTGCATAGTGTTTTGTGCTATGTATTTGAGGAGAGAATCTGCAAAATGAACTATTTACATAATTCAGATCCATGCAATAGGACCACCTGTCAAAGGATACATGAGTCAGGCACAGAATGCATGAAATAGGAAATTCTTTGAACTGATACTTTGGTAGAAACCAGGATTTTGTTTTGGACAACACTGCTTTAGAGATGAGAAGATTTGTCTTCAGTCACTTGCCATGTATTGGCCATTAATGGTCTGATCAGTGTAACACTTTAATTCATTGAGGACCATCATTCAAAAAGCATTCTAATAAACATGTGTTTTTAAATAAAAAGAAAACTCTGGAAAAGGTACTTTTTGTCATATTTTAATTTCCCCAAAAGATGAGTCATTCTTACCTTCTTTCCTTTTGCCAAATCAACTAGGCTCTGTTCTAATAAATCTAGCAGTATATAGACATGAATTACAACTTGGTACCTCCTTCCTGTCTTCCCCATTTCACTCTTCCAAGGATAATTTTAGGGAATCAGTGAAGGACAGATGGGGTAAGATATGCAGTTGTGGATTTGTCTCCTTTAGCATATTTCTATCTTGCCTTTTTATCTTCTCTTCTGCTGTCTTCTTCAAGATCTCGCCACTCTGAGTAAACTTTGGGAGTACTTTTTATACAGTAGCATTTTTCAGTGCTGTAGCCCAGTGCAACTCATGGGAGAGCTCTTTCAACAAGATCTATGGAAAGAACTGGCTTTGGAAAAAGAATTAAAGAGAGACAGACAAGTTTTTTTACCAATTAAAAAAACAACAGTATGAGTTTCATTACGAAGTTTTTAAGCCCAAAAGAATTTGCAGAAGAATGGATTGGCTGGTTATTTAGTCTATAAGGATTCTATAAAGCCCATCATGTCTTAGCAGAACATAGCTAAATTGATGCCATTATAAGAAATTAGTTTCTGATTGTCCCAGCCAGTCAAAAGTGACAGCACATGAAACTGCCTGAACACAAGAAAACACACAGAGCTGTTAGGGAGTTTTCATCCTTGGAAACACTCGGAACTCAGCTAGAGACAGCCCTGAGCAACCTGATGTAGCTGATGCTGCTTTTAGCAGGGGTTTGGAGTAGATAACCTGCAGCAGCCCTTGCCAACCTCAGTAATTCTGTGATCCTGATGTTCTAGAATAGGAGGTGTGATTCTATTGGGTTTCTTCATTATCCTCATGGATATTATTTCTCTACATAGATGGAATCCAACAAAGACATCAGTTGCTGAAACAATCAAACCTGAGGCAAAGTAAGAAAGCAACAGATTATTTTCTTTCTCTTATCTTAAACTTACCTGACCAAAAGGCTTGCTGATATTTCCCTGCTGTAATGCTTACTGTGATAGCAGAGCTTGAATCACTTGTGCTCTAATAAACCTCTTTGAACGATGACTGGCTGTTCTGTAGCTTATATAAAAGCCCACAGATTTTAACATGATCTCTAGAAAGCTGCAGAAATCTGTGGAAATCAGCTTCTCCTCAAGGAGAGGATTTCTCATTCTGTTGCTTGCCTCTTTCAGATGTAGAAAGAAAAAAATTGTAGCTGTTTCTAAGGAAAATTAAACTCTAGCTTATCTGAAGATGTGTATGGTTTCATTGCCCTGCTCTCTACTTAGGACTCTCTTGAAAGAACTTGGTCCTTTTTCTCAAAGTTACTCTTTTGTTTTTAATCTGGTTTCAAGTCTTTAAGGTCAGCTTCTAAAAAAAGAAGGTTCTCTTCCAGGCATATAAAGTTAATGAAATTTATATTATTCTAATGGATCAAGAAAAAGAGCACTAAAAAGTATGGTTTTAGTCACAGAAGACTATAATTTACACAGAATTGAGAAGCTGACTTTTCTCCTTACCGTAGTTTATGGAGTGGTGGTGTTACAGGTTTTTATCTAATTGAGCAAAGTATTGGTGAAATTAAATGACATGCCATATCAGTTCTGATGTTGCATACAAATGCTCCCTTCTTCTGCCTCGAGTTTCAGAAATATTTTCCTACACTTAAAGAAATTAGTGTTATATCAGTGTTGGATTCTCTTTTTATTGGTTCTCACATAATTGCCTATAAAACTTTATAGCTAATGTAGGAAAACATTACGAAACTGCCATTCTGATCTTAAAACTGTTGTAATAGGAAAAAGTTTCAGAGTCCATGCAGAATCTGTATAGTAAAACTAGCTGCCTGGCTGATCAAATGTTATAGTAATGAGATCATTCAACCCAAAATTTGACATTCTAACTATTGAAAAAATAACTGAGTTTCTGCAAAACAAAAACATGGTCTTTTTTTGTTAGAAATAACACATTCCTTTTGAAATTAAAACACATTTAAAACAAGTATGTTTGAGGATGTGGGAGAGTGCCTACAACACTAACTTCCAATACACTGTGTAATGGCTCTCTACCTTAAAGGTGCAGAAATCTTTAGAATTTGACCTGTAGAGTCAATATATTGAAGCATGTTTCATTTCAAAACTCTTAAAGATTCAATAAAAGATAACTCTAACTCTGCAGCAGGAGGTTAAAAGTATTCTGAACTGCCATTTTTAAAGAGCTTGGGATGCCCAGCCAATTCTGTAGGCATGTACTTGAATACTGTAATAGTTATTATAGCTTTAAATCTCACTGACTCAGTCCTTTTCAAAAGGGCCATAAACAGTGCAAGTCTGAATATCAACTAAATGATCAAGTGTCAGCTTGATACCAATCAACACAATCAGTATTTCACATATTTGAATGAAGAAACGCTACAGGCTTTTTGATCACTGGATGACGAGTGTGAGCTGATAAAATACCACTTGAGAAAACGATTTTCCATTGGTTTTCTTCATTACTGTCCCCAAAGGCAATCAGCACAACCAATAGACCCCTCAGTGCTTGTTTTCCAAAGTCATGTTTCATGTCTGCCAGTAATTGTCCAAAAGACTGAAATACACACACAGACTGAAAGGGACACACTCATGCAGGCTATCATACATCCAATTTGAAATATTGCACTTGGAATCAATCCAAGTCCAACAGTTAAGCCATAGATAGCTATTTCCAAACTGACTACATTTAGGATATTGCCAAATAAAACAGATGTGCTTCCGTGGCTTTCTTGTCTTGTCTTGTAAGTCTTGATGATTGTGCTGTAACTCAGAAATCAGTCCTTAGTGGAAACTTCATGGAAAAATTTATTTAGGTACTAAGCACCCTAATAAAATTATATAGCTCAGGGGGTTTGCTTTTGTGTTGTGAAATGAAAAGGCTTAGTCATTTCTAAGAAGGAAATTTGTTATTTTTCTGTTCATGCCCATTGGTCTACCATCTCCAAGCTTTTGAACAAACTTAGACACCTCTCAAGGAGGATCTCCTGGTGTTGGGGATCTCTTTTGCTACCCCAGCAGGGAG
This sequence comes from Illadopsis cleaveri, assembly GCA_013399915.1. NCBI lineage: Eukaryota > Metazoa > Chordata > Aves > Passeriformes > Timaliidae > Illadopsis > Illadopsis cleaveri. Next base: position 96,541 of record VXBB01014620.1, read on the forward strand.
CGTAGGCAAGTTCATTTTAAGTATCTGTACAGTCAGACTTGTTGGCTTTCCAGCAAAACCGTAGCTATTATAAGCAAACTGCTCCACCTCATTGCAGGGATGTGACTGGGTTGCAACTGAGTCTTCACAGAGTAGGTCTGTAATATGTGATGCTGGCCCGGGTTACCACTCCTCTCTTCCTGCAGTGCTCTCTCCATTGTGCCATTTCAACAGCTTCTGTGACAGTGTGGTCAACCATACCGGAGCCCTTTCTAGGTAAACTGCTGCTGCAGGCTGGTGGAGTGGGGTGTTCCCTGCTCAGCAAAAAATCCAGCACAGATGTGCTCCCCCTGTGACTCCTGCTGCCCAGTCTAGAGCTCAAGGAACTAACTACCAAGGCACCGTATATGAAGGAAGCAGGAATTGAAAGGGGAGAGTGGAAGGAAAGACATGAGCAATGAGAAGGTTTTTGAAAACTTTTGGGGAAGAAAAGCAGGGTAACAGGACAGGAGTAAGAAGAGCAAAAACCATGAATATACAAGTTGAAAAGCTTGTGTTTTAAAGCAGATTCATCCAGCTTGAGGCACTAATGTCAGGAGCACTACAAACTATGCCCTCTACCTTTGCCAGAGTATTTCAGTCACCTTTACTTCTTATTTTGGTTGGGAGAAGAACCAATGATGATCTGTGCTGTGAATCTGAGTACCAAAATTTGACAACCACTATGGATCACTCTAGGATTTCACATAAGTGAAGATAGGTTTGAGGGAGCACAACAAAACTAGAACACCAACTGCTCTTGGTAAACTGCTGTAAGAAACTTAATCTAGTGGTTTTTATTTAAAATAACAAAATTAAACATGGTTAACATAATTAAGTGGTGTGTCACAGTAAAATGTACTTATCTGCAAGTGTTCATATATTTTTAGTGAAGACAAAGTTTCCTGATCATATTGAATACTAAGGCAGGAAAACTTCCTTGCAGCAGGAGGGATCTTGAAGGCAGCTCTTGTAGCAATCATGGAAGACCCTTTTCTGGCAACAGCTGGGAAATTCAAAACACAGTGCCTTTTATGGATGCAAGAATAAGCTGCTTACATTAATGACAGGCTATGTTCTTCAAAATATAAACTAAGTTAAAGATGATATCTCTTAAACTAGAATGAAAGTAGCCAGCAAACAATTTCTAAGTAAGAATTAGGGAAAAAATGTAAAGAGCGCACAGAGTAAATTTGACCTCTTACCTCCAACAGACTTCTTTCTGATCATTTTAACCTGAATTTAGTATTTTGTCTCCATCAGAAAGATTGCATGGTGTGAAAACACCTGTTAGGTGGCAGCATTACAGCATATTGATGGAAAACTGCCTGGATTTGTTCTGAATGGGCAGAAGTCACCAGGCTATGATCCCTGGGCAATTCCTGCTACTGCACCTGCAAAAGTTGTGGCAAGCAGGTATTCCTTTGAAAGGGAATTGCAGCAATTTGCTGCATATCTTGTCTGCTTTGCGGCCCTGTTGACTCTCCCTGCAGCTAGGACTAGTCTCCAGAGTACCTGTATTGCTAATTGCCACTGTAAAACACCCTGGGGAATTGCAAATGGGTTGTGATGGAGATTCTGCATATAGTGTGTCCATATGCTACAGCCTTGCAATTAGTAATGCTCAAGGTGATAAAAACAGGTAACATTCTGTGATACAACAGAATGCTACTGGAAGCCTGAGGGGGTTTTTTTTGAAAACATGTTCTAATGAGAACATTGGGGGCATTCTTCCTGGCTAAGTATTTTGTGATACTAAGCAGATGCTTAGTGTCTTCACTGAATTCACTCCACTCTATGGTACATGGCTTGTTCAGCCATTCAGGAGTTGTCCTTCTCTGAAACAGAACCTGTCATTATGCTCAGATCAGCATAAAATTTCATAATTAGAACCACTGCAAGAAGGGACTGACACAAGCTGACACACATACAGCTATGTATGTATACAGCCTTCCTGCAAGAGAGGAAAGGGAGTTTCAGAAAGGAATGTGTGGAATGGGTAAGGTATTTGCAGTTTGGACTTTCTACCTCCAAAATGACCCACTATACATGCATGCCTTACCAGTGGAATAGGGCCCGTTGATAAGATTTTTACCATTTTATAAGCATGACTTGATATGATGTAATGACACCGCCCATTTTGGAATCAGACAAGTGTCTAGCTATCTCATCTACAGTGGCAGCTTTTGTACTTGATACAGGCACACAAGAAGAACAATGTACCATTGCTGGGTGATGTCCAGCTTCTCATCCATGGGTATTCCCAGTACCTTCTCCACTGCTTTCAATCCATTCATCCCCCAGTCTAGATTGATACTGGTCATTGCCTCAAGCTGAGTGCAGGACAATTTTAATCTTCATGATGTTTGTATATGCTAATTCCTCAAGACTGTCAAGGTCCTCTGAATGACATCCCTTCCCCTATGTCAGTTGAACCACTCAGTTTTGTGTCACCCACAAACTTCCTGAAGGTGCATTCCATCCCATGTCATCTATCTATGTCGTTAATAAAGATATTAAATACTGTAGGCCCCAAAACAGACCCCTGGGGGGATACCACTCAGCACTGGTAGCTCTTTGGTTGCAGTCATACGTATAGGCCACCCATCAAATCCACATCAATTTAGAGGCAAAAGGGGGTGGGGGGCCAAAAGGAAGGGACAGTATTAAAGGCTTTACAGAAGTGAAGTGACATCACTTACCTTTCCTTTGTCCCTTGATGCAGTCACTCCATCACAGGCAGCCACTAGATTAGTTGGGCATGATTTGCTCTTGACGAAGCTGTGTTGGCTGTCTCTAATCACCTTCATACAATCACCTCTCATATGCTTTGACATAACTTCCAGCAGGATCTGCTCCATGATCTTGTTGGGCACAAAGGTGAGGCTCACTGGTCAGCAGTTCCCAGGGTCTGGGTGTGATAATTGCTTCCCTCCAGTGCCTGAGATAGTTACAGGTAGTCAATGTCATTCCAGTCACCGACTGGTAGTCACAGCCTGATTATCATGACTCTTCAAATATGATGGAGACACGGCTCAGCCATTACACCTGCCAATTCCCTCAGAATGCCAGGACGCTTCTTAAACTAAAAGTAACATCATATGTATTTCAAATCATCCTTGTATTTCAAATAGTTATGTACCTACTCAATACTCTTTTCTTTTCCATTCTCTTGCTGCTGTTGGCAAACAGACTTTAAAGGGATTTTGATATGAAAATTTCAACAGAAGCAAAAAACCAACACTACTTCACAAGTTATTTCATAGGCTTAATATTTATTTTATTTTCATAACCATGTTGATGGAGGAGAAAAGATCATAAGGTATAATGGTTCTACAACAGCAAGACAGCTTGCAGTTCAATCTTTTTGCCCTTGGACTACATTTTCTTCCTGCATGTAGGTGGATGAATATCCAACACTACACTGGCAAAGCAGATCTCACACTCCCCTCTAGTGACAGAGGACGACCTCCAGAGGCCTCTTGGCAGCTCTGACAGCTCTGCTGCCAACACAGCTGCTCCCGATAGGATCCCATATAATTACGGTTGCAGCTCTTCATTTTATTTTAAAGTAGGATTAACACTAAGTCAAAATACCTCATTTCAGACATGAAAGAATTTTTGGTGGGCTACTGTATTGCTAGTATATTGGCCTCTTGTGCTCATGTATTGTTTTACATCAATTATTATTATTAAATCATATGTGATTGGTGTAATTAATGTGTGCAGCATACATGCACCAAGGTTATCATGTTTGTCCATGTGTTCTTGAATTGTACACATCCTTTTACTAATTCTTTTCCTGCAGTGCAGTCAGCGCAAGCCTGGAATTACCATCTTAAAGTGTTCTTCTCGAGATACCATTTTTGTTTGGATATATACTACCTTAACACAGTGCCTGAGGAAAAAAAAAATCCCCATTGCTGCTGAAACAGCAGCCTGCTGACACATGATACTTGGAACATATTTTCTGAGGCACCATTTATCATTGTCATCACAGTGCACAACAACTTATTACAGTAAATTGCCCTGGCATATCACAACTTTTAAAAGACAATGCCAACTCATAATAGTATTATTAGGAGTTAAAATAATCTTAAAATAATTGTAAAAATAAAATCGATACATACTAATGCAGGAACAAAATCATCATAAAAACTATTATCTGCCAGCTTTATAACTACAGTCATTATAGCTGATTACATGTCTGCAGTAAAGGATTACTTTGCTTCCTAGCAGCATTTGTGAGGCCTCGAAACACTCTCAGGTGAGGAGAAACAGCAAGGAACAGACTAACTTTGTAAGCCCTACGATTTGAAAAACACTCATCTATCAATTTATAAAAGGGATGCCACTCTCCAAAATCACAGCCCATCCTTTGCTTTATGCCTATCACCTGGTAATTTATAGTCAAGGAATTTTGTGAGCAGGTAGAGATTTCAGTTTATTGCTAGCATACCAAAATTAGTAAAATATACTGGGCTGTTGGAAGCATAGCAGCTCTAAAGAAGGCAAAAGGAAAAGGATTCAGTAGGACTGGGAATTGTCATTCAGCTTAGTTTCTAAAAAAAGTAACATGTTTCTGACCACTGGGTTTTAAGGAGCTTCCACAACAGATCCAAACCTGAAAACACAAACCCAAAAATATATAGCACACAATTAAAGCAGCAGAGATGGTACTTTCACTCAGCAGATGAGAAGATGCAGAATAAATTAAGATCACACAAAGTTTGGTACAAGCCCAGAGGGATAGAATCTAAATGTAGTCTCCCTGATGAGACACATTGACAGCTGAAAAAACCTGGCAGAAAGAAGACAGTTGGAAAAAAGGTTGAGAAAGGCTGGAAGACTTTAATAATGGTGAATTATTCCTAATTTAAGTTTAACTAGTTAACTTACTGTTCCTGCAGAGGGGTAGACTGCAGAACATTTAAGTCTTATCATTACCAACTTTTTTAAATGTTGCATTTTATTTTGTGATTTAAATCACAGGAACTAAAATGAAAGGATGGGAGGGTGAGGTGTGTAGAAGGAAAAAAAAAAAACCAAATCAAAACACCAAAACGAAACTCCACCAATAAGCCAAAACAAAAACAAATAACGGCAGAAAACTTGCAGCTCTTGCTAGTTCTAAGTTAAAATCAATATATCTTGTCCCACCACTTATTTTTTAAAAGGGTTTCATATTGTGAAGTCAAAACGGCAAATTATCAGCCTACATAACCTCAATGTAAGGAGTGCAGGTAGATTTTCATGGAAACTGTCTTATATACTTATAATAATCCCACTTTTTTCACCACTTCCAAAGTTACTACTTTAAATGTGCATTTCATGGTTAAGCACAATTTATTTGGAACTGTTCCATAAGTGACAATTCTTATATGTTGGCCTAATTACTGACCTGATTCTGTAGAAGTTTAATGTCAGAACAACCAGTAAAAGGCAGACTGGATTTAAAAAGGAAAGAAAGGGTAATTCCAGTGTGAGATACTTCTTCAGGAACACTCGCATATCAAATGACAGCTTTGACATCACAGCCCTTCTCTTTGCTAAGTGCTGTCAACCCTGCTTTTACTAGCGTAGCTATGGGAGCAGTACTTTTCCAGCGAGCTTGGTTCCCTCACCTAGCTTTCCATGAAGCTGCATAAACATTCACAGCACTAAAAACAACGTTGCAGCATTGGAATTTTCTTAATTTTTGTTTAAGGTAGGTGTATTTTTTTTTTTTGAGCATTAAAGGTTTGTTAAAAGACCACTCTGTATGATACAGATGTGAGCGACAACTTAGAAATCTAGAAAGTCTAACCAAAATAAGAAACAACAGAAGAAAAAGAAGACAAGAGGCCAAACTACCTAAGGTAGCTTAATACAAAAGCAGTCTGAGGTTTTAAACACAGCTGCCCTGAATGAATTTTTAAGTCACAAAATCGAGGTAACATGGGCCAGACCTTCTGCTAGCCGAGCATCCCACCTATGTCTGCGGCTCCGCCGAACCGTGTCCCCCACCGAGAGCTCAGCCCTCCGCACCCTCTAAGCCG
>VXBB01014620.1:102651-157558 GCA_013399915.1 Illadopsis cleaveri
TTCCGGGCGGGGCAGTCCGCTCCCTCCTCCCTCTTTCCCTCCCCGGAGCCGCCGGGCGGTTCCGGGCGCAGGTCCGGGCGCGGAGGCGGGGCGGGCTCACCCGCTTTCGGGAGGGCTAAGGAGTCTCTGCCCCTTCCTTAAGCGACAACTTTTTGAGCAAACCACAAGGCGGGAGGAGGGGTTTGTCCCGCGGGGAGAGAGGAGGAGGAGGAGGAAGTAAGTGAGGGGAGCGCCGAGGCCGGAGGGGCAGGGGGGCTGCTCCGTGCCTCCGCTGCCGCCGCGGTCCCCCTGGAATCTGGCGGGCCCACCACGGAGGGCTGGCTGCAAACTCTGCCGGCGGCCCGAGCCCGAGGCTGGGAGTGCCTGCAGCCCCCTCCTCCCCGGCGGCGCGGGGAGACCCGGCAGGAGTTCACGGACTCCTCTCTGCTAAGGAGCTGCTTTTAAGTACCTAAGATGAGGATCCGTCTGGCGAGAAGATGGACGTGGGTCCGCAAAAGCTGCGTGTTCCTCGGCTTCTTAATGATCGCTTACTTTGTGGTCGAGCTGTCGGTTTCTTCCTTCGGTGCCTCCCTCGCCGGCGAGAGCATCACTAAAGGGAAATGGGAGAGGCGCTTTTCTGACAGGGCAGAAGAAGCTGTCGATTTGGCTCGTCCAGTTTATGACAAACCCCCACCTGATCCTTCTGCTCCAGGAGAATGGGGTAAACCCTCACGCCCACAGCTGAGTCCTGAGGAAAAAAAACAGGAAGAAGAGCTGATTGAGAAATATGCAATAAATATTTATTTAAGTGATAAAATTTCTCTCCACCGACACATTGAAGATAATCGACTGAGTGGTTGTAAAACTAAATCTTATGACTACAGAAGACTGCCTACAACATCTGTTATAATTGCTTTCTACAATGAAGCCTGGTCAACACTGCTGCGGACGATACATAGCGTTCTTGAAACTTCACCTTCAGTGCTTCTGAAAGAAATTATACTGGTGGATGACCTGAGTGATAAAGTGTATTTGAAGGCTGAACTCGAAAAATACATAAGCAGTCTGAAAAGAGTTCGCTTGATAAGAACCAACAAACGAGAAGGATTGGTTCGTGCACGCTTGATTGGCGCTACCTTTGCTACTGGTGATGTTCTCACATTCCTAGATTGTCACTGTGAATGTGTTTCTGGCTGGCTGGAACCACTGCTCGAGAGGATTGCTGAGAATGAGACTGTTATAGTTTGTCCTGTCATTGACACTATTGACTGGAAAACGTTTGAATACTACATGCAAACAGCAGAGCCCATGATCGGGGGGTTTGACTGGCGGCTGACATTCCAGTGGCACTCGGTGCCTAAACACGAACGTCTCAGGCGCAGATCTGAAACAGATCCAATCAGATCCCCAACTATGGCTGGTGGCTTGTTCGCTGTCAGCAAGAAGTATTTTGAGTACCTGGGAACGTATGATACAGGAATGGATGTTTGGGGAGGGGAGAACTTAGAATTATCATTTAGGGTTTGGCAGTGTGGAGGCATGTTGGAAATTCATCCGTGCTCCCACGTGGGCCATGTGTTTCCAAAGCGTGCACCCTATGCTAGACCAAACTTCCTTCAGAACACGGCACGTGCTGCTGAGGTGTGGATGGATGAGTTCAAAGATCACTTTTACAACAGAAATCCTTCAGCAAGGAAAGAAAACTATGGAGACATTTCTGAAAGAAAGATTCTTCGAGAGCGTTTGAAATGCAAGAGTTTTCACTGGTATTTAAGAAATGTATTTGCTGAGTTGCACGTACCAGAAGATCGTCCAGGCTGGCACGGTGCTATCCGCAGCACAGGAATACCTTCAGAGTGCCTTGACTATGTGTTACAGGAACATAATCCTACTGGCTCTCACCTTTCTCTCTTTGGCTGTCATGGTCAGGGAGGCAACCAATTTTTTGAATATACGTCAAATCAGGAGATTAGATTTAACTCTGTAACTGAGCTATGTGCTGAAGTCCCTGAGCGTGAGGACTTCATAGGTATGAGGAGCTGCCCAAAAGATGGATTTCCCATCCCAGAAATTATTATCTGGCACTTCAAAGATGATGGGACTATTTATCATCCTCATTCGGGGAAGTGCCTTACTGCTTATCGTACGACTGATGGGCATGCTGATGTGCAAATGAGAACTTGTAATGCTGGAGATAAAAATCAGATTTGGAAATTTGAAAAATAGTCACTGCTGCTAGTATGAATCGAATGGACTGTGATCTCCAAGCTTTTTACATGTGTGAGCAGAGGACTGTGTTTGATTGAATACCTTGGCATGTTTTCAGATGTGTCTGTAGTGGTGTAGAAACTCTCTACTATGATGAACTGTATGGAGAGCAAAAGTATGTAGTGGGGCTCGGTTTCTAAAACGTGGATTAGAACATGTAACGCCTTTTATTTTTGTAAAAGTTTGATCATTATTACTTTGCTCAGTCTTGATTATGGTAAAACAAAGGCTTCTGAGTGGACTGGGGAGGGATTTTTTTCATCTTAAAATTATGCAAAAATCCTGCAAGATAGTATTATATGTAAACAAAAAAAAATTACTTACAGAAGTAAAAGTTAAGGTTCTTACAGTGGTATTAGCTGACTTATGTTGCAGATACATTATAAAATATGTATCTAACACCCTAAGTAATGTTACAGTAGCATGTGATTGAATGGACATTGATGTGGAAAGTCAAATCTAAGCCTTGTAATAATCTGCATTTTTCTGGGAATGTATGTGCTGTTAAAGGTACTATATTATATAGAAGAACAGGAAGTTTATTTACTAGAAGGGCTTTGGCACTGCTTTGCAGTCTTGTACCTGTTGTAAAAATCTTACTCCATGGGGCTTAGTCAGGAGCTGTCATGCATTTAGAGGAGAGTGTGGTAGCAATGGAACCAAGAACATGCTGGTGATATCACAAATGGAAGAAATAGGCATGTCTACAAGTAAGAATTTTGTTTAAAGGCAGTGGAGAAGAAAAGGAACCACAAAATTGCCTTAGCTACTGCTGTTTCTTAGCTATATGTTTAATGTACACATTACCTCTGTGTAAGCTTTTTCATGTTCAGCCGCACATCCTAGGGACACAAAAGTTATGTGATTGTTTGGTTTTTGTTGGATTCTTTCATTTGGCCTGTCACTTGGACTGTTTTATTTTGCTTTTCATGTTTTGGCAACAGTTGGCATAGGTCAGCCCTAGGAAAAGTTTTGAAATAATACAGCATAAGTTGCCTCTTTCTAGTCAAAACAATACCACTGGAGACGTTGGGTAAGGCTGGGAAGCTGAAGTTTCTGACATGAGGGGAGTTGAAAAGACAAAGGACAGTTTGGAGGAAAAACTAAGATTTGTTGGTAAGGTGGTTCACAGAATTACTTATTTAGAATGTTTTCTTTTTTTCTGGTATGCTGAGTTTTTGAAGAATACTGATTCTTGAATCAAGTCACTAATTTGTTTTGATTGTGATTATAGATGGTAGATGTGATAGATATATTGTGTTCTTGAAAAAAAGTCTTGTGTTAGTATCTGTATTTTAGTTTCATAAGATTTGAGCAGAACACTTTTCTTAATATGTTGGGCATTCCAGCTGTTTTGATTACTTTCAATGAAGTGATAAATGTTCTTCAGTAGCCATAGTGCAGTTAGTCTTTACATGGGGCTGGTAGGTAGAAACTTAAGCTAGTGAGCATTAGGAATCTGGAATCTTGAGAAATGTAGTGGATGTGCATTTGCTACAGGTGTTAGGAGGTAGAAGGGTTAAAAAGGTTAAAAATGAGACCTGGTGTAGTTAAGTTTTGCCAAAAATGAAGTGAGAGTAAGTTAGAACATATTCTTAAATCTTAGTGACTTGAAAGCTTTGAGAGGTTTGGGAGGAAGCAGATTAAGATAGAAGATGACAAGAAGCATATTTTGAAGCTTGGAATGCAGCATTGAATCATGCTAAAAGTGCTTGCCACTGTGTGGCATGGATTCTTGTAAGACTTTAATTTATTTTTAGGCAGTTACTTGCAATTTGATTTTTTTCCCTTTTTAGCCTTTTTTTTTTCCCTAGGGTTTTTTTTTTTTTTCCTTTTTTTTTTCTTTTTTTTGTTGGCTTTTTTGTTTGTTTGTAAAAATAAAAAAAAGGCAACTTTTTACTACATAAGGAAAACATTCCTGAAAATTTGCATTCCACTTTGCAGCAGGAATTCTTTTGTGGACCTGCAAGTTATGAACCATTTATCAAATTTTAAGAGGCAACAAATCACCATGTACTGAGGCAATAAATTATATAAAGTATATGCTTTTGTGAAAAGCTTGCTGTTCATTCAATAGAAGGCTGTTGCATTCAATAGGAATGCCAGGAAAAAGGCCTAGGTTCTCCTGTGTGGCAGGTCATAAATAGTATGTGCAATGCATGTTTCTTCAGATGAAAGTAATTAAATGGTGTGAATACAGACTATGCAAATTTTATATGGTCAGTTTTTTAGCACTTGGCAAAAACTACTTTTCTTATAAAGAAATACCTTCAAGTTAAATCTGGCATTCAAAGTGTTCCTTATCTATTTAAGCAATAATTATAAGTGAATCTGCTTCTCAGTTTGAAAAGTTATTCTATGTATCTGAACCCTTCCTCCTCCCCATGACCTCCCTTTCTATTTTTGGAGTTATTTAGTAACAAACTGGGGAGAACAAAAAACCAAAACAAAACAAGTTAAATGACCTGGCCCTAAAGAAAAAAAAATTAAAAATCTACCCAATGGGAATAAAAAACATATGAATAAGAGGAGGGGGGGCCTAGAGAGAGAACGAAAGAAAGAAAGAAGGAAAAAAACAAACAACACCTTACCTTTTCAATACTCCTATCCAATTATTTTTCGGTATGTACAGATTTCTGGAAAATCTGAAACTCTGAATGGTTTTCTATTCTGTTAGACTTTGAAGATTTGGTGAATGCTTGTATATATTTTAAACTACTGATTCTAAGTGACTTAAAAGAAATTGAATGTAAACGTAACACTGAATAAATGTGGAACGCTTTGGGATTTCTTTTGAAAAAATAAAATTCAAAAAATTAAATGTTGGCTGGTGTGCTGACTCTTCTCAGTTCTTTTCCTCTTGGTACATGCATACAGAATGCAACAAAAACTGCCAATAACTTGAACTTATGGGAGTTATTAAAAGTTCTTTGTATTTTATCCACTGTGCTTAGAATTCCTGATTGGCTTTTTTGACAGAGGTTCAGTTAATAATTATTTTTCTCCAAATAGGAAGTCTTGCATTTCATTGCAAAATGTTTGTATTGTAATGTTGTACTGTATCATTGAGAGCTGCAGTCTGGAGGTTTGTTGGCAGTGGTGGAGTTTGAATAGTCACACACCCCTCATGTACACTGTATTCCATCTGCCCTGTAATCCTTGCACTGAGTGATTAATTATATCAGAGATGCTTTAGTATTTTGAGAGATATACATCGAAGTGTTAAAGCCTGTCTGAGTTTCTCTTTTATCTTTGCACAACTTTCTTGGTCACCACTTTGGTATTGTGGGAAATGAGAGTGAAATGGTAATTCTGTATTACATCTACTTGTGTTCATATATCTGTGTGTGTATATATAAAAATGTATACCATCAATAGTCGCAATTCATAAATTGAACTTTGTTTCATTGCAAATACCGTAAAATCTTTTTCATGGCATATGTGAAGCTCAGGTGTCTGTTTACACACCACTTTGCTGTAGATCTCTCAATTTGGCCTTTGCATAAGGCCAGGTCTTTTTTTTCTGATGTTCAGTTCTGTAATGACTCATCAGCAGAAAAGCAAATTATCCAGTGATGTATCTGCTATACGTGGATGTGTACAGAAGGATTGATGTTTAAAAAAAAGGCACTCAGGTTATAAACTGGAGTAAGTTGTACATTGGAGTCAGCTCAGTTTGAATTTCCAGCTTTCTGCATTTTAGTTATATTTTTCAGTTGATCATAGCAAGGAGAAATTGTCTTTCACCTCTAAACATGGTTCTGGTTATGTCATGTATTCTCTGAGGAGCAACAGGCCTATTTGTGCTATGGTACATCCAAAAAAAAATTCTTCTGAACTTTCTGTGCTTTTTTGTTTGTTTGTCTTTGATGCAATATTGAAATATTGCATAGGCAACAAGGAGTCCAGAGGGAAAATAAGGAAGATAGTCATGGATGTCCCACAGAAAGGAGAACTTCAGGTCACTGCTTGTGTCTCATTTACCTTGGGATAGCCCATGTACGAGACAGCAAGCTACAAGAAACCAGGTTCTGAATGAATGGTGCTGTCATCTTTCTAAGAATATTTCCCTCAGTTTTTAGAACTGAAACCTGACACTGCACAGCCTTCAGGCAGTTCATAAGATAACACAGGTATTTGGTAGTTCATCAGTGATTTGTTTGTCTTGTCTGTTTCACATATCCAGCCTGACGCCTTCAAATTCTATTTTAGCTTGTGTTTTGCTTTTTTGTTTTAGTTTTAGTCCACTGTAGATCACACTTTTCAGAATCAAAGGAAAAAAGGAATTCTTTCAAGTACAATTAGAAAGACTTGGAAAAAAAATGAAGTGAGGGGAAAATATCCTGTATTTCTTTGTCAAACATAGGCCTGTTGATGTGGGCATAGGGATAGTCTGGTCTCACATCTTTTAGCAGAAGCTAGTCTTTTAGAAATAAACATAGTATCTTTGTATCAAATTCATAAAGGGAATTTAATAGTTAATATTCTAATATGCTAATATTTTGTTTGAGGCTTGCCTTAACATGTGATAATAAGGAAACTCAATTTCTTTGTGGTTTGTTGGTGCTTGAAAGAAACTGGGAAGAGAAAAGCCATCTTCATATACTCTTCCAACTTCCAGGGGGCCCCTGTTCTTCCTCTGCCTTCTTTTCTCTACTAGGGTTAGGAATTTGACAACTGAGGGATGGGAGTGTGAATACCTTGGTTTTATTTATGTCTATGTACTAGCATTTAGCAGAAATGAAGATGATAGGGATGTAGGAAAATCACATGTTTATAAATACCAGTTTATTTCAACTGCTTATTGTCTTTGCTTATAGATTCCTGAAAACGATCAAGCTCTGGTAAAAGTTAGGTTTGCCTTTTTGACTGTAGATAGTATAGTTCATCTGCAAAGTGACTGCAAAAGCATCACCCTCAAACATGGTCCTTCTATTTTCAGACTGGCAACTTTGTGTTCTCTTTTGAACTAGGCAAATGTTAGTATTATAAAATTGGTACTTAAATAGGACTATAGAATTATATCTCGATGTCTTCACTCAAATGTAGATATATCTGAAGTGTTAGAAGTCATGTCTTGAGTTTAAGTTGGCAGGTTTTTCTGGAGTTAAACACTTGATGCTCGAAAAAAATTCCATCTCAGAGATCAGAATGAGATTACTGAAGAATTTGTCTACTGTTTTTAGGATTTGGTAAAACCAGTTCTGGATTTATACTTACTGATGTACATGATGTTCGTCTGTCACCGTTTTGCTCTGTATCTTCAAAGTACTTGTAAGCCAGTTGGCTTAGTATGTGGGAGAGCTACCTGTTAAGAATATCTTTTACTTCTCTCAGTCTTGTGGCATCCTTCTGAAAGCGTAGTATTGGCATTACTTGCTACTATGCTTCTGCTCAGGCTAAGTATCCGTTAAAACCTAATAACTCCTCCCTCCTCATTAAGTTCTCTAGTGAATCCAGACCCACAGTCGTTAGCTCTGACTTTTATGAAAACAGGGAGCAGACTCCTGATATCTTTTACTTCTTGCCAGTTACCTGCTCTGTGGATAGGTTTCTTATACTGTGGAAGCTGAAGACGCCGTGCACAGCCTACAGATTTGCAGGCCATGAGGAAGCAGTTACAAGTGTGGAGTTCTCACCAGATGGGCAGGTGCTGGCTTCAGCTTCTCATGATCACACTGTCAGGCTATGGATTCCTTGCATGTGAGTATAACTGAGCAATGCTGGGTATGTGTTTCATTATTGTGAATATTGGAGGCTTTACTCAAGTTTCTTTTTCTTCCCACATGCCTGGGCTTTGACAGAAACAGAGATTGAGGACCACAAGCAACACAGTTCTTTACTGTATTACTTTATTTTATGAATATTCTGTAATTTCAAAAGAAAAATATAACAACTCAGAGGTTACAATTTCATGTGTGTAGAGCTATGCTTCCTAATATTTCTCTGGCTTAAAGGTTATATTTTAATAAGGATTGCATGGCTGCACTTCATTTTGGGAAGAAAAGTGACGAAGAAAACAATAGTTTTTTGGAAAAAATTATTTTTGACTTACCTTATCAGACTGTTCTTGAGTAATAGTAATTGTGAGTTATTCAGTATGATCTTAGACTGATGTTACTTGAACTTTCAAAAGTTTTGTAGATTACTATGTTAAAAAAAATTCTCTTTCCAATACTAATGCTAATGAGACTAAAGGCCAGTGCTACTACTTAATTGCGCTGTTCTGTAAAATTGGTCAGGTTAAATGCAATTTAAGGAATGTTATTCTAATATTATTTAAATAAGTAAAAAATGATGATGACATTAAGATTTGGCCTCTGTGTACTGCTTTTTCACTTGGGAAAGATTCTAAATATGCTAGTATTGAGTTTATGGGGATTTAAACTCTTTAATATGATTGTGGTTTGTGACTTGGTATTTGGGATTTTGTTTCATTTTCTTTACCCTCCCCCTGCAGTCATGGAGAATCATCAGTACTGAAAGGTCATACAGCATCTGTTCGGAGTGTGAGCTTCTCCCATGATGGCAACTCTGTAGTTTCAGCATCCAATGATAAATTAATAAAAATATGGAGTGTTTGCTATCAGCGCCTTTTGTTTACTCTAGTCAAACACGCTGGTTGGGTTCGCTGTGCCAAGTAAGTGTTGTTTTTATTCTCTTGGTAAAGTAGAATTCCTAACAAAGGGAATTTTATATTCCAGGGTAGAAATAAGAGAGGAAAAGTTTGTGAATGACAACTAATGATCTCTCACCAATAATTAAATTTTTATAAGTTAATCTTATACACACTTATTTTGTATAGATCTCTTAGCTGGCGTATGAAAGCTTGCTCTGTGTTAATATGTGTTCGTACTGAATCAGTTGCTGTGTGTTCATTCTATTACAATAAAGGACAAATGGGATTTTCTGTATTTATTTCCAGTCAATGTCCTGTCTTTGCCCAGTTTTGTTTGGTTTTTTTGTGGTATTGACTTATTTCCCAGCACTCGTTTCTAGATTTATCATGCATTGTAGGGGTTTTCTCAACTATTCTTGGAATAGTAGTGGCATTAAAGAATGGTCATGAATCCATGTGAGTTAAGCTTACATAATTAGAAAAGGTAAAAGAAATGGCCCTTGGACGACAAGTTAGGATTCATACGCTTTGAAGACGGGACAGCTCTTCAAAGACAAAAAATGTTGCTGATTTTTTTTTTTTTTTAATTTGTTCTTTCCTCCATATTAATGGAAAACCTGCAGCTAAGAGAGGCCTGATATAAGCCTCTGGAAAAAGGAATTTAACACTGGTGAAGTGCAGACCCCTACAAATTTCGAAGTATCTGATTGTTGAAAAGAAAAAAGAAAGCTCTAGGAAATCACATGTAAAAGTTCTTGAACAGTTTTTTAATGTCATTGTGCAGTTGCTCAATAAGTGAAATAACAATGTTCGAGGAAGTTATAGACAAGTCAATTTTCCTGTTTAAAAACCTAGTCTGCTAGTCTAGGAATAATCATGAATGTTTTGCCCACTCTTTGTAAGTTTAAAAAGAACTCAGAGAACATAAATATAGGTTAACATTGAACACAACATTCTACTGTGTGCTCTTTGTCTTTTAACCTATATTTTTCTATAATAATCTCTTTGTAATCTGAAGTGACATTCTCAGGTTGCTGATACCTTCCTCCCCAAGCCCCTCTTTTCCTTTTGCTTATGGCTCTGTTTTTAATTGTAGTTGATTGTGAAATGGGGCAGAGTGGAATAGGGGGAGAAGCTTTTCTTTTCTTTTCAGTTTTATTAGTCCATGGGAAATACTTGAAGTTCAAATGTCCTTTAAATGCTATGCATCCTTGTTTCAAACAGGCTTCCTTGGTTCTGTTGTTTTGCTGCTTATGTCTCTAATGCTAATCTAGGCAGAATCAGTTGTTAAGTAATGAATACGCTTGTGTGTTGCAGATTTTCACCTGATGGAAGAATAATAGTATCTTGTGGTGAGGACAAATCTGTTAACATCTGGGATACAAGAAATAAAATTTGTGTTAATAGCTTCTCAGATGATGAAGGGTAAGTTTCACTAGAAAAAAAGGAGAAATGTTATAGTGTAATTTTAATGACATTAATTTAGTGTTCTGTGGTATTAACATCTATATATGTTAAATCTGAAAACAGATCAGAATTCTACCATCCATGCCAAGTAAAAGAATTAATATAATGTTTTCTAAGGAGGTTAACTGGCTCCACCTATCCAGCTGTTTTCCAGCAATCAAGAGATAATCCAAACAGAAGTGAGATTATTCTTGGATTTTGGAATATATGTATGTTTTCCCTCAATTTTGATAATACTATTTGATATTGGATGCTTCAACAAGAAGAAAGCTTGAAGACTTTTCCACTTGTTGATGAAAACAATATTTTGTTACTTTCAGTGATCTGCCTTATTTAAGTTTAAAAAATACTTTCTTTTACTTACATGCAGTTTTTTTAAACATCTTGGATCCAGAGTTGTAGTTAACAAGTCAGTGGAATATTTATCTTGTATATGTGCTTTCCTGATTTCATGGCTGCCTTCATCCTTTTTCAAGTCCAAAATGTTGTTATAGCTAGATACTTAATTCTTAGACAAAATTATTTTACTTGTTGTTTACAAACTCTTTGCAGCAGTGCCTTCTAGGGACTTTGTACTCTAGCACAAACTTTGAAGGTTTGACTTGGATCAATTATACCATATTTTCAACAAAAGTTAGATTATGATTTATCACACACATCTTGTTTGCTTATGCTTATTTCAGTTACTTGAATTGCTTTATTTGAGTTTCCATACACATAGATTCCACACAGGTTTGTGGCAGCTCAGTATTAATATTGTGGGCTTTATATATATACACACACCTAAATATTTCTGCGGAAGCACATTATAAATCTGTTTTCATTAATTGTATTTAGATTTGCAACTTTTGTGGATTTCAACCCAAGTGGAACATGTATAGCTTCTGCAGGTTCTAATAACACAGTGAAACTATGGGATATTCGAATGAACAAGCTACTGCAGAATTTCAAAGGTAAAAACAATGTAGTTTGTTTTATTTTCTTTACAATGGGATTCTTTGCAATTAAATGTGATTTATTAGGAGTCTCTTATTTCATCCCTTACTGTGTAAAGTGGACGAACAAGTCATATTGACATGTTTTAAGTATCTTTTTGTAGTCTAGCAACCTTAAGAATTCAATTGGAATCCTTTTTATTTCTTTGCTTCTCTTAATTTTTAGAGCTGAATTAATCAAATACTTTGGAGAGTCTTCTATGTCCCAGCACTTTGGTAATTTTTCCCTTAAAAGAAGTAGTTCTTTGGGAAGTAGAAAAGAGCAAAGAAATAAAGTGTACATATCCTCTTAGTAGGTATCTACAGCCTTTGAATATTGTCTTCTGTAAATCAGTTCACAGAGCAGGGGTTAATTGTATATCATTCCATCCTTCTGGTAACTACCTCATCACTGCTTCTACTGACGGTACCCTTAAGATTCTGGACCTCTTAGGAGAAAGACTTATTTACACTCTTCATGGACACAAGGTAAACACAATAATCGTCTTTAAATGGAGATCTAAATAGGTTGTTCCAGGTCTTTACAAAGGAAAAGTAACATTTATGTCATTGTGTCTTTTATCTTGCAACTTGCAGATAAAATGTAATGGACAGCAAGGTGTTGTATTAATGCACTTTGTCATAAGTGGTTAAGGAAGTGCATCAGTTTTTACCTGTAACTATGGTTTTTTATCTGTCAATGTTACATGCTTGATGTTAAGTAAAAGCTCATGTTCTGAATTCATTAATAATTCACTTGATTTTCAAAGTAATGTTATTTGGCATGTCAGTCATTTTGTCTATTGAAAAGCAGTGTTTTCTAAGGAGGGGGAAGCTTACAGAAGATTACTTCTGTGAAGAATAGAAGGCATTTCCTCCTTTTCCTGTTAATGCCAAACAAACCCTATTTTGTATAATAAATCATTCAAACGTCTTGCGTTGAGTAATGTAATATATATATTGTAATTTTTCATTGCAAAGCTGAAGTATAAAATTTAAGGATAATGCCACTATTTTCCTGGTATAGATTGTTGCAATTGTAGCATCTTATGAAAATGTGCAATATTAACTTTTCAAACAAGTTTTGCAGAAATTTCACTACAGTTAAGTTGTTCCTTACTTTATAAAAACTGAAAAATCTTTTATAATAGGTAATGACATCAGTATTTTTCTCTTTGCACGAAAATACTATGATTACAGTAATAGCTTAATTTTACTGTATGCTATTTTTTTTCCCAGGGATCTGTACTTTGTGTGGCTTTTTCAAAAGGTGGTGAAAAATTTGCCTCAGGTGGAAAGGATGCTCAGGTTTGTGGTATTGTCTTCTTAAATGAAATGTCTTAATGTTTGTTACAGTGGGCGAGAGTTAAATATAGTGTGCCACAGTAACATGCTAATTACTCACGTGCTCATATGCATTCTGTCTGCTAGTGTGTTTTATAGACTTTCCATTGGATGTTGTGATGAGGAGAAGACTAGCCACTTCTATTTTACATATTAAAAGAAAGGAGTGATTTTTAGCTAAAAAAATTAAAGTGTTGCAATTCAGTGTCAACAAAGTAGATGTGTTGCAATTAATATTGAGATTTACCTGCTTTGTTACATTTTCACTGCTTTTAAAGTCCTTACTCTGTAATTGTAGGTGTTAAGTTGTATTAATGGAAAAACTTTGGCTAGAATTGAGGAAAAAAAGAGCTCTTGTGTTACCCTTAACTAATTTACTTCGGTAAAACAATAAAGTACTGGATTTTATAACGGGAACAAGAGTCATTTGAGCATTTAAAAAAAAGTTAAGCAATAAGTCTTATAATTAATTTCCATCTGCTTTAATAAATGTCATAATTAAGAACAAAGCTTGGAATCATCTCTATCAGGTCTATAAAGTTTCCAAAAAGAAAGAACTTTTCTAGCACAAGATTTAAATTTTCAGTTTGAAATGTTCCTTAATATTAGTTGTCTTTTTCATTGTTTCCTGTTACAAAAAGCTAAAAGCTCAATGTAGGTATAAAAAGCTATGCTGTTGAAATTAAGATCTTTTGAGTTTACCACAACTCATGGCTATATTCTGTTTTGTGGAGTTTGAAATAAATTCCAGCTAGTAGCAGAGATGGTCTTGGGAAATAAAAAAAAATTGCTTTCTATCACAGTGTTAAGTAAGAAGTACTGGCAAGACTTGAAGTAACTGGAGAGTGAAAATGTTATCAAATGTCCAATATTAATTTTACAAGCAGGGAAAAACCCACAAAAACCAACCAAAAATGGGGAAAAGATATTTATTTCTTGGTCCACTAGTATGTTCTTTTTTTTTCCATACTAAAGTTTTAAATAAATTTTAAGTCACAAAATGCGGCTTAGGTCCTACATGATTCTGAGTTGTTGACCTTACCTTCCATGAGTATTTTACGACTGTTGGTATATTCTCCTTAACTTGAGAGGAGCAAAAGTGCATGTATTCACTAGGTCACATGACAGAAGATTAATCTGAGAAGCTCTGATGAAGGCAAGGACCTACAGTATTAAGCCTAACGCAGCCTCCCCATTGAATGTCAACACACCTTGGGAATGCCTGTCTTACTTCAAAGTTCCTTTGAATTTAGGGCCCCCTGAATCACATGTGTTCGGTGCAGTCACGTCGTTGCCTTTTTCCTGCCCTGGTTTTCTCTTGTAGAGCTTCTGGGGCATGACAGCATGGAGAAAGTGGGTAAAAATCTATGTCTCATGTTTCTCAGCAGTTTGATATAATAGGTTCACGCTGAATATATGAGAGGGAAGATCCAGTTTCATCAGGAAGCCCTTCCTTAGTTAAATGTTGAATTTAAAAAGTAGTCATAGAAGGTCTAATAACTGTTTAAATGACCTTAAAAATGGGCCTTCCTGTGTTTGTTGAAGTTTTTTCCTTTGTTTTATGAAAGTTTTGGTGGGAGAGGAGTATTTACTTTGCTGCAACTTTCACTTTTCTAAGTTTTAAAATGTGCTAACCACTGTTGGGTACCTACCAAGGTGTATATCTTTATAGTAAACATAAGAACTTTTTTCCTCAGTGTCCATTGTCTTTGGGTGTATACACACATGTACTTCTGAAACATCCTGTTTTGCTGACCCGTCCACAGCCATCTTCCAGGTGTGCCAGGAGGATGGTTGTGGGACTTTTCAACTCACTGTGATTGTTGGTTTACTGTAATTGTAGGCTGTACTTGGGAAAGTTCTGCTGGCAGAACAGCAATGTCACGCTTGGGAGCAGAGGCTGGCCATAAGTTTCATCTTTTACCCCTCATGCAGTACCCAAAATAAACTGTATGTTCACAGCATGAATTGAAGGCAACTGATACATTCTAAGTTTATGGAAGACTGCTTTCTTCATACGTATGTTATTTCAAGACTATTATGTTTTCAAACAACAGATCTTTCCATACCTTTCCATCAAAGAAGGAAAACCAGTATCTCTGCTTCTTGTATCAAGTTTCTGGTTGGTACAGAGCCAGCTGATGGCATTGTTCGAAGCAGTTTAAATATTTGAAACAAACACTGGATACTTTTGTTTCTTTCTATTTGCCTCTTTCCTCCAACAAAAAAGATCTCAAAGTGTAGTATTATGAAGTTCACGTTCCTCACATTTTTTGCTATATGTGCGCATGGCAATTTATTTCATTGACCTGTTGACATGGAAAAGATAAGACCTTTTATGTGAAAGAGCAATGTTATACCTGTGTGTTTGGAAAGTAGTAGCCTATGCTGTTAATTCAGTTACTATATAAAAGAGACAACTTGTGTCTGATGAAGGCCTTGGTTTGAAGAGAAATACTTCTTTATGAAATACCCATCTTTGTAGGTATGTGCTTTTGCACTTTTACATTGGAGTTGAGATACTCAAGGCATAAATGGATGTTTCCATGCTGGTTTTACTCTTAGTAATTTTTTTATCTGTAATGATGAAGCTGCAGGGATGTGGCCTTTCACTTTAGAACAAAATGAAACATATTTAGAGCTTGAGCAGCTCAAAAGCTCACCGCTGATGAAAGGTGAGCTGCTTTCTGCCTATACTGTTATTTACACTCAGTGCTGAAACACTTCAGATTACTAAACCAGCAGAAAATTAGCCTGAAAAAAATGAGGGGAAACTACTAAAAAAATGTAAGTGACTTTATTCTGGACTGAATGATGGAAGTAGTAGAGCCTGCAAAACTGAGGAAGGAGAGAAAGCAGGAGCTACTGTGAATCAACTGATCTATCACTTAACAGTCCTGGAAGTGGAAAGTTCTGAGGAGGATTTAGGCAGTTTGAGTGAGATCTGTGCATCCCTCTTTCACTGTTATTGTCTGAGTTAGTCTGGGTTCACCTTTATTGGTGCACTGTCTCCTAGTGCATATTCAGGGCCTTTGACTCAAGGGAGTCATGAAAGATGTTGAACCTGAAATGAACTTGTAGTAATGCAGCTATTCAGAACTATATTAACCTGATATAGTGCGCTTGAAATTTCTGTGAACAAATCTACGATTTGTGTTGCTTAATAATGATTAATATCTGAAAAATACTTCTAATGTCTGTCACAATATTATTGGCTGGACAGGGAAGTAATTTTAAGTCAGATTATAGTTCCTTCTTTGTTTTGTTTAATTTAGCTAGCAGCTGTAGATGTCAGCATTGGACTTTTGGTAATTTCTAAGAGTCTCAAAATACCTTTTTTCTTTTTTTTTATCCCTTGATACGTAAAGTAAGAAGGAGTTCACAGGTCATGTAAATTTAATTAAATTACTTAAATATGCAATTATTTTGTGACATGAGAGAGCAACATTGTGTGTTATGATTTCATTTCCTGGAATATTCAGTAGACTGGATAGAATACCTTTGGACTACTTCTATATCCTATGGCCTTCTGCATTTGGTCATTGTGTGACTTGTAAATTGTTTCTACATAGAACATAATTGGACAAAATTCAGAAAAGAGATTCCTGTTGCTAAAACACAGGAACCAGGTATTTTAGAGTTCTGTGAAACTCTCTCATTTCTCTCATTCCTTCAAACTTTCTTATTAGACCTGCAAGCCTTTATAGAGGGCAGAAATTTAACAGTATATGATCCCTTGATCTGGCAGAAAAGTAACTTGGGACAGTTCAGTGGGACAGGAGTTTTTGTTTTGTTTTGTGATTATAGATGTATTTTAGAGGTTATTTTTTTAATAGAATGAACTACATCTAGGTTTGAAGTAAAGAAACTCTGGGGAAGTATCTGTATTGCAGTAGAGATCAGACTGACACCACTGCCGTATCGTTATGATGCAGTGATCTACTAGTAATAGCAGACTTTACTGAATAGTTATGTTTTGAGTACTGAATAGCCTTCATACAAATTTTTCTTACAGGCATTACTATGGAAAACCAACTTTGATAAATTGGATTATGAAGAAGTTCTCAAACACAATTTTAGAAGAACACATATTGATGATCCTCCTCATCTTCTTGATATTTACCCAAGGTCATCTCACTTGCATGGTGTAAAGATTCAGTCAGTTCAGGTGAGTGCAATAAATAGTCTAATATAGGAAACAAGAAGTGTCTGTGTACACTGTCTGACATTTATAGTTAAACATGTTTTGTGTATACCAGAGAGCTTTTTATTGTTATGCATAATACTTTGGAAGCAACTATATTATGAATCCACATTAGGGTTACTAGGCAAGCTGATGCTGGCAGGTTTATGCTGAAATTGCTTTCATGCTTCTTCTGTGCCTGTACTTTACATGTGATTCAAACAAAGCATACATGATAATCTGGTTTCTGAAATAACACTGCAGGTGTTGCAGGAGGCATCTAAATCTCCAATGAGCTTTAGAATACTAATCAAAATATGTCATTATAAGCAGGACAGAGTGGTGATATTACTGAAAGTCAAATACTTGATTGTCGCAAGCTGTCCCTCTTTCCAAGACCTTTACATATTGTGAGAAGGTCTTCATATCTATCTAAAAGACTTCCTAGGCTAGCAATGTGTTTTATGTCACTATGTGGTCTGATTTCATGATATTTCATTCTTGAACTACTTTACTGTCAAACTATCTACTGGCATCCATCAAAAGTGTTGGAAATTAGGGAACCAAAGTGCAATGTTAAATGTTCTGTGTCAGTATTAGGAAAAATCCTGTGTTTGTCAAGTAGTCTGAAAGTTGCTCAATAGGTAAACAGTGCTGTGCTTTCAATGAAGCCGTTGTTTATGCTTCATTTGTGGCAGTCACTGATAGAGCTGGCTGACTTCTGCATGGCAATTACCTATATTTTCTTTCTTTTTTGATAGTCTCCAGGTTCTCCTAGTGTTGAAGAACTGTATCTGAGATAAATCTAGGAATTTTCTGATTGCTGTAATATGCTATCAGAGTACTGTAAAAATTCACCATTGCCTGGTTACCTACACAGAAAACATAGGTACTGCTGCCATGGCATTTGTTTCCTGCACAGAGTTTTAAAACATTGACATTTGGGAATATTGAGCTTTTTTTGGGGTGGGTGGGTGTGTTTCAATAGGAATACATGCAAATGAGTAGTATAAAGGTTGAAAACATTTGCTGGAGGAAGGGAGCTGATAAAATCCATGACTAAGATTTCTTATGTGCGTGGTTCTATTGTCAAGTCGGATGTGAAGCTTTCTAATGCTTAACATTTTGGTCAGAACAGGATGACTGCATGTATGATGAGCTTCATAAACAAACTTCCGTGCTGGGCTTTCATATTTGTTGTAAGGTAAATGAATGAAGTTAAGTTTACTGGTATGAGCCTTCAGTATTGTTGGTCAGTGCCAGAACAAACTCAACCACAGCATTTGCCAGCAGATTCCAGCCACTCTTGCTGGAGCAAGGTTTTGCGTCAAGACCATTCAAATTGCACCCATTTATAACATGTGCTAAACAAACACAGTAGCTTATAGCTGCAGGGGTCCATTGTTTTCTTTACAGGTCAACATTTCCAGACTTCTCTGCTGCTTACATGCCTGGCAAAGATGTGAATATACTCTAAACCAATTTTTCAGATTTTTTTTTTTCTTCTTCTTGGTCCTGGGTAATTGAAAAGCTCTGAAGAAGCATTAATGAGTTCAGGCTGAAGTTAAACTAAGGCTAGGAAGCTTCATTATCAATACTGAAAAAGCTCATCAAGGAAATTCAATAGTCGAATGTCAAGAAATTATTTATTAGTTAGCTTTGACAGATTTAACTCAGCCTTATGTCTGCATTTATTAATGGCTGCAGCATTTGTAGCAGCTTATAGGCTTCTGGGCTGCTCCATAGTAGTGAAAGAGCTCTATGGCTTTGTCATAGCAAAGTTTTGGACTCTTTGTGTTATATTTTCAGGCCTGATTTCAGGATTTGAACAAGAGTTGCTGTATTTAGTTTTCTATTAACATCATATTGTCACTAGAATATCTTCCTCTCAAGTAAACATCAAGTATGTTATGTTATGTGAGACATATGTGAGACAAAACAGTGTCTGACAGTTTCAACAAAACTCATACTGTAATGTAATATATTTTTATATTTGTAAATGAAATAATATAGTAATAGTGTTTGGAATCTCTTTTGCAGCTAATTTTTCGAATTAATAATATAATAATTGAGTTGGTGTTCAGGTGAAATTATCAAATTTTCTTGCTCTATATGTCGTTTCTTGTTTTTCTTGCTCCTCCTGTCTGTCTTAACAATTGTGGGATTTTTCTTGTGATGAGGAAGAGTTGACCTCACCGGCTGGACAGAAACATAATTGATCCAGACAAAACTGCTATCAAGTTATTACCAGCAGTAACATGCTTTAGTTAGCATGCACTAATTCTTAGGTAGCACTGTGCTTGAAATTTTTCAGTGTTCCATCTTCTTAACTATATCCTCTTGTAACTGGGAAAAAGCCTAATGTCTAGACCCATTCTGCTGTGCTGTACTCTGGAGAAGGTAAAAGAAGAAAAAAGTATTTTTCCTTCTTCAGTTAAAACATTTTATTTTTTCCACATGCCAACCTCTTTCTAAGCCAGAGACAATGGAGAGAATTCTAGCTTTAGGCTGTTCCACCCTCATTTTCAATGGCTCATCGTGTTTCTAATATATAAGGGAAAAGAGGAATGAGATCACAGGCTTGTCAGAGGGAGCTTCAGGAGACCATCTATTCTTCCTATCAGTGGTACATCAGTTCAGCTGTGTCTGGTTAGGGGGCCTTGAAGAGGGTTGGAGATTCCCCTATCTCTCTGTGTGATCTATTCCACTACAACACAGCAGTCATAATGACAATTTTTTCCTCTTATCTCATCTACACCTCAGATTGTGCAGAACTGCTTTGTTTCTTATTTTTTTCCTTTCTCTTCATATTTCTATGTGGATAGGGTAAGATAATTGATCTTAACAGAAGTAGCACTATTCTAAGAGACTTGTTAATATATGCAAGAGTTACAAGCAGGCAGAGGAGGCAGTTTGGAGATGGGATTTTTAAAAGTATCAATGACTGCTTAAGGTTTGCTACAAGCCAGTACAATGTCATCTAAATGCTTGAGTTGTGTTGTAATAGGTTGCCTTTAGTTATGCTCAGCTGATTAAATTTAGTCACCTCTACAACAGGAATGAAGGGATTGCCTTAAGATAAGATTAAAGGTATTAGCACACAAAAAGTTCAACAGATGTACAGGCAGAACTTAAAGGAAGGTAATCCTCTCTCTGTTTTTTAAAATTCCTAATGTTTCACACTTCTTGGTTTTGTTTTTTTTTTTTAACTACTTTTAGCTAGCTATTACTTCTCTATCCCTGCAGTGTGGCAAAGTCCCTGCAATTCCAGAACTTGATTCTGGGGAAATAGTTTACACAAAAATGGAGCTGGCTTAGAATTTATTCAGCTGGGATCAGAGACAAAGTTGCAATGTTATCACACATCACCTATTGGAAATGCTGGTTTGAACAAAGCAGCCAGCACAAGGATGTTAAGAATTGCAGATATCATCTGGTGTTTTGCCTTCAGGATAGTAACAGAAAGATGGAGTTTGACTGTATTTTGCCTTTTTGATAACTTTTTCTTATTCACTCTGCAAAGCTATACATCAAAGCAGTAATATTTCAGATACCTTCCCTATTTTTTTCTCTCTACCTACCTATTTCTGAGGCATAATTAACTTTACAAGAAAATCATTAGTTGTGTCTTCTCCTCTGGCCTAGCAGTAGCCTGAATTTTAATGCAGTGTTGAATTTCATGTTCTTGACTTGTAAGACTTTATAACTGTTCTCCTACTGCACTGATCAATGTGATTCTTGAATATTTGAGTAAGTAGAGATTTAAGGCTTACAATCATTGCAATTTTTCAGACAACTTGGAAATGTAAGTAAATTATTAGTTCTCTAAAGGTGCCTGATTTTTTCTGTTGACCATAGAGGTAATCTTAGGTGATTACCAGCTCAAATACAGGTGTCTAGCAGTATGTCTAAATTTAGCTGAGATAAATCCCAGTTGTTGTCTCTGTTTGACATAAGGACCTTGTGGAGTTATTTGAAAACAGGATGTTTAATCTGTTATCCAGTTTTAGTGAAATATACTAAAAACTGCATTTCACTTGGTGAGAATTGTATTTCTGAATTTGCCATGTTTGTATGTAATTGATCTTTCATGTGCTAAAGACTTCTTCAAAATAAATGGAAGATTAGAAATGAGTTTCTTTCAAAACAACTGTGAGGTTTGAACATATTAAGGTGCATAAAGTTTATCTCTTGTGCACAAATAGCTTCTGTTGATTTAATTTAATCTTAAAATTTTCAGTCTAATTTCAGTTGTAAACATTGTCTTAGATGAAGGAAACTCAAATACACACTAGGTGGCAGTAGAAAAAAGATTATATGGCTTGCTTGGCTTGAGGGGCCCAGTCTAGAACAAAGAACAGTGTTTAATCAAATTGAAAGCTAATTTTCTCTTGCTATGTTTGGAGAGACTGTTTCACAAGTAGCTAAATCACTCTCCTAAGAAATACTTTGTGAGTCATTTAAAACTTCCTCCTTTATTTTTATTAACTTTATTTTTCTAGTTCATGAAATATTCTGTAGAAACCTTCCCTTCAAATACATTTTATTGTACTATGGATCAAAATGTGATAATTGTGTTATCATATTGGAAGATGATATTGAGAATATTTATGTATCAGTTTACCAGGTAGTTAAAGCAAGGCTTTGAAAGAGTGTTTTTGAAAACCTGTAATATGTAACAGTACTCCTTACCTTGCATTTTAGTGCTCTGTTTTTTCTGTCTTGTTTCCTAAAGTTAAGTCTTTTCAAAGACTTACCTTTAAGACTTCTCTTGGTAAGATTATTTTACAGCTGACTGCATCACCTTGTCAGGGAATGTCAAGTAATTTGAAACTTTTACATTTAGCTTCATTCCGTTACCTCATTCATTTTTAGTACAATATTAAGCACTAATGTTTGTACGAAGGACTTAAATACAACCTTTATATTTTTTGCACATTTTTAGAGACCTTTTAGATGCTATTTCTGACTAGTTGCTTAATAATTTTATATTTAATTTTTTTAGTATGGCTTATGACAGTTCCTCCACACCCAGTCCATGTTTACAGTGCTCCTCATCCTCCCTTTATCACTGGTAAAGCAATAAGCAGAAGTGTACTCAGAGGAACTTCTATTCTAGCTCTAGGATGTGACACTTCTACAAAAAGAGCATATTTTTTTAACTTTAGAATACCATGTATTTATTGACTAACCTGTATCAAGAATTTAACTCATTCTGCGATATCTCTGATGTATATAACAAAGAGATACTATCTCAAAGAAGATGTTTCAAGAGCTATTAGTGATAATACTACAGTAGTTCCTCCACATTAGAGTTCTGATAGTTAGTAGGCATCTACTGTCCCTCTTCTGCAGAATCCTGCATTGTCCTCTCTTCAGTGCCCAAATGATGCATGTCGGAAAATGACTGTAGTCTTACCTGCCCATAGTATGATTGGCACTTGGATAATGCATTAATTATATTTATTGTAGGGCTGACAATGTCAGAAGCAACTGACCCTGGTTATCCTGGGCACTGAACAAATGTAAACTCTGTGGGATAGTTGCCTGTGTAATCTCAATAGACATAATATGTACAGAGGCAAAACAGTAAAATTTGCAGTTCCTCTCCTGCTCACCTTAACAGTGAAAAAGTGGTAAGCAATATTAAGAGGAGATTTTGATTAATCATGTTTCTGCAGAGAAGATACTAGAGGAGGAGTCCAGTTAAAATGGTAGAATTTTCAGCTAAATAGAAGGTTATTACACAGACCATGTTACCTGGCTTTGGTTCTCTTCTCTCCCTTTCTTTCCTCCAAGTCTATTTGACAAAATTGGAAGAAAGCAAGACTTGATTCTAATACCTATAAATGAGGGAGAATTTTAAGTGTTCAGCTGTGATGACTGTGTAGCAGAATAGATTTTCTTGATTGTCCCTGAGTCCCTGCTCATTCTTGACTGATGTACCTGTAATCAGAAGACAGAAAAAAAGATCATAGATGAAGAATGACTTGTTGAAACTGAATAAAAGAAAGCTAAGCACTGCTACTCAGAAAAGTGAACAAGCTTAAAAACAATGTTAAGATCTCCCCTTAAGGAAGGTTTGTAATCTCTGATTTGTAAGTGCTGCAAAGTGTAAGAATCACTTTCAAAACAGATATTACCTGATTATTTAAATGTTTCTTTACCTTTTAACTTGCTAGTAAACTTTGTCTGTCTTTTTCCACTTGTATTTACTGAGGGAGATCTTGCGTCTATTAATTTTAACCTAAATTTCTGCGTGTAAGTTATGGAAATCTAAATAAACGGAATAAGTCTTCAGGCAGTACAAGGTGCTGTTGCCCTCCTTCCTTGACTGTTAATTCCAGACATGAGATTGTATTCTAGCTACTTAACAAACATGTCTCTGACCTAGAGGTCTTCATACCAATATATGCACCCCAGCATCAGGGATTTCTCCTTGTGGAAATAGCACTGAAGCAGTTACCAAGTGAGCAGCTCTGGCTGAGCCAGAATTTTGAGAGTCTTCAAGTGAAGTATTAGAATCTTCCTCTTGAGTAGTCACAATAAAATGACCCTTGTAGCTAAGAAACTTTCAGCGACTAAATTTAACTGTGTCCCTAGGCAAGTGGGAGTTTTGGGGGTTCTGGGGTTTTTTTCCTCTTTTAATAAGATGATTTGAATTAATACTGTCTCTGGATCACTGATAAAAAGTTGGAAAGAGAAAAGTTCATTTCTCTTTATTACATCAGACTTCTTGGTGACTTACAAGTCCTCTAATCTTTCTGTAAATTTTGCCAATTTATAAAATAATAAGAATGGTACTTCCATGCATCATGCTGAGAGGGCAAACATCTTAGGCTGTGATAATATAATGGTAGGGATAATATGCACACCGATTTTATAGGGAGTTATTCTGTTACTTAGGTGAAACCATAGGATAAGAGCAGCAACTTTCTCAAATTTCATATTCTCTGATACTTTCTTAATGCTTCACTTTCAGGACAGGACATTAGCAATATTTTGCTAAAGTTATAGATTAACTCCTATAGCCAAAAATAAGCAAGTAGTAACTGTGCAAACTCTTTTTTCTCTTAACTCTTCTGTTAAGAGCAAAATTGCAGATACTGTGATGACATACCTGATCAGTCAGCCTCTGACACTGTCCCAGTAGAAAGCAGCTTTTTCTGTGGCTTCAGGAGCAGCATCATTTATGTTCGATATGTTAATTTATCACAGATTTCAGTGTTACCTCCTACTCGTTTTCCACAGAAATGCTTTCCAAGTTATTTTGGTAATCAGAGTTGGTACAGAAGAAGTAAGCATATCGACAGTCAGTTAGTAGTGGATGACTTGAGGAACTTGAATGGGCATTAGGAACCAATTGATCTGGGCTGCTAAGTTTGTCCTCACCTTTTATTCAGTCTTATTTCCTTTTCTCTGTTGGTGCTGAAATAATGATATCATTCATTTTCGACAGGTCAACCCTACCTTTGATGTGCCTAATAAGCAAACACCTGACCCAACTGTCATCGATATTAGACCATCTTCAAGTATCAGTACTCCCAGTACTCCTGTAAGTTGCTTTAAAAAAAGGAAAAAAAAGAAAAAGGGCAGGGTGTAGCTAGTATGTTACAGAAACGTGTTTTTGCTGTCCATATGAATGAAATAGATTTTTTAGCAACTGTCAAGTGCTCGGTGATCAATATCCTAAATTCTCAACTTAAACTTTCTGTCACAGTTCCCAAGTCTAACCAGAAGATGGTGTAATAGCAAAGCTTTCATTTTATACTTGTAATTTTACCACTATACTAAACACAAATTCTATTTATAAGCCCATGCTAAGTACATCTAAATATTACTGTTAAAATTTGTGGCTTATTCTCAAACACTTTTTGTAACTTTGTCTTTATCTGCAGATAATGGTAACCCTAAAGAATCATTGTCTCACTGATACCATTCTAAAAGTGATGTTTTATTATTTCTCCTTTTAAGGCATTTAATAGTTCCCTAGAAGGAAAAAAAAAGGTAATATATTTTAAGGCAGAGTGATAGGATTAGAGTCTTCTAGTGTTGGCTTTACATATGACATTGGTATGGCGAGTGGGAGAAGAGGAAGGCAATGTTTTAGCGGTAGTTTCGTGGGAGGAGAAATATGCTCTCCTGGTATGAAATCCAGAAGACATGCTGTTCTAGAATTAGGTTAAAATGAGAATTTTTCTTTTAGCTCTGAATCTATTCCTGTGAAGGCACAAACTGTGTCTTGAGCAATTTTAGTTACCATAAAGAGTTTGTGTGGTTGAAGGGTTAATACTTACAAAAAAGCAGCAGGTGTGGTTTCTGCTGCTCTATTTTGTCATGAGTACTTTATGAAAGCTATGTTGTGAAAGTACTATACAAAATTCTTTAAGTTCGTTTTTGAAGATTGTGATGCACAGGTTGATGAGAAACCTTTACTTCAAAACAAATAATCGTATAATGACTTGTATTTGAGAGGTGATCATGGTATATATTTTAAGATTTATCAGTTGCGTCGTGTTTTCACAATGGAAATATGGGTTTTTGTAGACTTACAGACATTGGTTTAGTAGGCTTCACAGACAGTGGATTGTGGTAGATATAATTTATTGGCTACCTATTGCTATTAAGTACTCTGTGTTCATTACCTACTCTGCTCATCACAGAGTTCAAATGAATGGTTGTGCTGTAATTCTTTATTATATACCCAGAAATCACTTAGTCTCCCTTAATTCTTTTGATATGAAAGGGACTTATAAAAGTTTATGCTCAGATCTCAGAGGAGTACATTGACCCAAGAAGTACCGCGTTTTATTTTGGCTGCTGTCTGTCTGGCTTTACAATCTTTGTTATAAAAATGTTGCTTCAGAATTTACAGTTCTTGACTGTGTCAGTAATCACTACTTTTTTTTTTCCCCCAGCATCTCAATCTACCAGTTATCATTGATTGTCACTACTGTTGCATTTCAGCATTCCCCATCTGCATCTTTTTCCATCTAGAAACATTCCTATAACCTTGTTACTTGGACTATAGCCTCAAGGGCACCTGTCCTGTTCAACACAGTTAAACCCTAACTCTCCCACTGTTAACACAAGTTCAGGAATCATTTGCATGTTTTCTTTGCCACTAATATCCTTCCTCTTCCATAGTGAGTAACACTTTCTCCAACTCTGCCTGCCAATCTGGTCCTCCGTGCTTTCTAATGTCAGCTCATCCTTTAGTATCATCTTCCTGTCTAGTGTCTGTCTGCTGCGTTACCAGCTTCTGTCATTTGTGGAATTATCACCTGTTTCTTAATCAGGCCAGCCGCCTAGATTCTTTGTGTCTTGTTTGTAGAGGGTTCTGGCTCTCAGTGACTTGGACCTTTTTATCTGAAGCTTTCTTGGTTTCCCTAATGTATGGAGAGACTGTCTAATAGAGGCTTGATGTGCTCTTCACAAGAAACAAGGAGAAAAGGGCAGATGTTGGTTTTTATTTCTATCACACCTTCACTGACAGATTTCCTCTTGATACAGTTTGTCCTCAATTGAATGATACTGCTTTTGTGCATTATTTGTATATATATTTTTTCTTAATCCTTTTCCAATTTATGATTTTCTTAATCCTTTTCCAAATTGAGATTGCCATCCTCTAGTCCTAGTCTAATTCATCATCCTACGTCATACATATCCCTGATTCCAGCCCCAATGGGTTGCTCTTTTTCTACCGGTTGTCAAAGACATTATCGCTGTGCATTTTTTTCCCTGCAAACATTTCAAGACCCATTTGAAATTTGTTTATGGCTTTTTGGCACTACTTCCACGGAAAGAATGCTGTTCAAATAACAAAAGTTTTTGATCAGATTGTTTGGTTAATTTACATGTGTCCTATCTATACCTACTTATTCTTTTAAGGCTCTTCCTTAAAGAGTTCTTCTGCCCTTCTGCTGTGTGCAGAGAGAAAAATGCAGTCTGCATTTAGGTATCTTTACGCATTCTTGTTCAATGACTTTATACGCATGTAACACAGCAGGATCTTAAGGGTTATTTACAAAACATATTGGCAAGTCCCTACACCACTGGAAGTAGCTAATCAACATGTTTACTTTAATTTTTCTACTGAAGAAGAGAGATGCTTGATACAGTAATCCGAGAAAATGCGCATCTTTAAATAGAGCTTTTCTCTTGGACCAGTAACAGCACTGAAGCTTTTGTAGGATCTCTGGTGAGTTTCTTAAAGCTCCCTGAAATGTCTTCAGCAAGGTTGGAAGTCTATACAAAACCTTTGTATGTTTTGTTGGATAACTACCAAAATTCCTGACAGTAAGTGGTCAAAAACTTCTGTAGGTCTCAGTCTAGTCCAGGAGAAAGAACAATAGGAGAAAGCGTGCTTCTTATTGAGAATCTTTTCTTCAGCTGGAATTGTGTGCTCTCCTACTCCTTTATGGGAAATACATTATTACTGCCCCTAAGATGATTTGTGACAGAGCAAAAAGGTTTTTCCTTTTCCTTCCTTCTGTGAAGATTCGTTATTGAAAGTGATACAGTATAGGTTGAGAGGGATGTCAGGAGTCATTTCATCTAACCTTCCACTTAAGGCAAAGCCAGGTTGCATCAGATTCTTAAAGCCTTGTCCAGTTCATTTGTTGATAATGTGTAAGGATAGAGATTCCACCGCCTTTGTGGGCAGCTTACTCTAATGTTTGGTTGATGAAAAAAATTTTTTTTCCTTATATGTAACTAGAATATCCTGTGTTCCAACACATCTGTTGCCTTCATTTCACAGTGGTCCTCTAATATGTGTGTGTCTGTCTTCTTGCTGTCTACCCATTAGATATCTAACATGGTAGCAAGATCTCCCTGTATCTTTTCTTCCAGAGAACAAACCTGGCTCTCTGGCTTTTTTGCAATATCGCGTGTTCCAGCCCCTTGGTTATCTTGCTCACTCTCAACTTTACTTGCTCCAGGATGTTAGTGTCTATCTGGGACCAAGAAGCCCAAAAGAGGACACACTACTCTGAATAATTAGGGTGCAGAAAAGTATCACCATCATCTATTCTTGACAACAGTCTGCCTGGAAAAGATTTTAAAAATAAATATTTAAAAAATAGCATTCTTGATTCTTTATTGTGAATTTAAAATATATGTTTAGATATTTTCTCAGCAGTTCACTTACTTTGAGCTGTAGCTGTCTAAGAAAATACTAGTATTATCTCTTCCTCCTACTCCTCCTCCTCTTTTCAAGGAATTTTAATTTCTTGGTTCATCAAAACCAACAATCCATCACAGCTTCCACACTTAAAATGCCTGCTTTTGTGTTTGGTGGTGTGTTTTTTTTGTTTTTGGTTGTTTTTTTTTTTGGTTTGTTTGGTTTTTTTATTTATTTTTTTTTAAATGTAGTTGTCTTTTCTTGCTTCAGAAGTTAAGCAAAGATATGCAGACATGAATGTTCTTATAGGGATTTTACTAAAAACACTTATATTATTTAACTGCCTGAATTGTGAACACCTTATCTTTTCAGCTTCTGTTCTAGCTTAGTATTAAGGCCAGTTGTTTTGAACATGGTGAAAAAATCTTTTTTTCATCTAAGGTTCATACTGATTGCAACTTCTTTTGTAAACTCAGTGAAGGGAGTCTGATCCTGGTGTCAGTGGAAAAATTTCAGTGTAATCTTCAGCATGGAGTTGCTTTCTTTTGGACTACAATTACAAAACCATTAAGAATTCCTATGTATTATTATGGTTAGGAAATAGCTTTGGATTTGATGATTCATTTATTCAGTTCTCCCGTGTATTATTGAAAGCACTGTAAAAATTAGCTGTGTCTGCCTAACAAACTGGTACTTGTGTAATGTCCTGACTTTTTCAATGGTAAGAGTCCTCGTATGTTGCAGTCACTAGAAATTAGGTGTATTCTAGCCTTTTGCACTCTGAAAGTATTCACTAAATAGGGGTCAAATCTGGAGGCTGGGGCCAGTGTTTTTTTCTCCTTTCTATTTCATTGAAGACTGAAAGCATTACTGCCTCTCTCCCACCCCTTCTCCATGTGTCAAGCAGCTTAACATTGCCTTTGTTTTCTGAGCTGTTGAAAAGGAAAAATTGGAAGTTTTGTTTCACTTTGGGACTACTTCTTTCTGTTTCATCCTCCAATTTTATTTTAAGTCATGAGGGAGGTTGGGTCTTTTAAATTTCATAAGGCAGTGCGCTGGTAACCGCTGGTGCCTGATAAGCTGTTGGAAACAAGGGAAAGTTGATGGTGTCTCTGTAGTTTTTACTGACAGAAGCAGGAAATCACTGTAGAGGCTGTCTAATGTTTCATCCCCTGACCTTGCTCATGTAAACAGGATTTGGAGGAAGCAAAGCAATGTACTGTAATCTGGAAGTCAGAATGTCTGCGCTGGCGGGGAGATGTTTGCTGTTTTTTCTCTTCCAGTGCCATTTAACACTAAAAACAAGACATTCTCATGGTTCGTTTACAGTACAACTTCTACAAAGTTAAGACTGGGTTAATTACTGAGTGAGGAAAGATAAGGATTGTTTCTGTTTGGAAAAAAAAAGAACATACTAAGTTTTAAAATAGAAAGTTTATCTGTACTGTATTTGTAGTAGGTGTCTTGAGACAAAAAGGTAGAAGTATCTGTACATATACTCTCAATTTGTTCTATACATATTGCTTTTGCAGTTTGTGTTTCAGGGTTTAGATATTTTTATACACTTTTCTCTGCCTTTGTTTTGAATTAAAAAAAGCCCCCCAAAACCAACCAAGCTCCACAGTCAAAAAACACCCCCTGTATTTGGAAAGATAGCAATTATGAATGAAAAGTTTGCATCTATTCTTCCATTTCTGCATACATGAAGGCTTAGTCAACTATTCTTCCTCATGGGAATTTGCTTGGAAAAGATCTTGTAGTAATGTCTCTTCCTTGCATGGCTTAACATAACTCCAGAATGCAGTAGGAGAGGAATGACAATAGAAATTATATCTTAAAAACTAATTTTTAAAACACTTCATATTTTCCTTTCCATGCAACTTCACATTTATTCTGATTTCCATTCTTTCCTGGCTTCAGCCTTCCGTGGAAATAAACACCAACGGTCTTCAGTGAGGTTAAGGGGAGGGTAAAAGGAAGAAAGGCAGTAATGGCAATTTTATACATAGATCATCTCCTCTGGGGCCTAAGTCCAATTCAGAAGGGAACAGCTGGTAGAACCAAACTCATACGGCATTTCATTGTGCAGAGTAGTTACCTCTGCTGGTTTTTATAGCTCATTTGAAAGCACAACAAACAGCTTTCTGTACTTCATGGATATCAACTTTCCTAAATGTCCTCAGACAAAAACTCTGATCATTACATGATATGCATACATTTTTCTCTACTAAGGAAAATTCCAGCAGTATTCCCTTTGAAAGAAGGTCTGGAATCACTGCCCTCCTTGTGTTGCTTGTCCAAAACTTGGTTGCCAATTAGACTGAGCTCTGCACTGAGAAGTGATCCACTGGTAAAAGGGCTGTGATAAGAATTGGCAGTTCTCAGCCTTCTCCATCACCTTACCTTCTTTGTTCCCAGACAGAGAAATAAGAAAGACCACTCTCTGAATAGCTATGAACTTATTTCATTTACTGCCATTCTTCTGATTACCAGTAAATGCTTATTTAAGCAGTCAACTCCCTGAACTCCCAGTGACAAACAGAATTAAATTAGGAAATAGTGTGAAGAGATCCTGTGTCTCCAAAGTTTTGGGGTAAAGCGGTCTGCACCTTTTTCATAGATGAGCACACCAAAAAACTCTCAAACAGGCTCTGAATGGCTCATGCTAAGTCTTATCCAAACACAGAATAAATACTGTAAATGGAGGAAGTCTGAAGAGTTCAGTGCTGCAGAATAAAAATAAGAATTGTGCTTTTGTGTCTTTGCAAATGAATCTCCCTCTGTCCTATCTTGCTTTTAGACAGGCAATTTTTAGTATCATCTTGGCTTATAGTACGCTTTAGACAGACCTTTCTACTCTTTGCATGCTAGGCAGGTACAATGCATGGAGCTGGTGCAAGAGGATAGGCTGCCTTCTCCCCAAAACTCTGCAGCTAAACATGTTCAGCTGTTCTCAGGAAAGGAATGTCTCCCATTCCTCCCAAAGGCTACCCCTAATACATCTGGAATAACCATGAAGCAGTAGAGACAGCTTTTAGAAAGCTAAGTGCTTTCTAAAGAAGGTGTAGTGTATATGAACAAAATGACTCATCACAAATGCCAAAAAGATGAAGTGTTTCTCATATTGAACAGTGAATTTCTAAACTTGCATTTTGAGCTGCTGTAGATGCCTAGGCATGTTTAAAAAGATTTGTGTACATAATCTTAAAAGCTTTGATACCACTAGCATCAAATAAAGCCTAAGGATCAAATGCTTGAGGGTGGATACAACATGTGTAATAAAAGAGGAATATGATCCAAATGGTCCTTGCGTTTTGCAGTGATGCTATTCTAACACAGCATGTAACTGCTGGGTTATCAGGAGAGAACAGGAAGTATGTTGTGCCTCTACATAATTAAGTAATAATACATGTCCTGATGTTCCTTAATGGTCTTGATTATATTCTCTGAGTGAACTGGAGCTGGAGAGAAAGTCAGATTTTTATTGGAGACTGAGTTCTGAATTTGGGCACTATAGAGTGCAAGAATATAATATTTCCTATACTATTTTTAGCCTGCTTTCCTGAGGAAATGTACATTATGAGATTGTACTGCTTATTTGTCTGTCACTGTTCTGTCTCCCTAATAATTTTATAGTCAAATAATTGGTGGATTGGTTTTTTAATGAAATCTGGAAATTAGCAGTTAGAATAAGGAAACATATTAGTGCCATCACTTAAGAAAAAGTCAGTGGATGAGAACTGATACTGGAATTGGCATAGAGTAACTACTGGTGACCCACCCTCTAACAGTGTCTCAACACATATGGAGGGAACTTGAGTTCCTATACAACAGGATACCTAGGAGGGGACCTAACAGGAAAAAAATGTACACATCCATACATCCACAAATATTTTGTAAGAAAACAGACCTTTTAAAACTGGCAAAATTTTACTTTGTGTAGGGTCTTACTCAGGACAGCTGTGTTTCAGGAATGCCTTTCAAGTTGATCCATGTCTGTATATTGTTCTTTTAGCACATCAGCAGATTTCTGGGAACTAGAGGGATGGAAGTTCCAGGTATTATTTCTCCCTCAGTTTCCTGAGATACTGTACATGTACGCTCTGACCTTGTCTGCTGGAGCAGTGTTTTCTTCTGCTTTGACTGGAAATCTAA
Source organism: Illadopsis cleaveri (assembly GCA_013399915.1). NCBI lineage: Eukaryota > Metazoa > Chordata > Aves > Passeriformes > Timaliidae > Illadopsis > Illadopsis cleaveri. The sequence goes on from VXBB01014620.1 coordinate 134,766, forward strand.
GCTGTATTCACAGTTCTCACAGCTGATTCTGTGGCACGCAGAAAATGCCCGACAGCTATCAGCCCACACATCCAGTAACAACTGGTTCCTTCCTCTTCCTGGGGAAGAGTAACATCCTCTGAGGAGAAGTGTCCCCCGAGGAATGCAGGAACAGCAGCAAGCCTTTCACACAGGAAATTACTACTAGAGCACTTGTAGAAAAGTGTTTCTGTCACTTGGCTTGTCAGTCTGTAATGAGCTTCCTGCTGACCTAGATGATGATTTACTACTGATCTAAATGCCATTTGTGAGTCATTTAGCTTAATGGAAGTTAATGAAATTATCATTCAGTGGCTCTGTTACCCTGTAAGCACCTAGTTTAACTTTTTTAATGCAGCAGTACAAATAAGGTTTTCAACTTCTTGGTATTCACAGGACTTTAGTAATTCTGAGATTGCACATTTTGTGGGACTAAGGAGCAAGGGAGTGCTTAGTTTAGCTCATAATGCATGTGTCTTTGAGAAGGCTGCAAGATTTTATTTTTGTTTATCTTAAGTTGCATAATAAAGCTGAACTACAGGTCAAGTATGTCAGAAAACAAGATTGTAAAGCTAAAATACTGCACTTGAATTACCCTTTGTTCTTAAATACAACTGGAGTATAAGTTTAGCATAACATGCTTGCAACTGTATGGTAGAAGCTTGACTATAAAATGAAATTTATTTATATATAAAACCCATATGTTACTCAAAATTTTTAAAGCAAGTTTATTATAAAAGCAAACACTTGAATACTGATTTAATATTTTCTTTTTTTCCCTAAATGACAGTACTTAAATAAGTGCTAGCAAATTCTATTTATCACTTAGATTAGAGTGATAGCTAAACCCAGAGGATGCTTTCTGACTAAAAGCTTGTTAGAGTGTTTTCCAAATATATTAGTTGTTCCAATACAACACATCTTTCCTTGAAGCCATGCTGCATTACTGTCGAGTTTCAGTAAGAGATGTAGTTACTTGCTTATGAGTCACATCCAAAAAATTACATAGGTTGCTTAAAACAAGACTGAAAAAACGTGACTTTTCAAATAAAATTGAGCAACTAAGGAAAAAAAATTCTTCAGCAGATAGGTGCTTGATATAGAAAAACATCTTGACTTGTATCTTCCACCAAAACAGTGTGGGGGTTAGAAATTAGGTAGAACAATACTAAAGGAGGATTTCACAGTCATTTTATCTTAATGACTGTTTTTGTCTGGTTAATTCCATCCAATTGAATTCCCTGATTTGTTCAGCTGTCCAAACACTAATATAAGCACAAAGGGAAAAAATGAGAAAAAATTTTTTAGAGATGAAGGAGTAGATCAGAGCTGACTGTAACCTAACTGAATTGACTGATGTCTGTGGAGCCATGTATCCAATGTGATTGTGCTATAATACAGGTATGTTGCATGCATGCAACAGCTGAATGTCTTTCTTAAGATGCAATGGGAAAAAGTAGGAGGAAATGAGGTGGTAGTAATGGTTTCCTTTTGTTTAAGCAGTACCTATGTTGGATTCAGTTTGGGTTTTTTTTCAGCCTAAGAGGATTCTGATTTCTTCTGTCTGCATGGCTGTAACGTAAACAACAGGTAACAGAGACTGAATGAAGGCAGCTCCATCCTTTTTGCTTGAATTTGAAGCATTGTAAAGTAAAAACTGAGAGTATATGACATCAGAGGAAAGCAAGTGAGAAACAGTCTATGGTTAGTGATTCTGGAAGAGGAACATTGGATTCTGTTGCCTTTTTGCAATAAAAAGTATTTGGGGAAAAAAATGAGTAGCTCTGTGGGTGACACCATCCGTGGAGGTATGTGGCATTACTGCTCTGAAAGGTTGGTTGGTTTGGTTTGGGTTTGTTCTTTTTTCCTCTGTATCTCCTGACACATGGTACTCTGGTTGTAGCACTTTGGGTTGGTGGAAGGAGGGAAGTGGGGAGGGGAGAGATGCTGTCCTCTGGCATGTTCTAAGTGCATGGATATTTCCTGCTCACCAAGGTGTGAGTTCCACTCTGCATGGTAGATCCTGAAGTGAAGGCATCACAATGCAACTCTGAGTTAAATATTGCAGTATTTTTATTGCAAAGGAAGACTCCTTACTTGCAGCAGAGGTTTAAAATAATTGCTTTATCCGTAAACGGTTCTTAGGTTAAGCAGTATCAGGTGTTCCTCACTGAGAAGGTTACTCCTCCAAGATGTTTCCTCCTTCCTTACATCTCTTGGGAAAGGAATTCAGTGTCCCTACTTCTAATTTTTGCTAGTATAGTGAAATAGTACAATACTATTTGCTTAGCACTTTCAGTTAATTGCATGTAAGATACTGTAATTCTTCACTCAGTAACCTTATCATAAAGTTTTATCATTTTGTCCAGTTATGTATCATTGTAGATTTTTTCAACACCTCTGCTTTCTATAGTGTATTACTCCATAGTGTGTTCTTCTTTGATGTCTTGCCTGTGTACAAAAGTTGCTTTTTGACAGTTGAATGAAGTCAGAATGCCAAGTGACCCTGACTATTTTAATAGTTTACAGGATGCCTTTTTTGTCACCTCTAAACTTGATTTTCCAGATCTCTGGTACGTTTTGTATGGGACTAAAAGAAGAGCAGATTTCAATGGAGTCACTAAAACCAGCATAATTCTGCAGTGTCTTTCTGATTTAACTGTTTTTGAAAAAAACACTAGCTAGATAATTGAGTTCCTGATACATTACAACCTAAAATGCATTAATAAAATTGTAGCATGCATATTATGGGTATTTAAAAAAGGGATGATTTTATCAGTAACAGTTTGACTAAATATTTTATTAGAGAGGTCTTCAGTTTGAAAGACCATTTATTTTTTGTCCCCTCAAACTGTATTGACGTTAGGCCTTAAATATTTGCTCTGTATGTCCTAAGTCAACTTTTTAGTGGATTTTTTGTCTTTTTCCTGACATAGTTCTCATGATGTCTGTGACCTGTGACCACACAATTGTCCTGTTTATGCTTTGTGATTACTGATGGAATTTCAGCTTCCCCACTCCCCCAATATTTTCTCCATTATTGCAGGATGTATTAAAAATCAGTATCATTATCTGACTTGTAAAGTTGTTTCAAAACCAACAGTCTTTTTTGCTGCCATTGGAATAGAAAGTATTTTGCCAGAAATGCAATTACAACATTTATTATCTTCTGAAACGGAAGATAAAAATACCTCATTAGACACATAAAAAATATGCATAATGCTTTAACATCTCTAGCTAATAAGTCTGCTGTTGCTGGGGCTTCTTTTGTTTCTGATGCTTTTAAAGTACCAATAATCCTTGAGTTATAGAAATTATTTTTCAAGAGTGTAACAGACCTGTCAGACCACTCCAAAGTTAACATTTCTTGAATATTTATATGTAATTATCAAATTTCTCAGTTTCGACTGTTCCCTAATTTGAATCCAATCACAGTAAATTGTAAAACCCAACTGACTTAAGTACAAGGTTGTTCTGGTGCTACCAAAGCAATTTTTTACTATCCCACCTCTGAACAAAGCAGGACTGACTATTATTTTTACCTGAACTAATAGGATAGCTTATCCAAACCTTCAGCATATTTACTAATCCTGAGCACTGAAATAGCTCAGGATGGACTTTTGCTACTTTCTCCAGATATTTTGTGGAATCTAATAAAAGCACGTAAATTTGGCTTTTCAGTCAAAATTTAGAAGCTTAATTTTATCATTATGGGAGTTTTTTGTGAAACTATCGTTGAAGTGTTTGATGTCCTTTTGAAACCTTCACCATCCACCACTACAGGCACAGTACTTCATTAACAAAATCTTTGGTAAAATGCTGAGGAAGAAACCCTGTTTCTTCTATTACAGAGTGAAATATATTTTTATGGCTATATTCACTATAGTCCTATAGTCAGAGGATTTCAATTCCAAGCTATGAAATATTGGACTCTTTTTCTTTTTTTTTTTCTTTTGCAGATAGTAGTATCTGTATCTTTGGCAAAGTGTTCAAGCTCTTATGCTGGCCCCGTTGGATTTAACTTTGGACTCTACTATGCTGGATTGCTAACTTAATTTCAAATGCTTTTAACTCTTTGATATTTTCCTGTAAATAATTTGTATTAGAGGAGATTTCACACTTGCTGCTGTGGAGTAAACAAACTCAGTGGTATTGTCCATAGCCACCAAGTGGTATTACCACCTGTGGTTACTGCCACTCTGAAAGGAAATCAAAGCTGCCAGATCTCAGCTAAGAAGAGGTTTCTCTGTGAAATCTTTGTGTGGACAGCCTGCCCCCATAGCATCCCCTAACAGGAGTTAATTTAGGTTTGTCTGTGCAACAAAGTTTTGTTATGGCAAAAGTTATATTGATATGAGGTAGCAAAATAAGAAAATTCGTACCATAGCACCGACACTTACCCTGACAAAAACCATTGATACAGATGCAGCTGTGCATCTGTAAGGAGTTGCTTTTAGCTTTGCAGATAACTTTGAAAGTAAATTGTGTATAGGTCTGCATATAAATATATAGTCATGTAGGGGCTGGCAAAGGCTCCTGTGTGCTCCTGCAGCAGGGGGCCCTGCTACAGTGTCAGTGCCTGGAGGGAGGCTCTGCAGCACAGGCAGCTCTGCCCTGTGCCAGCCTCCTGGGCTTGAGGAGCACCAGACCTCTACTCTGGGCAGGCTGGAGCCAATTGACTGCAGCCCTGCTCAGCTTTCTGCAGGCCTCAGGAGAACGTTATTCACAGCCTTCAGTTCTTTTTCTGGCAGAGTCTGTCTCTTCAGGATTTTGTCTTCAGTAATTTTTTGTTCATTCGTATTAAGAGGTGGAGTTTAAGACAGAAGTGTATTCCTTTAGTTCTTCTCATTTACATACAGTATAAGCTGTTCAAGATTAGTTTTGCCCCAACAGACTAAGTATTAAAGCCTTATCTAGGAGAAATCGGTTGCATGTTGTAAAGTATATTCTTTTATTAATTTTTTTTCTCAGGAGTAAACATGCCTTCAAGAAAAAGAAATTCCTCTGGGTTTGTTGATCAATCTCTTTTCATTGTAAATTCATATTGAATATGGATATACTGGGTGACTGAATGAGATAGAGGAAGTGCTGTCCTTTATATACTGTCCTTTATATATAATTTAAGACTCTGTACAACAAACTCACTGTTACCAAGTGTTGTTTCTTTGTAAAGTTCAGTTAGACCATTTTTTCTGAGTATTGGTCTAAAGGCTTTCATTCAGGTTTTTTTGGTAGGAGGAAGTGGACAGAAAGGAGTCGTGAGGAGGCAAGCCAGAAGAATGGCTGTCATTTCTCTGATTAGTTGTGTTCCTGGTGAGGAAGCTGTACTCTCCCTCACACTCTGAGGGTAACCCTGCCTCCTTCCTCCCATGTACTTGATGGCCTTTGTGAACCCCCACAACCTGCTATTTGAAGTACAGGGAGTTTGCCCACATGCTAGGAAAGTCCTAGGGCTTTTATACTTTTGTTTTTATTCATTAACATTTGTAATATCAAAAATAGCAGAATATTCTATTTATAGTGGTGGAAAGGAGGTCTTGTCCACATAGGGTTATTAATTTTCTGTCATTACTTCATTCTAGTGAGTCATTATGTTTCCAGTTTCTCTTACAAGTATTCCTCCTGCCCTCCTTTAGCTTTTCTCTGGCCTAGAATGTATAAGAAGTTCAAGTAGAGTATGAAATACAATTTTTATTAGGATTCTGTGTAAGTAAAAATAAGCTATTATGGAAACTTTTTTTTTTTAATTTCAGCCATAAGATGTTTTCTTGGGTATGCATGCGAGCAGTCCAAAGTAATTTGCATAAATTAAACTTGACTACTTTATTTTGTAATTTTATATAGTAGGAAATGCTTCTATAGTGTCATGTTATTTCTCCTTAGCTTTGCAAAGCTTCTTGCTGAAGATGAAAATATATTGGAGGTAATTGATTACCTTTATTTGCCTTTCTTCTACAGGGTACATTTTTATATTTTAGTGCCTGTGGTGCAAGTGTTTTTGTAACTTATGAAAGCATTTGAATATAGTCTTCCTGAACTGTTATTTTAGAATTGACTTCCTGGCAGGGGATTCTCACCTTTGGAAATTGAACCTCCAATGATTTCTGCCTGGTTTGTTTTGTATGTTCATGATATGCCTTGGGGTTTTTTATTTGGTTGTTTGTTGGAGGCTTTTTTGTTTGTTTGTTTGTTGTTTTGTGGGGTTTTTTGTTCAGTTGGTTTTTAATTATCAAATCCTAACTTTTCGCCAATATTACTTGTTTTTTGTGGGGAAATCCTTAGTTTTTCCTAAAAGTTTAAACTGATGCAGACTCTGTGCAGGGTACTGTTAGTGTTAGAAATTAACATCAATGAGCAAATTAGAAACAAAAAATCACCTGGTTTTAAGTAAAGTTTATTACTGATGAGTTTAGAAAGAAGTATTTCAGGAATTTTATTTCTTTCTAACTGGATGCACTCAAATATTTGTGGACTTCTAAGAGGTTTTTGTTAGGGAAGTAGAAATAATTTTTTTATGTTTCTTGGAGAAAACAAGGCTTATTCTGTGTTCTTTTTCAGTGCTTTCTTGACATGGATGGAATACAGAGAAAATACTTTTGTTCTGTACTAGATTCTATTTATGTGGAATCATAAAATACTGAGTGCATTCGATGTACTCTGTTTTACAGTGTTTTCTCAAACCAGAAGCAGCACTCTGGGAAAAAGATGACATAAGAAAACTTTGTAGTCAGTTTCTCATTATGTGTGTGAAAGGATGCTTGTAAAATGTCATATAATTTCTTTGCGTAGCCTGAAAGTTCTATTTTGAGATGTGCCCATGGACAGGAGAGTTTATTATTTCATGCCATCACAGGAATACTAAATTCAATATAGTTGTCATCCTGATAGAAGTAAATAACTCTGATTAATCAGACCATAGCTGTAAGTGCATCAGGATTTCAGTTAATTTTGAACAGATAATAAAATAAAGAACCCCACCAAAATAAGCTACTAGTTTTCATTGCTTTGTACTGGTCTTATGGCGTCTATAAATTCATTTCGTTTCAGGCTGAATTTGCTTTTTTCAAGTGTTATGCTCTGCCATCTTAAGTGAAAATGTCAGTTTTGCTAAAGAATACAGTCTGATAGTTTGGCCTGTTTTATTGACTGTGAGTTTGTAACCTGGTACCGCTGCTCATGATCAGACTCCAAACTGAACGATGGGCTACCTTCAGTGTCCTTCAAGGTGTTTCCATATCAGACTGGATGTGATGCACATCTTTTAAGTGCTTTAAATTTTTTATTTTAGCGTGTACATTTTTTTTAAAAGCTGGAGAAGACTGATGTGTAAGATGACATTAAAGACTTTGGTTGAAGTGTGAAAGTTTGTGTTACAAGTTTTGAATGCAGACTGCCCAAGCTAGAAATGCTTAGTAGAACTTTGTTCTGGACGCACTGCATAGTTTATCTGTACTTTACTGCTTGAGTGCAAAACTTCATTAAAGTTTGCAAATAAATGATTCCAGAGCTACCTCATCAGATAACATGGGGCAGAAAGCCACGGTTAGCACATGGCAAGTTGTTGCTGTGCTGATTCATGTGCGTGCAAGAGGAGAGGAAATGAAGAGTGCTGTCATCAGCTGAAACTACAGGGAAGTTTTCTTCAGTAGGAACTGGTAAAACAGGTTGTGATTTAACATACTCAGTGTTAAACTAATAGATCAGAGAGCTGTTTTATGTGGATCACACACCGACTGAAAAAAAATTTCAAGTAGTAAAAACGATCTGTGGGTAATTATGTCCTACGAAAAAAACCAACCCCCCCAAAAAATCCCCAAACCACAGAGAAAAAATTAATTCTTGAATAGTTAAATTTAGCATTTCCACAGTGAACCATTTTTATATGAGGGTAGGTTCACAAGAGGAGGAAAAAACCAGTGATAATGATAGTACTATTACTCCTGAGGATTTCCCATGATTTCAAATAACCGAAAGACACAGGAATTCAGCATCTGGTAAGGTGGGACACTGCTCTGTTATGCCTTTGCCCTTTGGTCTGTTTGAGCTTAATGCCCTACTTATGGCTAGTTATTTGTAGTTGTTTTAATCACAGTATCAGAAGTATTTTACTATTAGTAGGCAAATGTACCATGTGTTCAAAATTTAAAAGTTTATTTTTAAAAAGCAGACCATGCCAATTTTTGTGATTCATTAGGAAGCTTACCAATGTCACTTTTTTATAAGCCATCTTAATTATGAGATCCCTAAGATATGCTTTTAGAAATGGTGGTCTGTAGTTTCTGACTGTGAAGCTCGTAGAAGATTGAAGCCTGTTGATAGCTAATTGAGTGACAGAGACTTGTATTTTTTTTTCTTCTTTTCCCTTGAGGGAATTTTTTTATTTCTATAAATAAAGCTGCTCAGAAATCCTTATATATGGGTGCATTTTACTCAGATTCTATTATTAACAGTCATGAAGCAAAGGAAGACTGGGATGCAGTGTTTGTGTCTATGGGCTGTGTGAATGTTTCGTGGGAAAGCATTTGGGAACAGGCAGAGGTGATAAGGTTATGTGTAAGGATTTTTCACAAATTGATCAAGTACCACCCACAGAGTTTTGGCTATTTTGCTTGACAGAAAACAAAGATGAGCAATTATGGTTTGCTGTTTGTGACATCATTTTATAAGCTAAATTTAATTTTCTACTGAACATCCGCTGGTAATGTCAGGGTAATAACTTCCTATTGATTAATTAAATCTGTTCCTTCTTCTCCTTATTTGTAACTTGCATGAAGTTGACCAAATGTGGGTTTGTGTTATTACTAATGGGCTGTGAATGGAAACACTGTACGCATTTTAATTTTCTTCTTTGCTTTGCTTGGAAGTAACAATTTAAAATTGATTGCCTTATTAAAATTTATTCTCTCAAAATAAGCTATAGCTCTGGTGACTTTCAGAATAGTTTGGTTTTTTTTGAATTATGAAACATTTTTATTTAATTGCTGGTGACATATAGAGTTATTGTTTATGAATTGGTAGCATTTCAAGTACTTTAGAAAGGGGATAATTTGAAGGAAAGACAACATTTAATTCTTGAAACATTTCATGTGAAATAGACTGTGAGTAGAAAGATTTTCTTTAAAAAGAACTTCATTTAAAATAAAATGTTATGCTGAATGAAAATGTTGGACATGAACTGACTGGTATCCAAAAGTAAAGGAAATCTATTGAGACTAGTGTCACTCCTTTACAGCAAGGTCTTGGCATTTGAGTGTTGTGTTAGATTTCAGCAGTTTTGGACCCTTTGTTGAGCTGGAGGACACTGTGAAGTTAGATATTTGGAAAGCAGATAACCTTAGAGTTATAGCAACATACTTGATGTCTGACAGTGCTTAAAAAATCTCTACAAATTTCCAGAATATTATAAAAATAACCATTTTGGACACAAGTTAGATAAGTTGAAAATTTAAAATGGTCTGGTTTGATTTCTTCCACAAGTTTTGAAAGTTCAATTATTTGCTTGTCTGTGTTTGACTTTTGATAAACATCAAGGTCTTTGCCTTACTTCTGTAAATGCTTTCATGTTCTATTCTGCTCTTAAGTCTTTGAATATGTAACAGAAAAATCTCAATTTGCTGCTTAACCCAGTAAATTACCAGAAGACTTTTCCACTAGTCTGACTTGCAATGCTGGTGGCAGTTTACTGAGATACAAAACATTCTTTCACAGCCTATTTGTCTGATATATTGAACTTTGGATCAATTTTACTGTAGGAAAAAGGTGATGAGACTTTTAATAGCTTAGCATTTGCGCTCTTTACTGAATTGACAGCTTTCCTCCTTGGGTTGAAAGAATCTCTTTAGGCTGGGTTTAAGAGCAAAATTTGTAATCACTTTGTGGGAGCTCATACTGAAATTTCTACTTAATTTTCAGTGTGAAGTGCAGTAATCTTGTTTGAAGAGAAACAGAAACCAACATCAGAGTAAAACTGTTTTTAGAACTTGGCAATATCTAATAACCTCAGATTGTTTTCCTCTCCTTTTCCATTCATTTAAATTAATTTTAAATCATCATAAATCACAGACAGCAATTTTTGAGAGTCATTGAATGTTAAATCTATTTTTTATTAATTTTGAGTACTGGAGGATTAATAGATTATCCTTGGGACACTGAACTTGCAAGGCAGAATGCCTTTAAGCAAAGTCAAAGAGTATCAGTTAGAGTTTACAGTTACATCTGTTCTGTCTGTGCCAATTCGTTGCTTTTATCATTCAAAGGCAAGAAAATGAAGGTACTTCCCATAATGTAAGTACAAGTAGCCTTGTAAACATTAGGCAAACAATACTAAGTTTATTTACAGTGAGCTTATTAATGCTGGTGTCTGGGAAAACCTGGGTTCTAGCCCAGGTCTTACTCACACTTTCTTATTTCCTTCAGAGTTAAGGAGTGTGAGCTTGCAAAACTATGTTAACCGGAGGTGAGAAGTTCTGGCAAATGGTTTCCTGGAGCTTTCAGGAGCTGAATTACTTCAGAGAACCCTACTCTTCCTTAGGTTTGATTGAAATCAGCAAGAGATGCTATAATTTTCAGAGAACACATAGAGGTGTCTACAAAATACAATTGCATAAGATTTACAAATTGTCCCTGCACTGAGTGTTTTTCAGTGATGCTTTTAACTTCCTTTATCAACTGCCTGTGTTTCTAAAGGCATGTGATAACTGGGCAAGTTTACTGCTGCCATACAGAATATATAATGCTTGGGTTCTGCCTGGTTTTCCTGCAATGTGTTCCATCTACCAGGCCTCCAATCTTCCTAAAATTTGTTGCAACTTAATCAGTCAGTTCTTTGTCTCTCTGTCAAATTTAGCAAATCCTGGCTGAGGTTTGAAATCTTCTGGGCAAAGAGTCAAGATTTACAGACAAAAGCCAGGTTTCTGTAAGCTCCCTATCTTCCTGTTTTTCTAGGTAAATCACTGAGAAGTCTGTTCTAACAGACTCTCCCATTGCAGTTAAATACAAGAGAGTTCTTCATAGTGTGATTGGTTGTAAGACAGGAATTCTTTACCACATGGTAATATTTTGTCTTTAACATTAGAATGCCAAATTTAACTTAATCTTTTCTGTGTTAATCAGCATTTTAGACTATATTCATCTTGTGATTTAGTAAACTTGCAAAAGCCTTCCATTAATACTGTTTCCCAAGAACCTCGGATACATCTTCATCATTTGGAAATAACACAGTGAATATCAGTTCTTCTAGGACTTCATTAACAATATTTCACTAAATCTTTGTAAAGGGAAGATATGGACAGTCTTAAAATACAACAATCCTATATATACTTACATGTTCAGCTAAAAGTATATGGGATACATTGAGAGTCAAAATATTCCAAGATACTTGAAATGCTTTCTTTTGAAGACTTCTAAAACTTTAAAGCAAGGAGCTGATGCAAAGTAAAATTAAATGAATAATTTAATGCCTATCTTGTCCAAAACCCAAGCCATTTGTAGTCTATTTCATTTTGTGCTAACAAATTACTCTTTTATAATATACAACTCTTTGGAATAATTTGAAATTGACATAACAGGGTTTTTTTTCATGTTGAGAAGAAAATTAAATTCATGGTATTGGAGAGAGAAATGTAATTAAACCATCTAGTTAGGAATGGGAAAGTTCTGGGTTCATATCCTTTCTTTTTGGAATTTTTATTAATTTTATTCTCTTTTATAAAAACTATAAAGCCTCTCATGGGAACAGAACTTACCTGTTCCTGGCTAAGCATTCTAGACAGTGAACTAAAGCTTTCTGTTGACCAGTGACATAACTTGAGCAGCATGTCTGGAGAGAGTAGCCCTTCTTCCACAGTTTTGTGCATTTAAAAGGCAACAGCCTGGCCGACAGAGCATTGCTCTATGATTCACGAGTTTAAGTAGACTTGAACAGAGAAGGCCAGTTCTCTTAGTCCAGTGCAAATGTTATAACCATTAGATCTTTCTGTAGAATAGCCTTGTATGTTTAAGGTTTGAAATCTCTAGTTTGATGTTTAGCACACTTTTATTTTTGCCACACCCTGGTATCAGCATGCATCGCTGATAGATTTCAGTGTTAGTTGCATCACCCATTCATCATTTGACATGCCTGGTTTATTTGCCTAAGTCAGTCACCAAGCACAGAAAGGAGGGCTGAAAGGAAGCTGGAAGTATCTTGCTGTGAATTAATCTGTTTCTTTGTTCATAAAGAAATCAATGAAAGTGATGTCAGTGAATACCGTGGTACTACCAAACCTTGAAATGGGCTCCCTCTGGTTTAGTAGCATTGTCAGTTAAGGTCTGAAGAACATACCTGGGTATCTGCCCCTGTTTCTATAACGTCATACTCTGCACTTCCTGAGTTCTTTCCTGGGGGCTTGAGACCTGTCCTTGCAGAATATAGCTGCAGAATGGAACTTTTAACCCAGAGAGGATTGTAAGACTTTCTTCTTTGCTCTCTTAACTCACCACAGTCTCTGCTTTCAGCCATTTCCCACCACACAGAACTGTGCAGGATGGCACTGAAGACACGGGAATGTTATTGTGGATAATGCAGCAGTATAAGTTCACAATAATATTGATATGATTTAGTATTACTTAAATTTAAAATAGTTACATTATCATAGTGGCAGTATTTAATCCATCAGTCTCTGATCCTATGTGATTCAAAGGCAGGGTCAACTACATGTAAATCATTCTTGACAGAAACTCATCAACATGCATAGGTAATCTTGTAAAAGTCTGACAATAATTCAGCCTAGTAATTTACATTCTACAAGATTATTTTAGAGACTTAGGGGATTTTTGTTTTAGCGTTTGACAATGATTTCAATACTCTGTTTTGAAAATCTGTTCAGCCTTACAACATAAATATATTTTGGGCACATTTTAAATATTGTGTATTTTAAATATATCAGGTGAGACTAAAATTTCCCCTTTGCATAGCTAATGGATATTTTCATGGGCTGTCAATAAATTCCAGAGAAATAGCTTAATTGCAACCATTTAAAAGGTTTATTTTGTAAATGTAGATATGTCAAATGTAATTAGAAATAGTAAAACTTAACTACCACAATTTATTTTAGTATAAAAGTAAACTAAAATTGTCTGAAGATACAGGAAGTTTTCAAAGAAATCTCAATAAGTCATTAATTAATCAGGTAAAGTTGTTGTGAAGGAATTTCTAATGAATTAGTGATGATTTAGCCTTTCATGACTCAGAAATACCATTAAGAACTTCAAGGCACAGACAAACCCAAACTGGTGGGGAAGATCATGCTCTCTCACTTAGCCTGAAGCACAGTTTATACATCATAGTTATTTCTCTCGGTGTTGCATTGTGTGGATCTTTTCTGTTGTTTCCTTCTCGCATTTTCTGAAGGAATCAATTTTTCAAAAAGTGCCATCACTGAACAAACAACTGAAAACTTTTAATGCTGAAATAAGAGGTTAGTTCATACTAAATGATAGTTTCATACTATAAAGTTGGAATAAACAATTGTGGTCATCTAGTCACGTATGGATTTTTCATCCATATGACTACTCTGAGTGAATTTCTTTGTTGACCAGAGCTATCTTTTTGAAGAAAATGCCCCTCATTAATAGTATTTATTCAAGCTTTATTTCAAGCCCTAGTGGTACCGCACGTAGTTCTTCAATCATGTGTACCCGAAATATGTACCTAAAGACTGCTAAGATTTCCCTTATTGACTCATCCATCACAGCTGGAATTCTCTCTTAGGTCAGAACAAATGGAAGTGTTATGAATTGGACCTGGTTAAAAAGCAAATCTGATTGTCCTTGTGTGTATGCATATATGTGTAGATTTTTTTTTAATTAAAAGTCTGACTTTTGGCTCTCCTGTCTTACAATATGGTTCCACTTAAATGAAGACAAAGACAGTTGAGTCTTCAAATGTTATTTCTGTATTCAAGAGTACTGGCAGAAGTGAAGAACTACAGAGTCCCCTTGCTTCTTCCTTGGCAAGAAGGTCAAAAAGGAAGGCAGAGAATGAGAGCGGGTCAGCTATGCATAGCGTGAAACAGCGCAGAGGCATCTCCCCCTCCGTGGATCGTGCTTTGAACCGCATTGTGGGGCAGCTGGATATGTTAACTCTAGTAAGTATGCAATAACAGGTGACACTTAAATGACACTGCTACCAAAGGGCAACGATACCCTGGAGTCATGTTCATAAATCAGAACATTAAAGACTACGGAGTTATTTTGAATAACTCTATAGTAAAGTGACTGTTTTGGTGTTTTCCTTTCAGAAAATATTGATTGAGTGTGTTGTGTTTGCTAAAGTGAAAGCTTCTTGGTATATAATCATAAAGATTGTTGCTGTATTTTTAGCTCTGGGTGAAGAGAATTGCTGTTTTTCAGTAGCGAGATCTAGGGTAGTTTTGTCAGAAGCCAGTTGTTTAGCAGACATTTCAGCTGGAACAATCACGCACTAGCAGGGGATGAACAAAGGAAACTGGCAATGTACCAATAAATCCCTTTCCAAACTTAGTGTGTGAGATGGTTGCTTAGGTAGGAATCCAAGCAGTGCAGTAAGTCCCAGTGCCAGTTTGTGCCAAACTGCACAAATACTCGGTCTCAGTCAGTGACTCTGAGTCACTGGTTTGCAAATGCTCAATACATCTTTTTAATCCAGATTTAGCTTATGTTTTACGATACTTCTTTGTGGTCTGTAATGTATTGACATTATATCACTTCAAAATGAAGCAGCTCTGGGGTTTTTTTCTGTGATCGTCTGCAGTATGTATGTTAAGTAGGAAGAAATAGGTTTTGGGAAGTATGGAGTCAAGTCGTGAGTTGAAAACGATTTGTGTAGTGAGTTGGATGGAAAAGAAACTGCCAGCTTGGGTCCAAAAACCTACTTTTTCTGATGAATGATAACCTCTTAGAGTATGAATGCCTTTTAATAGTATATTTTTTTCTCACTTCCTTTTCTTGGGGATGCCTTAAAAGTTTCTTTTAGGTCTTTGAAAGACAGTATTTGTGGTCACAGTGATGGCTGTTTTTCTAATGAAATGTGGATGCACCTTTCACATAGTATTTCAGAGTACTTTACATTATGCATGTATGTATTTCTCTTTCACAGGGAAAATGTTTTGTGAAAACAAAAGCCTTTAGACAGTCTTCATGGAGACAAAACCATAATTTTTAAATACAGTTTTAAATAGTGGAATAGCTAAGGATAAGCCATCTTATAGTATTTTTTTTCCTGTAAAACTAAAATTATTTTTCTTATGTTACTATGTTGCACAATTTTATAATACTGTGTGAGTAATATAAACCCAATTGAAATTATTCTCTTCTTCATGCAGACTATTTCAGTCCTGGAACAACGTCTTACTTGTACTGAAGATAAATTGAAAGAATGCATGAAAGATCACCAAAAAATGTTACTTACGGAAAAACAGAACTAATAAAATATGAAAATGAACTATGTTGATGAATATGTTTCATAACATCACAAGGAATGTTTCTTCACTGGATTTTGCTATAAGCAGAAACATCAAATGAAAGTAATAAAAATGGAACAAATTTTTTTTAAAAAAGTTTCAAACATGGGTAGCAAGCAGATATTCTGGTTATCTATTCAATGAACTGTAGCCCAATCAAAACTAGTATTTTCTAAATAATTTCCATTGAACGTTCCAGGACTCTTATTTCAATCTAACAAGATCTCTGAATATAACTAAGCCACTAATAGATAAATAGCAGTTACTATGCAGGTTACCACTGTGCAGATTTTTAAGTTCATGCAAGGATTGTGAAAATCATGTTCTTTGTGCTAAGACAACATTACTTCTTAAGTACCTGAATTAGATAAAACATCATACCAAAAATGCCAGAGGTGTTCTCTGTCTCTTACATATTCTCAAGTGTTTTACCAAAAAGTAGTGAGTTATTCTATATCTTCTAAACATTTTAGTAGTGATTGCAAGAAGATGTAGCGTGAAAACTTTTAGTTACAAATACAAAAATTAAGTCATTTGAACTTTGAGGCTATAATTGCATCTGTGTGAATTCAGCTGCAAAACTGATGCATTTGAACACTTCGGCATATCGCATCCCCGTCAAAATTCACTTTTCATGTTTACAAAACCAAAAATTGGCTTTATACTTCTGAAGAATATATTTGAACCAAACACAAAACTATGCAAAATGTAGGTCATAAATACTAAAGATTCTTATGCTGTGAGAATGTCCACATGTGCTCAAGCTTTGCGTGGTATGAATATACTCCATCACGTAATGCATTGTGAATGCAGACATAAGTCAGGAAAACCTTTGCAGTGTATGATGATTTGGGTTTTATTTTTAATAACAATGCAATTCTTAAGTGATTTTATGTCTTATTTTTAATGGAAAATGTTTATTTTCTTTATGTCTATCTGTTATTTTTTTAAATAACAATTGCAGAACACCTGTTGTAAATCTAAAGTCAAAACTAGGTAATCATCTGTTTCTGTAACTTTACATATATGTTGAAAAATAGGACATTTGAAATGGGGGAGCATTTTAATCCAATTCTGCAACTGACTGTACATTGATAAAGACCATTTCCCGGGCTGAACCTCATTAATATCAACAGAGTCCAACTTTAGTACATGAGCTTGTACACTTGCACTTGAGTGCAAATACAACTGCAGTTCAAGCCACAGAAATGTGTAGTCAATTCTTCTTGCATAACTTATTTTTTTCTCTCAGCAACCACCTTCAGATAGCCAGATATCACCTCACTTCCTTGGTTAACTCTGATTTTTACCAATAGGTACTCCATATTTGCATCTCAGTCTTGAGCACTACTGGTTATGGCAAAGAAGCAGTCTCTTATAAAATTTTTGGATGCAACTGTTTCTAGGCAGCATCCTTTGATCATTTGTCAAAGAATGGTCTTATATATTCCAGCCTGGCCTTTGATTATGCAACTGTTTATACTACTATATAACACAAAGTTATGTAAATGCTGTCTCTTAGATCAAATGTACTTTTTGAATTTGCAAATACTCTCGTGGTCTTTGCCTTTTCATGTCTCCATTAGAAGACACAAAACCATGTAGCTGTTAAAATTTTTGCTTATTTCTTGCTTTCTCTTGGTGGACTATATATGTAATTTCTTAAATCTGCAGATTTTTCTTTTAAGTTTTTTCAGGATTGTTTATCAATAGGATTTAGATATTTCTTTTACTTCCATATTTTTTAATAAAATCTGCTGAAATTTTCCCTTCTGCCTTAGCTCGTATCACTTATCCCTATTTCTTTTCAGTACCTGTTATCTGGAGCATTTACTACTTAATCCAGATTATTCTTCCATTGTTTGTGAATCTGGTGAACCAACATAACATTCCCAACTTAAGACATGGTATTGTCATTCTGTCAGGTGCTCTGTTGATACTGAAACTCAACATGATGACACTTGGGAGGATGTCTGGTCATGGTTGCTTGAAAATAGGATGGATGTATTTTCCTCAAGATGTGATGGCTCTCCTAAAACACAGCCACAACCATCTTAACATGATATTTCTTTTCAAAAAGCATCCATGTGGGCAAGTTATCTTATTCTCTTGATCCATATAATTTATGGAACAGAATCCATATAATAAAGTTATGGCACGGAAATGCTTCCTTTTAAAAGCACCTGCCAGGGCTGGTAAACTCCCAGAAGCATTCACTCTAGAGTTTGTACTCTGTCACATAACTAGTGACTTTACTAATTTGAATTATGAAACTAGAGGAAAATGACTGCTGTTTAGTCATAGTTGGGCTTTTGCACTATGTGAAAAAATAATTGCGTGGATCTTTAAATTATGAAAATTATATCTCTATTGGAGACTGCATTGAAGTACTGATAGCCCATACATGTTCTGAACAAGCTCAACAATGTACCTGATGCAGTACAGTTTCCCTCAGGGTAAATTATCCCTCTGATACTAAATATAAATAGGCCACCCTGTTGGAGAAAGACTGCTTCCAGGTTTCAGGCCTGCTACTGCAAAAATGGCTCACTTACTTTTTAAAAAGAATGACATGTAGTAGATCCCCAGGGTTTGTGTGTTGAGAGAGAGAAGGTGGTGGCAGGAACAGTTGTTGCTGGGAGACTGTCTCTGGAGAAACCCAACTTCAAATTCCTCAAGTGTCAAAGCGCTGTGCAGTAGCTCAGTAGCTCATTGCAACGTACTTCAGCAGACATTTCAAAGTAAAAATGCTCTTCCAATTGAAAGAAATGCTACCAATTGTTACTTCACCATTCCCTTTTTGCTGTTGTTAACGTATTTTTTATCAATTTACAGTTTTGTAAAACCAATTCCCAAAGGTGAACGTAACTGAACAATTCCCTTGTCTTTGAGGGATTGTTGTTTCTTGTGTTTACACATGTAAGATAATAATTAGTTTTTTCATTATCATCTTCATGGTGATAAATCTAAACTGTAGTTTTAAATTTTGATTATATCAATCTTCCAGCTGAAAAAATGGTGGTATAATAGGTTCTCATTGTCATTTTAGGATGTCCTGAACAGATCCATATAGCATGTGGGATTTGAAAAATGCAACTTACCATCTTTATTTATATCTATTTAAATAAATAAACATTCTGTACTATTTTTAGTGTAAACAAAGTTCTTTTTTCTTCCTAGATGTTTTTTTACAGTGTTGCTGAATTATTTTCATTGCCATATCACAGCATAAAATCACTCTTGATTTTTCTACTGAGTGACAGTAGCCAGGATGTAGCTATTTCCAGGGACATAGCTTTATGTAACCTTTTTACCTTGTAAGACTTGTAAAAATCAAAAATTCTGTACTCATTGCCCCAAACAATTAATGAATATGTATGTTCACATTGGATCCAGGAACAGCATGTTTTTGTCAGAGTATCCCCTCAGGGACTTCTGCACCTTCGGATGCATAATACAATTGAAGCTGTTTCTTTGTGAGAAAATAGGTTAATGACTTGCCAAAAGGCAGATGTTAATTGGAAAAAGTGCATACAAGTCCTTTTCTTTACAATGTATATGGGTTGCATTTGTTATGACTTGCATCCAAGAACAGGTGCAATTTCAATTGACTCAGCTAACAGGATGTGCTGAGTGCACTCCTCACCAATTTCACCAGAAATTTTAAATCTAGCAGAAAAAAGTTTCTAAACACTGACTCTAAACAAGTCAGTGACTGATAAGCTGCATTTATTATCTGCCATAGAGCATAGTTATAACTTAATATTGTACCTACAATTAGACATCTTAATAATATGAAAACAAAATCTTTCATTTTTGAATGATATTGTTAAATTTTACTGGTGAGCACTGAGGTACCTTATATGAGACAAAATGTGTCATCCTTTCCAAATTATTTATTTTTAAGACAGCAGTTCTAGACAAGGTACAAGCAGTGTAATTGTAAATAAAACTTAAAGCAGAAAAATTGTCTTTTTCGCTAACACATTTCCTGCCATGAAGCTTACACAATCAGGTCAAGGTCTTTGTCTTGCCTTGGTTCATTTTCCCACAGTTCAGAAGCAAAAGTTAACGAAACAGGTGGAAAAAAATTATCTGGGTGTGTCAGGGTCAAAAGAGCTGCTGTTGGATAGTTTCATAATTCTGTTCAGAGGTCTCTGGGAATTTCTAGGCTACTCATTCAAGTCCAGTGCAACCCAAAATTCAGTTTGGATTCATATGCCTAGCCTAACCTCATCCTTCAAAAGTCTGAGGAGGGCTGGATGTGAAATTTCTCTGCCTGGGGTGTATCAACAATCTAAACTGATGCAGGAAAATCTAGTTCAAGAGGGAGCATTGGCATTAATGAGGGTACTGAGACTGCTGGTGTCTGGGGTATGCGATTATATATACGATTTTCCCATGCCCATAGCAAGGACCTGCTCAGTGCACTTGTGGAAGCAGGAATGGACTGAGAAGAAATACTGAGGGTCTCTATGTATAAATATAGAATTCTGCAGCTCTCAGTAGCAGTTAGGTTTGTAAGTCCATCTATAGCCTGTGCCCTTACAGACCTGGGTAAAAAAGGGGAGCCTTGTTTCTCTTCAGAGCTGCTAAAGAGGAATCAATTGCCAAAAGAGGAAAAAGGAAAAACAATAACTGACTGTCTTTTTCATCCATTTGTGCTTTGTAATGTAATGAAATAGTAGCTCTGTCTTGGATTTTTATCTCCTCCTAATCCCCAGAGGAAATCTCTGCTCCTTTTAGAGAGATAAAACCTTAAGACACAGAAGGTAGCAAGAGCTGGGAGTCTCTATGCTAAAGGGTGTCACTGAACCCTCTTCTGGCCACAGCAGTGAAAGCCAAAGGCCTGCAATGCTTACTCTAATACCTGTATAGAAGGTCAATTCTCTCTTAAGATTCAGGAAAAGATTTATAGCATTCATAAGCAAAGCATGTTTGTGTAAATCTACTGTTTACTGGGACTCCATGAACAAGTGTCAGAGAGACACAAGTCTGGGAAGGTCAAAGCAGTAAAATTCTCCCATTTCTTCTAAGAAGGATTCAGGTGAGCCCTATGCAAGAAGTTCTACTCCTTTGTGCTACCTGCATCTTGCACATCTCAGAAATGTTTAAAATGAAATGGGCTTGGGTGATAAAAAGAACAGCAGCAATGCTTTCTCATCAGTGTGCCAGTTGAACATTTTTTAATTAATATTTTTATTTCATGATGCATGCTGGGACTGCAAGACCCAGGATGTTTGCTAAAGCCTAAAAAGAGTAATTTGAAAGAGAAAGATGAGATGGTTGGTGATGGTTTCTGACAATGTCCAATTTCTGTGCTGACTACTTGGGGTATTCTGTTAAACTTCAGTGATGCCTCACCTAAAATTTGATGTTGTGAGCAAGAGCAGGGTTTAGCCCTTAGTCTAAGACTTGAAAATTCTTGTACTTTACAAAAACAGTGTTCACTTCTAAGAACATTATATAAATGTGTTAAAATGCCATTAACTTTTCACTTAAGCAGTGAGTCTAATCATGCAAAACATAGATTATACTTGATTATGTGTAACCATACTGAGTGATTTCAGTCTACTCTGATGTTTCTCTGCAGCTTCATTGCTGAAACACTGTGAGCTTTTGTGCAGCTTCTGCAATTTATTCAGCATAGACTTAGCCTATAAATAGCTGCATTATTGAAAGACTGTGGAGGTTCATTAGAGAAGTTGTGAAAGTCTCCTTCGAGCCAGGGCTGATACAGTACCACTCCAAATTACCAAAGAGTGTCAGCATGTGGGTAAGACTAAGCATGAAGCTGAGCTTTTGGCCACACAGCAGCAGTGATGCCCATCTCAAGTATCCCCTGTCAGCCCGGCTGCAGACTCTCACAAAGCACAGTGCACTTCTTGCTGGCTCTGGGCACAGGGACGGCAGCACAGCGTGTGGGAACTTGTGGTCACACTGATCTTTCCCAAAGCAGAGGCAGAACATAGCCAGGGCGTCTGCTGGGGGCCAGGGCCACAGGACATCCTGCCAATGCACCTCCCCACCAGCGCGGGCGCAGCCAGGGAGATTAGTCATCCTAAAATCACACTCAGGCATAAGTGCTTTGCTGACTCAATAGGAAGTCACTGCCTGAAATTGGTGGGACTTCCCACGTGATTGAATTTACACGCTGGAAATGTCTTAATCTTGTGCACTGTGTTCACATAACTGGGAGGCAAAGAAAAAAAATTGAATTTCAGCTGATGTCTGTTTCCTTTAAAGGTACTCAAAAAACAAATTCACCAGTTAACTTGAGCTTCTGGTTGATTTAAAAGGGTACTTTGCTATTTATTTCACAGCTATATGAATTAGAGCCTCCCAAGTCTGGCTCTGGTTCTCAGGTAAATGAAGAGAATGGGGACTAGGTCCCTAGTTTGTATGCAGACCTTCTCCTACAGCCTTTTGGGTACTCCTTTGGAAGTGATGGTAGACCAGGAGAGGTTTCCAGTATCATCCAAAACCATAAAAGAGGAAATACTTCTCATCTTGCCTTTTTTTATTTGATGAAGAAAAATGCTGTCAACCATTCAGGTATTCCAAGTTGTATATATATTTTCTACATTTCTCTCTTTTCTCTAAATGCTCTAGTTAGTAATTTCAAACTATGAGGGAGTTATGCCCTTATTACAGAATCTGCGTTTGGGGGAGAAGTTATCAATATTTTCCTATCTAATGGACTTGGTAGGAATAAGGAGGAATTAATAATTAACAACCTGTAGTATCTGAAAAATGCTATTCAGAAAGGAAAGATGATGGATACAATAAAATTGCCCCATCTTCACCATTACTTCTATGTTCATGTACATTTTAGAGTAACAAAGCTGAGCTTTCACCACTTGTGGAAGATCAGACAAAAATGGGCTCTCAAGCATTTCAAAGTTTTGCTCCATATAAGAAGTCACTTAAAAAACTATATATAATGTAGCCTGTTAACAATTGCTATGACACCCAGTTTCTTTCCTCTTCTTTCTTTTTTTTTTTTTTTCTTTTTATTATATAAGGAATGACTATGCCATCAGGAACAGGGGCTGGGAGGTTTCTGTCAGCCCAGGTTTTTGTCAGAGAATGCCGATTTGTTGTAAGCAAAATGTTTTGCAGAAGAGTCTCTGTTTGAATGAACTTCCGATGAAACACAGGGCAGGTTTCCATCACAAGCCTGCCTGACTTCCTGCCAGCTTGCCTGGCAGCTCTCCAGGCGCCATGGCTCCAGGATGGCTCTGGACTGAACCTGTCATTCTTCCTGACTTCTTTTACTTCTTCTTCTTTTTTTTT
>VXBB01014620.1:157615-184666 GCA_013399915.1 Illadopsis cleaveri
TTTTTTTTCTTTTTTTTTTTTAATTAGAGGGAAAAGGTCTTGACAGAAACACACGTTGGCTCTGCTTGGCTTTTTCTGATTGTCCTGAACTGGATATTTTGATAGTAAGGACCTTGCATAGCCCAGTCCCATGTTTTATTATGTGGGAGACCCAGGGCAGCTTTCCTCCCTTCCTGGGAAGCTGCTCCAGTTAAACTGCCTTGGAAGTGAAATATTTTGCATATCACACTGAGCTTCATTTCTGAGCACTTTCAGGAGACTTCCCAGTGCCAATATTGTCTATTTTCTAAAAGGCCCAATTGCCTTGTGGTTTCTCCATGCTAGCAGTGCCCTTCAGCACTGTGTCCTTCACTCACTTACTCCAGCCAGTTTCTGGGACAGGCTGTCTTCTGGTCACTCTGCTGCTGGAATTGTGGGCATGAGGTGATTTCTTGGGACCTTAGACTCAGGGATACATTCTAGAAAGCCACCTTGGTGGCCAGCTGCTGGTGGTTTGGCTGCTGCTCCGTGGTTTATCTGCCTCATCATCCCTTGGAGCCAGAGATATTTCTCTGCACTTCAGTCTGAATCATCTGGGGGTGCCAGATGTTTCATTCCTTCTCTTTAATGTGGGGTGATCTGAGGACAGGGCCTTGTGCAGGCATGTGCTGGGATCCTGTGGGCTTAATAGGTGAAGCAAGCTGTGGAAGGCAGATAACTTCCCTTCCACCTCAGGGCTTATGTCACAGGCAGTCACCTTTATCTGTCTTTGTACTCCAAACTCTTAACCTCTAACAACATCCTATACTTGTTTTTTAACTTCAGTCCATGAGCATCAGTATGTTGATTGTGTCTGTGTAGCTGGGTTAACTTGGCTTTGAAAACCATTTGACTAAGAAGAAATATCTGGCCAACATCAAGAAGATCTGGTGATTTAACCTCTGAAGTTGGCTTGGTCTTGGTGTTACCAAACAACAAAATCCAGCTGCAAGCACCGTTTTAATATTCTCTTTAAGCAATAGAGTATCTCATTTTTTTTCCAGACCTCTTAGTTTCAGTTTCTCAGTCAGTGACCCATTATATACAAAAGTGGATTGCTCAAGAGGCTGGCACAGACAACAAGATCAGCCTTGTATTACTGTCACAGCATGACCAGGAGCTATAGAAAGAATTGGGAAAAGTGATGTGTTCCAGTGTAATTTTCTAGGCGATGTTGCAAGACCTGCCAGACCCTGAAACTTCCAAGGAGGAGAGGCTTCAAGTTTTCAGGGTGTGAGAGGAAGAGACAATGCCAGCAGAGACTGAATGCAGGCAGAGAGATAGGGAGAGGAAATAGATGAACCCCATTCTGCTTAAATGCAGCCTCTGATAATTTGGTTGTAAAATCTTCACAAATGGACTGACAAACTCTGCCTCCGTCTGCACTAATATTTGTCATGCCTATATTGTCCATCCTTCTGTAGCCCACCAGTTCTTTGCTCATCTCTTCTGCTCTGTGTTTTCATCCTCTCTTCTCTCCCGTCCTTTTCATCTGAAAAATTATTTTACAACCGACAATTACTGCACTTAGCTGAAGTCTTGTTGGGCATATCAGGAAGTGTTCTGGATCACTCATGGGTGGAGTTTCCCAAAAGCATCAATTTGGTATTAATGCTGTATAAACACTGGGCCTGTCAAACCCTGAATATCATGAGGCAACCTCAAAATGTGCCTTCTTGCAGATTTCTCTCATAGTTACCTCACATAACAAAGCCAGCATGGTCTTCACAGTCACACAGCAAAAAGTGACCACGAGCAGAACCTCAGCGTATGCCAGGAGAAACCTTCCTCATGTTCACATGTTTCTTTCCATTGGCCTGAAGCATCAGTACCAATCCTGTTCGGTAGAAGCCTGTCTAAGCAGCCATTAAGAAGTTATGGTGGGTGACAGAGTTAGAAGTGTAGGCACATTTTCAAACTTGCATGTGAATTACCAAGCTCACTTCTGCCAGCTGTCATGGTATACCAAGCTGTATAATAATGACATTGTTTGTAACAGCTATGGAATAGTTTGAATCAGCACATTGTCTGTAAGAGGATTTTAAGTAAATATTACAGTTCATACAACACTAATATGGCTTGACATAGAGAATCACTTAACTTATTTGGGGGCTCTTACTCCTGGTTAGGAAAGCTCATATAATTACTTCAATCACAGACTTGGTGTGCCACAAATAGCCCTCCTTTCCTGCATTTCTTCTTGTAAGAGGCTGTTTGCACACATTTCCCAACATTTGAATGAAATTTTCCATGCTAGCTATCCTTTTCTGCATGAAATTTTCTAGAAATTCTCTGCCTTTTTAAAGAATAAGATAATACGTGGCTTCCCCCTTTAGACCTTGGCTGGAGCCTTTCTGGCATCAGAAAGCATAAAGACAGCTGATGGGAAATAACTGGTGCAGGAGACATTTCTTCTGAGGACACAGGCAGGCAGCTCACTGGAAGCTGTCACAGTTTATGAGCCAGGCCAGACCAAATACGAATACAGTGGGACCAAGACTAGCTCAGCGTGGAGATGAGATTGGGGTGAGGAGATGAAAGAGTAGATCTGAGAAACACAGAGTGGCTGGGGACTGGACAAGACACTGAGAAATCTGGAGAAGGACTGAGGAGATCTTAGTGTTGGGAGATGTCTAGCTTGGGGCAAAGGGAAGAAATGGCTCTGGTCCATTAGATCCTGTTTCCTAGCACTTTGCAGAGCAGCCTCTTGCTCGACTAAACGACTATTGAGCCACTTGCTTGGTATTTTCCCCAAATGCTCACTTTCCCTTAGCACGAGGGAGCGTGGCGGTTAATACCTGCTTGTATTGTTGATTTCTTCACCTGTTCAAGAGGCGAGGATCAATGCAGAGAATCTAAAAGCATAAAGAAAATGCATACAGAGAAAACTATCTGGATCTGTATGTTTAAATCCTTTTACAAAGCCAACTTTTGAGAAGTGAATTTTATCTCTGCATCTGTATCATCAGCCTGGCAGCTGTACTCTGTGTAGGAAGCAGTGGGATGGAGATCTGAAAAGGCTGGCAAGGAGGGGGATGTAAAACCCAAAACCTGGAGACTGCAAAGTTAAGAGGAAGTGTTTTGAATTCTCATTGAGATCTGAGATACCCTACAAGGGAGAAAGCAACAGAGTTTAAATCAAGAGACAATGAAAAGCAGTGCTGTACTTACAGGTCCAGTCAATAGCTTTTATGTCAATGGGAAGATGAAGAGGAAAGACCTTGTGAAAAGTAGTAATGAGAAAAGCTGCAGATGAAGTTGCCTGTTCTCCTGCCTGAGAAAAGGATTCTGCTATCTAACAATGATTTTATGAATCATAGACCATGTTTATTTGTTGCTCTTCCTATTTGATTTTATAATGGGAAGTACATCCTTTTGCATTTTTCAAAATAATTTTGGTGCTTGCAGATTGATTTGCCACACTAACATTCTCTCCCCATCTCTATCCATTCAGCCTCTAATAAGTAGCTCGTACTGCTTTCCTCTCACATATTCATGTCCTCGTTGACTCCAAACATTTTCCAATCTTCTCAGTGCCCTGCAGCATTTTCCCCTGCCTGATTCTTCAGCAGTGGCACTGAGAAGGTCTCACCTTGGTTGCTGTGCCTGCTTCTCCATGCCTGTTGAAGGCAAAAGCTCCTGCTCACCTTCTCAATGCTTCTCCTGCTGTATTGCTAGAGCACAGGAAGCTCCATACCTGAGAAGAGTGCTGGGTAAAGAACAGCATCATCAGGGAGCCTAAAAGGTTTGATTTCCTACAAAGCCCAGCATGGCCACTGAGAAGGCTTAACCTCAAGCTGTGTCTGTTGTTTCCTGATTTGCTCCCAATTGCTCCAGGAGTCCCTGGCAATGTGTGCAATGCCTGGCTGTGTGGTGAGGGGAGACAGGGCTTGCTTTAAAGCACATGGTGAGGGTTTGGAGCTGCAGCCTCAGGTAAACACAGGGGCAAAGAGAAAGGAAACCTGCTCAGTGAACTAGAAATTCCCACACTCTGTTGTCAAACATGCGTGTTCACTGGTGTGGAAAAGGGAAGCTGAGGAGAAGAGAAATGAATTTGAGTGCATTTAAATTGGGATTACAGGCATATGGCATGGTGTCATTTGTTTTCCTCTTCCTGCTCTGCAGTGGGGCTGTATTACCTTCACACATTTGCCTTTATTTGCCATGTCAAAAGAGAAGACAGCAACTGGTTTCTTTGTCCCCTCTTTTGGGGCCACACTAAAAGCTCTCACTTTACACTGAACTTTGCCAAAGAAACAATGATGATTTTCAGAAAAAGTGCAGCCAGATCACAAAAACAGATTAAGCAGCTCTGACTTACTTTTATTAAACTTTTCAGCTGCTCCTTGGAGGACCTTTGCTATTTTCCAGCAGCAGAAAGGGATAGATTAAAGGGGGGAGAGGAGACATGATGGACACAGTACCACATGTACATAATTCACCAGCAGCTGGATAGTTAGGTTTTATTGTTATGATAGTATATTTAGTGTTTTGTAAAAAGCTACTTAGGGAGCTGCTTCCCTTGTTGTACAGCAGTTTGATAGATGTACGATTCAGAACATAAGCCTTTAATTGTGCCCAGCATCACTGCAAAAGCAATTTCAGCTCTCTCCCCTGTCTGATGCTGCATCTTGGGATGCTCTGCATTTGAATGTGAACAAGTTATTGTTTAATATGGCTTTAAATCATTACAGAAATATTCTGTAGCATCCACTGGGAAAGGCTGCTTCCATCTGTCCTGTTCATTTCTCACAGTTGCTTTGGGAACCAGGGCCGACAATCACAGAAATTTTGTTTAAAGGTTAAGCACAGAGTAGCATGATCTTCATGCACTGTGAAAGCTAATAACGGGTGAAGGTGTTGCTCAGAAACATTTAAAGAGGAATGCAAAGCTTAAGGCTAAGCATCTTTCTCAATCTTCATATAAGTCTTTCCACTCATTTTCCAAAACTGTGTATAGCACAGTATAGGATTTGCAAGGGACTTACAAGCCAGTGCCCACTTCAAATAAAATGTCTCTTAACAGTGTTGTAGGCAGTCAGTCTCCTCCTGGCATCCCTGACACAAACACTCTGTAGCAGACTTCGGCCAGCTCAGTGCCATGGCATCACAGCCTGACTCGAACTCTAAGTCTGTAGCTCCTGAAAAAATGTCAGGCCTATTATTTTTCTTCAGAGAAATATGTATTTTTATTGTGGCTTAGACTTGCAGAAAAGGTATAACACATTGCCTAATGTTTTTCCATATATCAAATATTTGATGCTGCTGTTGTCCCAGAGTTTCTGTTTCAAATAATGAGAGGGGAAAAAAAAAAAAAAGCTATATTAAATTTACATCAAAGGAAAGCTGGGGAAGCAGAAACATGAATAACAAAAACATGCGTAATATGATTCTGAACAAAGAAACCTGTGCTGCCAGTGCAGGGATGGGCTGTGTAGGAACACATGTGTGTCATTGCAGTGTATTGCTAACACATGTGGGGTCATCCAGACATGCTTGGGGCAGATGACATCACTGTTTAAAAGTAAATTTGACAGAATATAGTTTGTAGGTACTGTGGAAATGTCTGCAGTTTACATCTTTATAGAATGGTTACCACAATCCTTTATGTGTTATCCTGTACACACTTCCCTATATAGGATGTTCCAAGGCGAGTGTATAGAATATGAAAAAAAATTAAAAACAAGATGATAATGCCATTCTGAAGTAGCTCATATACACATCTTGAAAATGAATGGAGAAAAAATGTCATTAAATTGTAGTGAATTTCACCCACTAAGAGCTCCAAAGCAGTTCAGCAGTTTTTCTTCTTCATCAGCTTGCAATGTTCCCAGCTTTTTGAGTGAAATGCAGAGCACGGCCAAGGGAACACAACTCCTCATGGAAGTGAGGATGCGTTTGTCTAGAGCAAGTGGAAGGTTCTTGGTTCAAAGCCCTTACACAGGAACTGAGGACATGCTAGTCTTAAAGGTACCTCAGATTGTTGTGGAAGTGATTCAATACTTTATACTTGTTACACAAAAATAGGTATGCTTGACTTTTTTCAGTAATACTCCTGTTTGGATTGGTTTCACCAGATATTTGAAACCTTGAACAAACAGTGTCTCTTACTCTGAACATATTTTTGCTTTCCTTTACGAGCAGCTCTGGCCCCTGTTCTGCTGTCCTTCTTATCACCCTCAAACCAAGGCAGTACTGCACTGACTGGCTGGCCTTTATCTTGGGATTGTCCAAATGTTCAGCACCCTTAACATTGCAGCAGATTTTCAGCAGCGGGCAGCCATCAGTCATGGTAATTACAGTTTAGGCCAAATTCTCAGAAGAGCTTGGCATACTGCCCCAGATCTGGTCCCAGACATGGATACATAATGCTTTCCTGCAGGAATCACAGCTCTGCTTTTGGGAGCCACCTAATTCCATGCTCCAAGAGCTGTAGTCAGGATGAAGGTGGCAGCTAAGTGCCTGTCATACATAGTGATGCTGGTTTGTGATACTTGTGGTGCAAGAGAGGGACAAAAAATGAGAATCCAGCTATTAAAAAGTGAGTTATGAACACTCATTTTCTGTTACTAAAATCAGGTGTTTGGCTCACTGCATGCAGGGATTCAGGTGAAAATAGCCACTTAAGTTTTGGCACACTGTAGCTAAACATATTAGAGCAGGTCTTTAAACCTTGATACCCTAAATTGCTTTTAATGGATCTCCAAATAGTACCTAAGGAAACACAGATTTATATTCATTATGTTGGTATCTTAAATTTCCATCCATATTATCACTGAAAGATGCTTAGAGCTGCACAAATTCAAAACAGTTGAAAAAAATTCACTGGAACAGAATTATAATCAACCTTAAAATAGTAGTTTTCAAGACAGTAACCACTAAAGTCAGTTGTAGGTTTCTTGAATTTCTGCCTCCCCAAAGGCAGACCCAAGGGTAAAATAAGCTAGATGAAATCAGTGAATGTAGTGTCAGGGTTATCCAAGAGCTTGTTGGCGTTTCTAATTGACCCTCAAAAACTATTCTACCTATTTTGGGAACAGACTGAATGAAGGCAGTTCCCCAACTCTTACATTAATCTAAACACATGTTAAAAGACAGACAACAAGGGGGGGAAAAAAGCCCAAAGGAAAAGTCCCCAAGCCAAAACCAAACAGGCGACCAAAGACCCCTGCCAGTCCCTTGAGGTGGGCAAGGTCAGTCCCTGGCAGAGCCCCCGTGGGTTGCAGACAGAGCTGCCCAGCCCGGATGTGAGGCAGGAACCATGCCAGCAGGGAGATGCACAGTGGAGCTTGGCCTGAGGGCAGGCCCTGCTGCCCCTGCTGTATTTCAGTGTACTGCCAGGATGGGCCAGCCGCCATCCCCCAGTACTACAGTGAGTAAAGTGCTCACAGTGTGCCTGCCCGAGCACTTGCACAAGGTTCCACCACATGCACAGAGCTGCTGAAGCTTTGCTCTGCCAAGGTCAGTGGGAATTTGTTCACTGAGTGGTGCAGGCAGGATATCCCCCCACAGACACACACCTCCTCCCGGATGCATGTGCATGTGAGTGTTTGTGTATATACATACACTTTACAGTACAAAGTACTTACAGGAAGGCATCCTCTCTCTTTAAGTATTTTTTTTTCAACTTCAGATTGCATGAAGTCAGGTCCTCACTGTCACGGTTTCTCACAGCTTAATGGTGTTAAAGAGCCCTTCTTGCTCCCGACTGCTGCAATAACAATCAGGGTGGGAGGAAGGGGAAATGAGCATGCAGCACACGCTGTACCTTCCAGCCACCAGCTATTGTTAAGAGCACATTGCTCCAGACAGAGTGGCAGCAAGGCATGGGGTGGGAAGCAGGTGTAACCTGCCAGGAACACCCATCTAGCAAAAGTTGATTTTTAAATCAGATGAGTACTCATGCTTCTCTGATGCCTCTTGTCACCACACTGAAAGAGGTTTTGCATTCCTGTTGCTCAACACGTGAAAGCTTAACAAACACCTCTGTGGCAAACCAAGAGCTCATTTTCTCATGCTGGCACTTCAGTCATTCACCTGCAAAGTCAATAATCATTTTTTCTTCCACTATCTATCATAACACAGCATTTCACGTGCAACAGCTTGCTTTTAGGAAGCTTGTTCCCAGGCACTTTGCCATGGTTGGGTTCGTTACAGAATAGTCTTCAATCTCTCCTCCTTGCTTGCCCTGCTTGTCCAGCTTAGTATTTTTCCATTCTCTTCAGAAAGTCCCACCAGCAAAGGCTGCCCAGGCTGTGGTAGCCCCAGTGCAGTACTTTGCTCAAGCTAAGTCTGCACAGCTGTGTAGCCTGGCACTACTGACAAGGTTTGAACTGCTGCTAGTTGGCCCAAGACAAATTCAGGTCCCTCACTCCCTGAATTCAAATGCAATGTGTTGGAGAGCTAGTCAGCCCTTGCGGAACCCCAGTGCTATTCACAGACACTCTTTAGGATGTTTTATAAACATAGATGTGTAGGTCCTTGCCACAGTGTAAGAAGCCAGCAGCCCACACATTCAAACCCCTTCTTTGGTTCAGTGTGGGAGCTACTGTCCTGCAGTGCAATGCTAAAGCATATTTGTGATCACATTTAGGTCATTCTGCTCCTGATCTGCACTAACACCTTGATTTCAGATACTGTCCTGTGTCTGCTAAGCACTCACACAGTGTGCAATGCAATACAAATGAATGTGTTCAGCCCAGGTGCCGCCATAAAAAGTATGATGAAAGAACATCCCATCTATGCCTGCTTCTACCCATCAGAACAGTCTCTCTGCTTCTTTTCCTCCACCAAGGCCTGGAGATGAAGTACTGGCATCATGTACACCCTGCTCTTGAAATGTCTTCTGTGGCTGGCTGTTCTCTGGCCAGGATTATCCTTCTACAGCAGAACACTGCTGCTTGACAGGGGAGTCAGTCGACCATAAAAAGGCCTGGCATTTTCTGTCCCTTACTAAGAATTTTCTTCACTTGTCCTTGTACTTCTTTTTGCCTCATAGTTATTGGTCCTCTTTTACCAGAGGATAATTTTGGGGAAAGAGAATCCACCCCAGTTTCCTGTCCCTCATGCAGCAGCTCTCAACTCCAGTTGAACATTGCTTGGTTGTCTTCAGGAGCTAGCTCAACACCCTGCCAAAATGCTGCAGCAACTAATCCTTGATTATCATCCTCTCCTTCTCCAGCAGCTTTTGCATCACTCACAGGTGATATTGCCCTGTTCCTGGTAGCTTGGCTTACCTGATTGGGCTGAAATGATGCTGAAAAACAATGGGAAAAATCCCTCAGAAATGGTCTTTCCTCCAAGGAAAATTCTCCTCTTTAAATAGTCCACTTGCATTTAGGAGGAAAAATACAATTTTTATCTCATTAACATATGATTCCCCAGACATCTGCACTTCTAAGCTCTGTACCTGATTTATGTTCATTCCTAACACATATGATTTAACCTGGAGCTATGATGTACAGACTCAGACTATGAGAAACGGACTAGAGAATCAGTATTAGTAATCAGTTCAGCTTTATTTCACTCAGCAGTGACTCTGGATGACTTACCAGCAACTTTGGACTGAATAAAATACAACTGTCCTGTGCTGCAGTGTAGTGCACCCATCTGCACCCTGAGAACTGTCATTGCCTCCTCATCTATCACTTCCCACTTATGACAGCATCACTTCATCTAGTCCACAGTAACTTGCCATTTGCACTGCCAACAAACCTGAATTTCATACCAGGAAAGGCCATAAGATGCACTTCCTATGTCAAATGCCTCAGAAACTGTTCCTGTGCTACCATCAAATCTTATCCAAGATACATGGGGATAAAATTCTATGGTATTTGTAGTTTTTGTTGCAATGTTTTTAAGTACTGGTATAATATATCCTAATAAATAATTTAATATTTTGCTTTGCATCTTTGCTTCTGTCTGATTAAGAAATGAAGATGGGAAGGGTAAGAATTCATCCCCATGTGGGACTGGACTGCCACAGTACAGGCCACAGCATGTAAACACAGTGATGCAAAGTCCAATCTCCCCTGTACCCTAAGTGCCCCCGTAAGAATTACAAATTTGTCTAATTCTTACAGGGGTATAATGACAGCTGGTCTCAAATCTGTTTCAACCCCAGTGTCCAGGCTGCTGAACTCTCTGGGGGACAAACAGTGCCATTGGGATGATGGCTTAAAGCAGCCAGGATTCCTGGCTTGTAGAAAGCACAACACAGTCATGCCTGTACTGCTTCCAGAGATGAGGCAAGAAGTAGGATGGCTGTGTCCCATGGGGCTAAGCCCAAACCCATTGGCTCACACAGAGCTGGCTGGGACATGAGGGTATCTGCTGAGACAGAAAAGAGACTCAGGCTGTTTCCAGTGTAGCTCCATTGGAGCATGAACCATACAGCCAGGCCAGCTCTTCTTCAAGCCACTGAAGTGGCAGCTTACTAGGTTGTGCCTGTTCCCAAAGGATTTATTAGCTGAAGCAGAGAACCTGCCTAGGGACCCTGGCTCACTGCCACCACAGCCACCCCATTTCTTCAGAAATCAGAGTACTGGGAAGGTAGGACAGTGATACCTAAGCCTTCTGTGGGAATTGGGTGTAACATGTATTATTCCCATTATCAGGAGTAGCAAAGGAAATCCTTCAGCAAAGGAAATCCACATGCCATTTTATAATGTTAGGCAAACAGAGAGCATAGTAACCCTTGCACTGGCTCCTCCATCACCATGCCTCAAAACTCAGGTGCAGCTGATCACAGAATCACTGAGGCTGGAAAAGACCTCTAAGATCATCGAGTCCAAGCATTAACTCAGAGCCACTGCTCACCATGAAACCATAGCATAGATGACACGTGTCACTGGAGAGATGCTTACCTGCAGCTCCCATCTGCACAGTATTTCTTTTTTAACTCCTTGTGCTAAATAGCACCCTTCAGTGTTGGATTTGCTAAAAGCACTTGTATTCTTGTCATGTTCTGTTTCCAGAAGTCCAGGTGGACT
Source organism: Illadopsis cleaveri (assembly GCA_013399915.1). Taxonomy (NCBI): domain Eukaryota; kingdom Metazoa; phylum Chordata; class Aves; order Passeriformes; family Timaliidae; genus Illadopsis; species Illadopsis cleaveri. Next base: position 168,625 of record VXBB01014620.1, read on the forward strand.
TCAGTGGGGGCAGTAATACTGTCTCTGTCTCTGTAGACTCTTTCATTGCTGAATATTTTCAGCATCTAGATGGCCAAAAAATCAAATTTGACTTTTATAAATTGAAATATCTAAAATAATAAAAGGAAAATATCAGTTAACATCTTAATTTGTAGCAGTTTTATAAAGACTAATAAAACATATATTATACAAATCCATTTCTGAAAGACTTCTAATTTTTAGGAAAATCTGATGCCACTGTAGCTTGCTAGATTAAAAGGAAAATAAAATTTGACATGTTGAAAATGCCCTTAAAGTGGGAATTCCCAGTTTTAATCTACCCTGAAGATCATACAAACAACATTTCATATTTTTATGACAGCAGATCAGAACAGCACCATTCCTTTCTTCCGTATGGCAAGGATGATGTAAAATAATATCTGGAGCAAGAAGAAAAAAAAAATTTGACTGATTGGAATACAAAGAAAAAGAACTTCATTGAAATGATCTTTTTAGAGCATCATCCCACATAGCTCAGAACCTCTCAGCATGTCTGGCATAAGCTGTGCTATGCCAAACTTCTCCTTCAAGACTTCCAAATTCAGGCTGAGAGCTAAAGGTGCAGAATCTGGCTCTGGGCATCCTGCTCTGGCTGACCCTTGCTCTGAGCAGGGCACTTGGACTGGATGGTCTCCAGACATCCCTATTGCTCAAATAGCCCTTTTTTCTCCAAACCTTAGTCACAGACTGCATCCCTGTTGGTCTCTGCCCCACTGTCTTCTCCTCAAAAGTTACCTTCCTACACACAGCTCAGGTGACCGTAGGAGTCACCACTGTCTCCTGCCATGGGGCCTGCATTGGGCTGCTCCTCTCAGTGACCAGCACAGCCTTCCTGCTGCCTGGCTGGCTCTTGCAATGGCATTGTCCCCATGGGGAGAGGGTGGTATTGCAACAAGGCTGTGTTTTCACTAGCCAAAACAGTGAGCTTTCTTTACAGAAAAATGGCTGGTTTGAATGGCTTTTTTTGTCTGTGAAGAAAGTCAGTGCTTCCAAGCATTTTTGAGGCACAGGCATGGCAGCCACTGAGGGAGCAACACTGAGCCCAGCCAGAAACCCTGCTGGGCAGCACCGAAATAACCAATTACTTCATAGCCCATTAAAGAGTGGATAGCCTAAAAATTATCCTGCACTAATGGCATCAGTCTTCTACGACTCTCTTCCAGGAGGCTGAGATGAACCACTCATTCGCAAGCATTTAAATGTCCCCAGATGCAAACACCAGGAAAAAGAATGCTCATAGCATCCACTTTTCAAATAAAAAGTGACAAAGAGAAGTCAGTAGGTCCTACTTAGGCCAGAGCTATGGAAAAAAAATGCAGAAAGCTAAGTAGCTGCCCTGAACTCACCACTTTTTAACAGAAATGAGAGATCTTTTGCCATTTTAGATTTTCAGTGATGCTGCTTCTGCTGTGCTCTTTTGGCAATTTGAGTTGAATATGGAATCTGGGACATCACACTAAATTTGTATTCATTTTAAGGCAGAGTTTAAGTGTCTCTTGCTTGTGGAGAAAAAATCAACTTTTCCCCTCCTAATGATATAGTTCAGTATCTTGCACACTTATTTTACAATAATTTGTAAATCAAGCTGTCACCATGTTGGCATGTCTACTTGGAATTATATTTTCTTAGGCCAATACAAATGATATCATGTATTTACTTGTCTGAGGAGGACAGGACCATCTTGAAAGAATAAAATTCTCAAAATCTTTATACAGACATGCTCATCTACACCCTGCAAGTAGGTTTTTGTATTCTGTATTCATTGTGAATTTGGAAGTTAGAGAGGAAAACTGAAGCATGCTGCTATAGCTGCGTTCCTGTGAGCATGCATCTGAGTATCAAACAATGAGGTAATCAGTGGACTAAGCAGCTGGTATTTCTATTCATTTTGAGGAGATAAAAATTTGTTTGGCTTTAATTTCATTTCTTGGAAATTGGAAATGTCTCTGATCATAGTTTCGACTATGCAACTCAGCCTCAAGTAGGGCAGTGCTGGAGGTGCAGGTTACAGGTAAGGTTTGATCTGTGGGCAGCCACATATATTAAGAGTAGCAAACCACCTTTCATTTAACTAAAACAAAGGAAAAAACCCCAAGTCCATTATGTAAATAAAAAGTGAGTGGATAAAAACCCCTGCCCAAGGTACCGGGGCTGCCTGAGAAAGCCAGTGCAAAACCAAATGCTGCAGGTGAACCAATTGCGAATTGAAACCAAAATCTCCAGAGCAGGAGGTGCTTGGTACCCGCCAAAGGGATGAAGAGGTGTACAGGGACAGCTGTCACCCCTGTGACCAGCTGTAGAGTGGCCCCCATTCCGAGATGCCCGGCTTCAGGGCAGCCCCTGCACTGAGCACTTCCAGCACCTGTTCCCCTCCCGGGCCAGGAGAGGCTGTTCTTTGTCTGCCTTAAAGCAATACCCAGAAAAGGGTGGAGACTAATGTATTTTCCGTTATCAGAAAAGCTCACAAACAAATGTTGCTTCCCTGCTCCCTGCCACTCACAAAGGCTGGAGCCTCCCTGAAGGCAGCCTTGTACAGAGGAGCACGGAGGCACTCCCAGGCCAGGGCTGGTAAACACCCGCAGGGAGACAAAGGAGCACCAGAGGACCTGATGATATTCACCACTGGGGATTTAGGGCTGCATCCAGGGGAGGTGATCCAAAAGTCTCTCTGTAAGTGCCTGTAAGGTCACAGGCATTTGTCTGAACTGCTGTATTTTCCACAGGACCCAAAGAAAGAGAAAAGCTGTGCTCTTTCAGTGATGGTAGGAGCATGGCTGTTGTGGCTGAACTGACTGTGTCAACTCTTGGTGCTCAGAGAGGAGTGACTTTCATCCTAACAGCCCCAGTGTGAAGCCAAACCATGAGCACCAGCCCAAACCACTCACCTGCATTTTGGTAGGTACTGGGGCCTACATTTGAGAGGATGAATTTTTTACTGTCAATGCATTTTATGTCCTGCTGAATCCCTCTTTGGCCACTAAGGTTTTATTTCAGTTCTGATGAAGTGTTTGTCTTTGGAGCAGCAGAAACTTGTTGCAAAGAATTTTGACATTCATTGTGGCCATCCAGTACTTACAGGGGCTTGTAAAAAAGAGGGAGAATGACTTTTTATATGGACAGATAGTGATAGGACCAGGGGAAACAGCTTTAAACTAAAAGAGGAGAGATTCAAATTAGATATGAGGAAGAAATTCTTTACTCAGTGGGTGGTGATGCACTGGAACAGGTTGCCCAGAAAAATTGTGGATACCCAATGCCTGCAAGTTGGCCAAGTTGGATGGTGCCCTGGGCAACCTAATCTAGTGGGTGGCACCTCTGCCCATGGCAGGGATATTGGAACTAAATTATATTTAAGGTTGATTCCAGGTCAAACCATCCTATGATTCTGGTACACCTGATGCTGTGTACCTATCCCATCCTCTTTATGACTATAGGCATCTCACTAACAGTATGTCTGTTCCAATGGAAAACCTGCTTAGTACTTGAGTCTGAAAATTCTGCCAAAAAGCGGAAGAGGTAATGTGATCAAGCCCAGATATCAATATACTAATTTGTCAAAGTAGCATTTGATTTTAAAAATCACCATCCAAAACTTAACAATAATGGGGGTTTTGTTTTACGCACTATGCTAGGCTGCCTTTGATTTCAAGATTTCATTTTCTTAGGCATGAAGGCTAGAAAGACTGGATTCAGATCCATGAAAACTGAGACTGTCATGAAACTGCAAAACTTGAGGAGCTAGGGCTCGGCAGAAAATGACATTTGTCATGAGGTTCACTAAAATTAGAAAAGTGAACTGTACTGCAGTATAACTGCACAGGTGTGCAGAACTGCAGTCACTTCATTGTCAGGAAATACAGTTATGCAGTAGAACTTTCTCTTAAGCCTGTATTTCAAGCAAGTCAGAACAAACACTTCTTTACAGCCACGGAATTCAGCCAACAAAACCTGTGGGGCATGTGTTACCCTCCCACACCCAGAACCAGAACAAAGGCACACAGGAACTAGTGGGCAGCTGCCACTCAAAGCTGCATCGAAGCTTTTATAGGGAATTTATCCTGAGAAATAGCAAGAAATCTTTCCCTTTAGTTTCCATATCAGGTTTTCAGATCAGTGCTCTTCCCAGCCCCTCCTCCTCTGGGCTGCTCACAGTGTGGAGTGCTCTTTTCCTGTTTACCCTCACATCCCTTTTTATTACTAGGCAGGATTTTTTTTTTAAAGCACACTCAGGCGCCTGCTTGTTTTTTCTAAAGCTCTACAGGGATTTGTCGGCGTCTTTTGCAGCAAGTCATCCTGTTTTCAGACAAAGTTCCTGTCTTGTTAAAAACAATAATTTCTGGATGTCTCTGTAGGTCTCCTGCTTTTAATCATCCTGAGTCCTTGAGCTATGCAATCCACACTCAAAATATTTAGTGTTTGTTTGTAGCTAAAAACAAAAAGGAAAATAAAGGAAAAGCCCATTGAACATTTTCTTCTGCAAGACAGGAGACCCCTGAGCACTGCAGTAGCACAGGTCAGCTGTGCACAGGCTGTGGCACGCTCAGGACAAAGGCTGTGACTATCAGACAAAACCAGCGGCAGCAGCAACTTTGCCATCACCCAAAATGCCTTGCTGCTCAGGAGCAAGATGCCTGCAGGTGCCTGAATCACAGGTAAGTGCCAGCCAACAGGGCTCTGACAGCCACACTCAGCCCTGGGGCAGACCTGCAGGGCACAGCAGAGGATGTGTAGTAGGGCTGGCCCAGCTTTTGGGCCCAGTCTGCACCTAGAGAAAAAAAAGAGTAACACTGTCTTGTGCAACAGCAATAATTTTCAGACTGATCAAAGCAATGTATGGCTCTGAAACCATTGATAGATAGCAATAGGGCCAGTATAATGCTATATTATTTACTGGGCTTTAATTTTATGTTGAGAGAAAAACTCAAGCAACCATCTGTCATATTTCATCTATTGTAATTCTGTACATGCCCTCTACTACTGCACTAAGGAAAACTATTCAAAGAGTACATCCACGCTGATGACACCTCTTGTAGTGAGGGACCACCATTGTTTCATGTACATTTAGGCTGGGACAGGTATTTTGCATGGCTTCATGTGAGACGGAGGTGGGAGATTACTGTTCATGCTTCCCTTTACAGCCAGCAGTAGAAGGTATTCTCTGTTAGAGGGCAGCCAGCACCCCTAAATTAGAATCCCCTGCTGATGGATTCCTCTCTGTGCAGGTTCTCCTCATTACCCTAGTGAAGGAGGACAGTGTCCTGCCTTTAAAAGTCAGTGTCTGAATGAACCCTTAGTAATTAGTGATACAAGATATCAAAATGTTTAACAAGTGTATTTAGTACCACTCAGATAGAAATAGCTGGGGCGAGTTGGTTCACAGGAGGTGGTATGTGTCACCTTAAGCTGGGACGAGAAGTCAAGTCTCTTTCATATATCCTCAAGGAGGGGCTGGATCCATCTGTCAGTGCTGCAAGGGTTCACAGGAGCACAGGATTGATCCTCTGAGCTCCTGAGGGAGCACTTTCCAACCTCTTGCCTATTTGAAAATGCTGTTATTACAATGCCAAAGGGCAAGAAAATAAAGAAAAAAACCCAGGACAACTTACTTTCCTTACTGGCTCCAGGTTTGCACTATACAAAGCTGCATCTTAAAGGATCTTGGGTCACCTCCTTGGAGCTGAGGAACAGCTCACCTGCAAGTGCACCTCCAGGGTTTTGTGTACGGTTATGTTCAAGGAGGTGATGAAATGTCTTTCAAAATATGTATGTTTAAAGAGGCCACAGCCTGTACCTCCATTAAGAGAAAGGGTTCATTGTGTGCTTCCTGATGTTGAACACTCATGCAAAACGATCATCAATCAAAGTTTCAGGCTTTGGTAAATTTACCGCTGACAGTTCTTATAGGAAGATGTTACACAACCCCTAACCAAAATGCTTTGATCTCCTAAGTCAAAGTCAATATGTCCAGCTGGATAAATAGCATTAAGCCCAGCACTGCTTCCTGTGTAAGTGATAAAAAATTGATAAAATCCTGACTTTCAGAAGCACAGGTGCTTTAAATCAATGAAGCACAGTTCACCAAAGCTATTAATACGACCCCTGGAAGTCTCCACTGGAAGCAAAAAGCCTCGAAATTTTCATGCTCCTTAGTTCAGAAATGGGGGTTAAATTAGGTGGTTTTCAGGCAGCCACAGCCACTGAGCCGTACTCTGTGCCAGAGTCAGTTAGAACCGTGTCATTTGCTTAACTGGACCAGAGTCCCTGAGCTGATATTCAGCCGCCTGCACTGCCAGCCTCCCTGCAGGGCAGCTGGATTAGCTTTCAAGGATGTGCTTACAGAACCAATTTTACAGACTTGTCCTTATTCCCTGTCTTAACCAGTCCTCTCTTCAGACACATCAAATGTGTAACCCCTCCCTTTCAGGGTCTACCATTTTTCAGATCCCCCTTAAGTCTCCTTGAACTCTTAACTGACCACAGTCAGAACATTTCCTCCTTCTTCTTCCCCTTGTATTGTCATGGGCCTACAGCCCCTCTTTCTGGGGAAAAGCAGGGCTGATAATGATAGGGTTCAGGTAGATTTCCTTCCCTCCAGCTTATTCACTTCCCAACATTGATAATCTATTACAGATTCTGTCTTACTGCCCATTCCCCTGCTCCCCCAATAACAATGACATTCTTGAAAGCTTGAGATAAATATCCTGTTAAAAACCAGATGATCAGGCTGAATATTACTTTCATCCTCTAAGTGACTAGTTGTGGGGGAGTGCAGATAGTCTGTTTAGCCACATGGATGGTTTTCCATCACTCACAAATGTCACTGACAGCGGGGTAAATTTTCCTTTTTTTTTGCATGGTCTTTGAGTTGCTTCAGCTGAAGTTGATTTTTAGAAGCTAAAATTCACCCTGGTCCAAAGGCCACTTCATAGCAAATATAGCCCACCTGTTCTTATGAAAGTCCTGAAAACATATGCAAATTTTCAGATAAACATGCACCTTATGCTAACCCTTGGAGGAAATTGTTGACATACCAGTCTTAAAAATCCATTTTGAATGAATGAAATGGTATATCCATCTGAAATGGAAACACCCATCTGACACACCCCTCTTCTCTCTTCCAAGTACAAAATAACTGTAGTCTTCTAGAAATGCTGTGCGTTCTAAAAAAAAACAAACAACCCAAAACTGACAACAATAAATCACTTCCTAGAAACTCTTCTTTGGACCTGAGGGGAGGAAAGGAGTCAGGAAAAAACGTCCCCTCTGCCACTTCTCAAGAAGCATTTCTTACTTCCTCCAAATGACCATGCCCACAAAGAAGCATGGGGTGCCCTCTCATCCAGCAGCAGAAACAAAAACAGACACCTTGAGTTTCAACAAATGGCCTGGCTGGGCAAATTACACAGCTAAAGAAAACAGTCTCTATCTAAGAATATGTCAGCTAAGGCACTTTCTCCCCAAGCCGGTCAAAAGAGCTCAGACCTGATGGGCAACCTGTTCTCAGAGAGAGCAGAGCCAGCATTCTTCATGGGGAGCTGTTCTCTCATGTTTGGCAGCCACGATCTGTCTAGATCTTGCTCCCTCCTCCTTGTCCTCAGCCACAATTCATAACACCATCCAAGTGAGCAGAAAGTCTCCTAACTGCTCCCAAAGCTGTTCCTGCTCTAAGGGGTGGCCTTAGGCAAAAGCAATCTCAGCAAACATTGCTCCCTGTTCGCAAGAACATGTAGCCCTCCCATCACTGTGCCTCACAACAGGCCATCAGATGTTGTGTGTGTAGGATGGACACACAGGATGTGATGTGTGTAGAACACACATCAGATGCCCAGGAATAGCTCACAGGAAAGCTTCTCAATCCATAGTGAATGGTGGCAGTCTCATGTCTTTGGAGACCTGAGTATGAAAGTCAGGTGGGAATTTGAGAGGCAAGGAAACAAGGGACATGGGGCTGAACCTGCACAAATCCACAGGAGTGCTGTTGGCATAGAGGAGGTTTTGGGGTGATCTGTGCCTTACATGTAATGCCTGGTTGGACTTCAACTTGCCACAGCTGGACCTGATCCTTCTGGCTTGTTTTTCCTTTCTCATCTGTACTGTCTTTGGTCAGAAGTTCACCTTTCCCTTCTTTCTAAAGGCAGTGTACTGAACCCAGCTAAATGGATGATCAGAACAACTGATCAATTCCAAACCCTGAAAATAAAAAGTTCTTTGTAAATTTCTCTGCCATTTTGGCCTCATTTACCTTCTAAAGTAAAAGGCAATATATTTTTTTCAGGGACTCTGTTGCAAAATCAATATAGGCTTTGCTTTTAAGAGCAAAAAGACAATCAACATTCACCATAGGTCCTATTCCAGACACTGCTTTTGCCTTGCTATGTCAGCTAAACCTAGCTTGAAAAACTGCACAACACTACTGATGATCTTACTCAGATGAGATAAATAGCTTCAGTGATTGAGTCAAAGGTATGTCCACAGTAGAGAGGGATGATAACAGGTAGCAATCAGTATTTTCCCATAACAATGTATTTCTTAGCTTTACCAACTAATAATACAGTATCTGTACATTTACTTCTGTAGGTTCTCAGTAAACAAAAAAGTCCAGCTAACAAAATGGTTCAAAGGAAATCCCTGTGGTACATTTCTGAGTTGTCCTGAAGCTGAGTGATGTGGGTCGGTAACGTCTCCCTACCTGTTTGTAACAGTTCTTGTCCACCTGTCATAGCAGAAGCATCACGTGTTGTTGATGAATTTAAAGGAGTGGGACAAATGGTTTTTAAATAATAAGTCTGTTTCTGAATCTAAAACAGATTAATTTTATCACTGAGTGCAGAGAGCTCTTTGAATACAAGAACTCAGGCTTATTTGCCTCCAGTTTTCTCTGAGTAACTACATGAACCAACTGAGGTGGCACTTGAAGGCACTGAGCTGAAGTGAAGAGCACTCTCATCTCGAGCTCTCAGTGCAGAAGACTTGGTTCCTCTTTGCATAAATCCTGGGGAAGAAATATGAGGCACTGAGAGTTTCTTTGTTTTTGCTCACTGGATTTAAGCAATTCCTCCTGCACACACCAGGAGGAACAATGAATCGCTTCAGTCTACCAGACTACAAGCAATATAAAGCAATCAGTTCATGCTGCAGACCTCTAGAATTTTCTAAGTTTTGGGGAAGCAAATGGGATGATTTGCAGCAACTTCAGATTCAAACTTTGATTCTATTTTAAAGAGAAGTAATAAACAACAAACCCTTGAACACACACGGTCCGGTGTATCCAATTATTACCCTCACATAATGTATACATCATTAAGACAGAACGTCTAGGCTGAAGTTGCGCTCACTAATTAGAAAAATTCCTGGCCAAAACTGTATTGGTTTGAGCCCAAAGAACCCAGGTTCTTTAGTGATTCCTCACCACATACTGTCACTGGTGGAATCCTCATGAATTTCTAGCCTCAGTAAGGACTTGCTAATGCAGCGAATACACTGAGTGTGGACAAGCACCAACACAGCTGGTAGGTGTCTCTGAACATACACAGCATGTAACATAGCCCCTCTCTCTGACTGACTTCAGGAAATACACTTTTTTAGATTAAAAACATCCTACAGCCATTAGTTGGCTCTCCAAAATCCACAGACAAATGCTGTTTTGTTAGATGTTTGGATATATCAGCGGGATGCTCAGCACCATTCAGAGCTGTGATCTGGCTCATTAATTGTTCCATTGAGAAGAAGAGACAGTATATCAAGGTTACGATAATCTGAAATATTTCGTATTTATCCAGATTTTAAAAAAAATTAATCTCGTTGACTAGTTGGACTACAGAGTTTTGGTGCCAAAGGCATAGTTTGGAATAAATGAGAAAGAAAACAGTTATCAGTTTTTGTTTATTTCGTATTTAATCACCATAGAGAAATCTTTTCTGAAAGTGTCATTTGGATGCTGACCTGGTCTGACCAACTTTGCTGACAAACGAGTTCTTCTTTCTATCTGCAATACATGTAAAAAAGCAGTTGCCTTTGCAGTGCAATACATCTTTCTTCAATGGGATACTGAACCTACTCACCTTGAATATAGGATATAACATATTTCAAGGATTAGTTTGGAGGCTGCATTATCATTGGAGGCTGCATTATCATTGTCCATCAGAAAAATTATATAGGCAGAAAACCTGGCAAACTAAAACTCAAAAAATTAAAAAATAATAAAAAAGACAAGACAAGGTGTTGAGGGTAGGTGTAATGAAAATGCTGATGGGCCCTTGCATTCAGTGGCAGTAATTAGCTTTACCATAGTAAATTCCAGGCATATGGCATATCAACTTTTGCACCCTCTTCTATGATTTAAATGGTTCTCATAAATGTTTGTCTCACTGTAACTGTGAAAAATCTCTTTTCTCAAGAATAAAACTGCTCCAGTATCTTGCCCTGACAACTGACACTTAAAAAAAAAGCCTCCCAAATCCAGTTAAGGCAATGATGTGTGTTTAATGCAAGAGAACAACAATTAGTGTATTTTTGACTGAAAAGAACTCAGTTAAGCTGCCAGAAATGTCAGAAGTTCCTCGTTACCCTGACACTTACGTAATTGTTCTGTGAACACCCACACACCGGAATAGACCTACACCACCAAAAATTGCAGGGCTGACTCACTGAGTGTTCTACGTATTGAAGACCTAACCATCTAGGATACATCATCCATAGCATAATTCTAATGTGATTTCCCTGATTAAATAAAGTTACACTTCACTTAGGGAAAAAACCCAAACCCCTCAATATCTTAGGGATCCTGTCCACCAATCACAGAGGAAGCAGCCAAAAATGGTAGCACTGCAGGCAGTGTCTACTTTCCAAAGACTTGCCTGAGCCCCATACAAGGGCAAGGCTGAGATTAGATGCATCTGGCCATGGTCTTCAGGATTCTCCTTACTGAAACACGGCACAAAAGCAATTGTACCTACAACTCACCTAGTTTTAACCTCCATGCTGTGTAACATTCACCTTTCTGAATCCAGTTATTACAGCTGGCCATAAACCTTATCTGAAGGAAAGTGCTTCCCTCCATGCAGCTCACCCTAACCCTGTGCTAAGGCAGTAATCTGGTGCAGACTGGAAAGGGAGCAGGGAACCACTGAATGCTGGTCCTTGCTTCCTGCACTTTTTTTATTCCCATTCAAATTCTGTTGTGATTCAGAAATGCTTAAGTTCTCTGATCTGATGGGGCTGCCATATGAAATGAAGCAGATTGCTGCAAACTGGGACTAGAAGAAAAAGACAATAACCAACCAACATTTATAATGATTACCAGACAAAAATCTCTAAGAAAGACCAGGAAGGCTCCAGTGTACCACTGGAAAGCATAGGGCTGTAGGTGTCTCTAAACAGTGTCTTGCAAACCCTTGAACAGAGATCTATGCACACAATTTAGCCAGAATAGGACACTTTGTGAAAATGGTTTATATTTTACAGTTCTGCTACAAAATTACTCAGAGGAAGAAGTATTTTAATATAACTTACCTTTGTGGTATGTTGGTGACACCAGTGTACCAAATAAGTGACAAAATCTGTGACCATGAACAGTACTGTAATCATCATTTCATAATGCTCTGGCATACCCAGTGATGACCTGGTATTTGGATGTGACAGTTCTGCTATTAAGTCCTCATAAATACCTAAGCATACTAAAGCCAGAATAAACTTGACAACAGTAACTGCCTTGCCAACATTTGCAGAGATTACGCTTGTACACACCCAGCCTTCGAGGTATATTTTATACTGCAAAGCTCTTAAATACTGAATCAAAGAACTACCACACCCATTTATGGCTTACCTTGAGATGTATGCCTTTCAAAAGGACTCTGTGCCCTCAATATATACTTTTCTAGTAATGTACACAACCCAATATTGCCCTAGACATTTATACTACTGCTCTACATTTAGGGCATTACCCTTTCCCCACTTGTTCTATTAGCATCAAATTCTTTCTACTGGTTTCCCTCTCCTACCAACTAAAGTCTCTCAAGCTTCCAAATAAAATAACCTGTCTGATCTGTGGGACTTAGGAGTTGTATTGACCAACCCCTTAAGACCACTGTAGTTTGGCAACTTTATTTTTATATTCTGGTTTGTTTGTTTGTTTGTATGTTTTGGGAGAATGGAGGTGCAAATTGTAGCAAACTAAACCAGAAAGGTTTGTGTGACTTATATCACATTCCATCTCCTAAAGACAGTACCATGGGAGTTTCAAATTCAGCACGCGACTTGAGCTCTTTGTTTTTTTAAAACAGAGTAGGACATTTTAGCACCTAGGTCTAGCCATCAGTTTGGTACATTCCTCTCAAGGAGCTTTTACCAGCCTTTTTTGACAGCAGCAGGTCACAAGGGAAAGCTCCAGGCTCAGCAATAAGGAAACCGTCACCTCTGTTAGTGTATGTATCCGGTTTGGTGCAGGTCCTGCCTGGCTCAGGAGAAGTCCCTGTGAGGGACTTTTCATCTGTGAAAAGTAAAGCAGAAGTGCTTAATGGAAGTTGCAGGCGCCAGGATGCATAATTGTCCATGTGTCTCCTGCTGTGACGTCCGGGAGCCAAACGGTGTGCTCAGCTCCATGGGGTCGCCAGGACACATTTCAGTGGTCATATAGAAAACTGACAGTGGAAATTGAACTGTTCATGCCTTGGTTGAACTACTAATTGCCTCTCTTTGGAAACAAAACATAAGACAGCTGCATAGCATTTATTTTCCTGAATATGCTTGTCCCAGGATGAAGATCTTTTTCTTACATAATTTGCTGTCCCTGCTCTGCTCTCTGCACAGCTGATTTACCCTGCACTGTGCAAACACAGCCCTTGTTTACTCTTTTCATGGTCTAGAACAAGCCTTTAGTCATCCCAGGGGCAGGGTTTATTCCCATGGTCAGAACAGAGAAATTTGGTAGCAGGGGATTTTGCAAACACAGAGGAAAAGAAATCTTTAGCATTGCGAAGAGAGAGCTGCTTTCCACGCTCCCTTGATGCTGTCAGGTTTGCTTCCTTGTAGGATGAGTGAACGGGACAAAAATGGGACAGTGCTATTGAAGGAACATACTTGAGTGACAGCACTAATACCTCTCCAGGTAAGCCCACGTTAGTCCCTAGTTAGCCCTTCAATCAAACTGGGCAGCATTATAAAGAGATTAGAGCATTTCCTCAGCAGCCTCATCTGGTGTGATGTATGTGCCCAGTATAGTGTGATACAGGCTGCCACTGAACAGCAGACAACAGCAGAGAGAAACATCAGCCTGCACAACATGAAAACACTCTCTGGACACTATTAAACTCTTTGGTATTGGCAGAGAAATAATATAAGCACATTGTTGTCTGTATACAAATACCATGACATTTCTGCACCACAGATCAGGAGTTTTAGACAGGAATTGCTCTATTCCTTAGCTAAGGCAACAGAACCATATAAATCTACATTCTAACCAGTAAACAAATTTATTAATTTAATCACTGCCACCAAATTTAATGGTGCATCTGTATTTTCATGCAATCACACACACAGTACCACTTTTATAATTTAGTCTGCTTCTGGTTTTTGCTGCTATCATACAGTCCATTTTTTATTTGAAAGTTATCAAATTAACATGTAATTATAAGAAAAGTGTGCAGATACATAGCCTTCTGTTCTCTTCATGTTTATTATTTTTAAAAGACAGCTGCCCACCTGTGCTATGTTTCTGTTGCCAGAAGACTGTAAACCACTGTGAAGTGATACACAGGTCAGTGCCACCAAAAGTGTCACTAGCAATGGCAGCATGTGGTGGGAAGGAAAAAAAGAAGAAAAAAAAAATTACAGCCCTTGCGTCTGTGCTTGGCCAAATACACTGTTAGTCTTGCTAAATGTGTGCCTTGCTCTGCCCTCCTACAAGCTTAGTTTTATACTCTAAGAAGAGAATCCGACAGCCAGTAGTGATCTCCTGTCAAACAAAACTGCTCCCCTCTGCACACCGTAAGGAACAATTTGGAGAACTCACGAGCTGCATTCAGAAGGGAACCTTGTTTATACTACAAGGAGTCAAAAGAAAACAAAACCTCTTAAACAAATGCATGTCTGTGGTAGCTGTTAAGTATTTTAAAGCATCATCCCTAAGTAATTGCTAATTACATTACTTTATTACAAGGCACAATTAAATATGTGCTTGAAGTCATCAAGCTATTTGCTGTTTCAAGGAAAGCACTTGAGTCAAAAGGATTTCCTAAATGGAGTCATTCAAGTGTTTTATTTCTCCAGCTTCAGGAATTATTTTAGATGTGAATAATTGGACATTGAATAACCAGTTAAATGTCATTTCCATAAATTGTTTGTACTTTACATAAAACAAATAAAATGCTTTATAGGACACTTTTGTTCTCCCTTTGAGGTGCTTTGCACTAACCACTCTTACACCAATGTTACTCTGCTTTATGGACAATTTGGTCTAGGATGACTTGTGTATTTCTATTTTCAAATAGATCATTCACAGAAACCAACACAGACATACATTAATTTTTCACTTTTACTGAAACTAAAAGGAGCTGTATAAAGGACTTAGAGATAAACCTGAAGATGAGAATCACAGACTGCAAGGTAAGTACAGGCTGGTTCCACCAGACACAATTTAGAGGCAGCAAAGGGAACTGAGCAGTTCCAGCAGTCTTCTCTGAAGATCTTCTGAAAGTGATAAATGAGAGGAAATAAGTAGGCAAAATGTGAACCTCTAACTTCCAGCATCTAAACCTAAATGACTTTTTAGCTGAATCACAGGCGTTTGCTGGCTCAGTCAAAGCTGATAGTCATGATCCTCAAAATCCATGCCTAAGTATGACCTGTCAGTGGAGAAACCTGTCTTCACTACATTTTCCAAGCTCATGCGCTTCCAGAGTTGAGCTGAGATGGCATCTCACCCAAAATCTCGATGCCAGTATGTGTTATGCTCCTTGGCTTTCTCCAGCAGACAATCCCAGTGTTCTTTGCTTGCCTGAAATTAAACAGTGCAGATACAGAAGGTGTCTCTGCCATTTTGATTCAGAACATCAGTGGGACATGGAAAATGAAGGCTGGACTCCTGTACTCAAAAATATTCATTGAGGCAACATGAGAAAGGAGTGACCAAAGAAGCAGAAAATACGTTCCTATATGCCCCATCTTCTCATAGAAAGACAGATTCCTATCAAAATCTGGTTCAATTAAGTAGAAGAGAGACATGAAGCTGTATCTTTAGAGGAAGAAAGCACTCGTATAAAAAAAATTCTCATCCCTGATGTCAAATGCAAGAAGAAACTTCATCAGTACTTAGCCTTCTGAGGATGCCTCTACATCACTGTCTTAGTATTCCAGACTGTGAAGTGTCTCAGAGTGACCCAGTTGGCCTGGTTTCAAAATGTCATAGATACCTGACTTTTTGGTACTTCTCTCTCCCATTACACTATGTAGATAACCTGTCTGTCTAATTCAGGGCCAGGGCTTCTATTACAGTGAGAGATATGAAGGAATTGGGCAAAGCAACACTAAATTTTAATTGTTGTCATCCATGCAATGCTCTTGTACTCTGTGTCTCCATGTCTGGCCAAGACAAGCTCAGGTCATAAGCACTCATGGAGATCTACTGGGCCCTGTACACATGCTACAAATGAGCAAAACGGTCCCAAAGACAGTGAAATAGACTATTTGTTATTAATAAGCTTTGAGCTGGACTGAAGAAGTCTTATTTGCAGACAAGGAATTAAAAATCAAAAACCGAAAAAAAAATTAAATAAATAAATAAATAAACACATCACCCCCCCCCATCCAAAAATAAACCTAATTGCCAGAGGCATGGTGAAGGAGGTGATCATGGTTGGCAGGAATAGGCTCTTCCCACTGTTCAGGTACTACAAAAACTTCTGGAAGTTGAAGGATAAATGATCTGCTGGTGAAGTTTGGGTTGTACATCTGGTCTCTGACAAAGCATCAGATGGTAGCATGGTTAACTGAATCTGCTCCAGTATCC
>VXBB01014620.1:188564-378383 GCA_013399915.1 Illadopsis cleaveri
TTAGAGGGGTGCAGCCCGCCCGCCGAGCCAGCCGCATGCCTCTGTGAGAGAGAGGGGCGCTTCCAGAGCACGCTCCGCTCCCCTCGTCCTTCCTCATGCTAGATACGTTCAGACCCGTCCCTTTCGTGTCGGAAATGGCGATTAGTAAATCCGTGGCGTGGCTGAACGAGCAACTGGAGATGGGCAACGACCGGCTACTGCTGATGGACTGTCGGCCGCAGGAGTTGTACGAGTCGTCCCACATCGAGTCGGCCATCAATGTGGCCATCCCCGGCATCATGCTGCGGCGGCTGCAGAAGGGCAACCTGCCCCTGCGCTCCCTCGTCGCCAGCAGCGAGGAGGACCGGGAGCGCTTCGCCCGCCGGTGTGGCACCGACACTGTAGTGCTGTACGATGAGCACAGCCGTGACTGGAACGAGAACACGGGCGGCGAGTCCGTGCTGGGGCTGCTCCTCAAGCGCCTCAAAGATGAAGGCTGCAAGGCATTTTACCTGGAAGGTGAGGAGGGCCGCCCAGGGTTGGGGGACAGATCTCTGCCTGGGGCCCGGGGCTGTGGGGAACGGGGAGCCGAGTCCCGTGGATCTCTGCCCGGGTAAGAGGGAGGGGGAGGATGCGGTCTGCAGCGTTCCCCGGGTAGTGGATTGATGTGCCAGTAGAGCGCAGACCTGAGTAGGGGGCTTTTCCCCCTATTCCCCCCTTCTCTTCCCCCCTTATCCTCGCATTGTTTCAAGAAACCTTGATGTCCGAAATCACAGTGGCAGCGTGGGGAGGACAGGGCTAACGGGGATTCCGGCATGAGCCTGGCAGAAGGAATTGCCGCCGAGACACCTCTCCAGCGGTCCCCGCAGGGCAAAGCGGTACAGAGCTTTAATCTTGAGTGTGCTGAGCCCTCCACCGCAGCGGACGATTTTCTTAACCCTTCCTTTAAGTTAGTCTGTCTGCACTGAGAGTGTGACTTTTTTTTCTTCTTTTTCCCGGAGCTCGAGAGGGTGCGAAACAGACGCTCCTGTGCAGACAGGGCTGTACCAGGGAAGTAAGTCGACATGCCATCTTATATCAGGTTGCATTTTCTCCTCTTCTTTTCTTTCTAGGTGGTTTTAGCAAGTTCCAGGCCGAGTTCGCCTTGCACTGTGAAACTAACCTAGACAGTTCGTGTAGCAGCAGCTCTCCTCCTTTGCCAGTCCTGGGCTTGGGAGGCCTCCGAATCAGCTCCGATTCATCATCCGACATTGAATCTGACATTGACAGAGACCCCAACAGTGCCACCGACTCCGATGGCAGCCCTCTCTCCAACAACCAGCCTTCCTTTCCGGTGGAGATTTTACCCTACCTCTACTTAGGCTGTGCCAAGGACTCCACGAATTTGGACGTTTTAGAAGAGTTCGGCATTAAATACATCTTGAATGTTACTCCTAACCTGCCTAATCTCTTTGAAAACGCCGGGGAATTCAAGTACAAACAGATCCCGATCTCTGACCACTGGAGCCAAAATCTGTCTCAGTTCTTTCCTGAGGCCATCTCCTTTATAGGTATGACCCGGTTACTTGCTAACAGCTACATGTCAAGAGGCAGAATTCGATATCTTTTGCAGAATTCGTGAATTTCGGGCGAGAAGCAATAGCAGCATTAATGGCCGTCTCTGGGGCATGCCCCCTTTTCTGATTTTAAGGCCGGCTTAAACTGAGGGGCNGAATTGGAAGCGACATTTGCAGGGTTGCACAGACACACCTGGTTTGTCTGGCTGTGGAATTCCTCCTTGAGTCATTTATATTGGAGCTAGGGACTGAGCCCTGTGCATGTTGGGGGATCTTCTTAAATCACTTCCTGGCGGGGGGAGGTGGGGGCAAATGAGCCTGGGGTCCATATCTTATTTGACTTATTGTTGTTGTTGATATTGGTTTTGGGGTTATTTGCTTTTGTGGAGTTTGTTTTTGTGGGGGTTTTTCCTTTTTTTTTTTTTTTTTTTTCTCTTGGGGTTACTGAAGAGCAGTAAGCACTATAATAAAAAGAAACGGTCTGGGAATCTAACTTTAGCCTTTAAATGCAAGTTATGAATAAGTGGTGTCCCTGGCAAATATATAGCCAGAGTTTAAATTAAATCTCGTGGTAATAATGATACACCTCGCGGGCTTGGTGCCTCGGTCAACCAGCCCTCAGACATTACCCGTCAACTCTGGAAATCTGTACCCTTGGGCCCAAGGAATTCTGGTTAAAATCTGAACTCTCCTTCGTTTTGGGGAGACTCAAATTTCCCCGTCGGGGTGCGGTGGGGTGGGCATTGCATTATCTGTTGGGAAGCTGTGCTGTAATCCGGTTGAATGATACCGGTAATAGTGGAGAATGTAGGTAATCTGAGCCTAGCAGGAAGAAATGTGGGCTAGAAGCCACAAAGAAACTAATCTCCAGGCATTGTAATGCATTTCCTATTACAAAGGAACCCATTTTCAACCAATGTTGACATCCTGTTCCTCCTAATGGGCTGTCCCCTGTGACTTCCCTCATTCTTTTAAAATGCCTGAATACCTCCATTGTTAGCTGCACAACAGTTGGAGAATAATTTAATAGACCTTTGCAGTCTGCTGGTCTGTATAAAGCCTTTCAGTGACATATTGCTGGATTTCCATGCTGGGGCAAGGGGACTGTAAGAATTTAAAGGCAAATCTCCAGGCAAAAGCCTGTCTTTTAAAACTGACTTTTAAAACAGTGTCATGCGGCGTGTCCTGCGCCCTTTGTCTCATTCTTAGTTTTCTCAGCTCTCGGGCTTGGGTAGTAGGGGGAGTGGATTCTTCTCTTGTCCTGGTTTTAAGCCGCTAAAGTTAACTCTTGAGTTGCACTGCTGGCCACTGGGATCAGAATTGTACTTTCTTCCTACTTGATACTAATCTCATTCGTGTTGAGAGATCAGTTACCAACCCTCTGTCTTATGTGTCCTTCTCTGCCACTTTGTACAGATGAAGCACGGGGGAAGAACTGCGGCGTCCTGGTGCACTGCTTAGCAGGGATCAGCCGCTCGGTCACAGTGACGGTGGCCTACCTCATGCAGAAGCTGAACTTGTCCATGAATGATGCCTATGATATTGTCAAGATGAAGAAGTCCAACATTTCACCCAACTTCAACTTCATGGGTCAGCTGCTGGACTTTGAGCGGACTCTGGGACTGAGCAGCCCCTGTGACAATCGAGTGCCGAACCAGCAGCTGTACTTCACCACCCCTTCCAACCAGAACGTCTTCCAGGTGGATTCCTTGCAGTCCACGTGAGCTCCCACCACCTCCCTTCTCCTGTCCATTTCATGGGATCACTCCTCAATGGCTTCCCTTTGGCAGTGATAAAGAAATGCAGCTTTCTCTTTTTCTGGCCTCTGCTATTAAAAAGCAGCAGCCAGCGCAGGCGATGAAAGGTTACACAGTATAGAATCGGCTATTGCAAAGGGAGGGG
The DNA here is from genome assembly GCA_013399915.1 of Illadopsis cleaveri. Lineage (NCBI taxonomy): Eukaryota > Metazoa > Chordata > Aves > Passeriformes > Timaliidae > Illadopsis > Illadopsis cleaveri. The sequence continues at coordinate 192,002 of VXBB01014620.1, forward strand.
ATGTGGTGAGCTCTCTGGGCAGAACCGTGGTGACCAGGCAGCAGGTGGGCAGTATGTTCATCCCTGCTTGGGCAGTAGCTGGGGTCTGAGGACTTCCCGTGTGGTAGGGTGAGGCTGGACAGGCTGGGCACGGGTTCTCTAGAGGCTGGAACTGTCCTTCTGCCCTCTGCTCTCAGATCTGTGATATGCATCTTCGTCTTCAGTGAAGACTGTTATTTTTGTTTGTTTGTTTTAATTTAGAGGAGCCAAAGAAAGAGTTCAGCTTAGTGTACTTGGAGTACTTGTTTGCTAGGAGCTTGGTAGTATTCTACTTGATCAATGTAAATATTTGACCTTAAATTTATTTGCATTTTTTTTCTTAATTCACATGTACTCAAGAAATCAATCCAAGGGACACCTGTGTTTTTGTTATTTTCATAAATTCTGCTTTATTTGTTTGTTTTAATTGCAAAGAATATATTTGCAGCATGCTGAATTTTACTGAAGCAAGCTTTCCATGAGGGAGAAATGGCAATGGCGAGAAGTTTGCAGATAATGTTTTGTGAGCAAGTAGAGTCTCTTCTTTCACATATCTTTCTTTTCCTTGTGGTGATTTTTTCCTCATGCTTTTGATGTAGGTTCCATATGATATATATATATATATATACACATATATATATATATTTTTAAATTAAATTAATTTTTTGCCTTACCTTTTGTAAATAGATAATCTGGGAGAAGGTTTGTCTTCGAATGCGAAGGATTTTTGATCACTTTTTAAAACTTTCAGATGTGCTAAACAGTGCATTACCTCTGTACAAATTCTTCAGGGAGCTTCACCTCAAATGCAATATTTTGCGTCTTTTTTTTTGTATAAAACTGGAAGTATGTGCGAGCATTTGTACCTGTGTGTACACACAGTGAACCTGCACATGGTTGCCAATAAGGGAGAGTCTAATCCACAGTGTAAAAGTTTTAAGATGGAATTTATTATAAGAATGTAAAACCTTAAATTATTAATAAATAAATAACTATTTTTGGCTATGGAGAAGCTGGCTGGTTTATTCCTCCTTTCCCCTCTGTGTGGTTGTGGTTAATTGCACATACCCATATGGTTATGTTTATAGGCACTAATTGCTCTCAATAGCTTTTGTACATCTCCTAAGACAATAAAACCTTGGTTTCCCCTTTGGTCCACTGGTGCCTAAATGAATAAACAGTGAACGTGCTAGATGTCATCTTGCTTTGGTGAAGGGAATGCTTTTGAAGGCCTTAAGGTTAATTATAAAATATTCCAGCAACTCTGCTATACTAGGGATGAGCCTGACTCTGGGCCATAATGCTTTTTTCTCATTATTATTTTTTCTTTTATTATTAAGAGTAAGGAGCTGCTGTTTTCTGGCTTTGTTTATGAACTTTGGTCACTCTATTACAGATGCCAGGAGATGGGTTCATGCTCTCCTTAGCTGTCTGGCAGGAACTCATTTCACAGAGATTCATCAACAGTCTGCAGCCTATAAATGATTTTTCTTCTGCCATTCAGCCACCTTGCAACTTAATGAAGGCAAGGAGGAAAAGTCTCTATATACCCTTAGTCACCTCATTTCCTCTTTGGACCCTTCGAGCACTTCTGTCTCTGCAGAAGGAAAAAGGGGGATTATAGCAATTGCAAAACTTCCTGCTGCAACTTATATTCATTAACATCCTTCCGGTGATAACTAGCCCAAGGCAGGGTGGTGCCAAAATCTGTGCAGTACCACAGTGAGGGGCTGGGCCTGTCGGCTGAGTTACTGCAGAACTCCTGGCAGCCAAAGTACATTTGAAGTAATTTTAGAAACTGCAAGTGTGTGAAATGAAATGCAAACAAAACATGGGAAAAAAGTGAGTCAGTGTCTCATGCAGTAGTGGCCTAGATTGAGTGCATAAACTGTGAAAGTAGAAGTGGGTTGCAGTTAAACTTGGCCTGTGCTAATCCAGTTTTGAACGGTTTCCGCTCTTGGCATTCCCTGTGCTGTTCTGTTCAAAGTGGAGATTTGCAAGCAGCTCTAGCAATTTCCTGTCCAGCTGCAGCTCAAGTGACTCCCTTGTTTGGTTTTTTTGGTCTTTTTTTTTTTTTTTTTTTTTTTTTTTAATATGGTCTGTGGATAATTTTAGCCAGTTTCCTCTTTGTGGATTATTAATCTGCTTTCCTTGTAGAACCTACATAGCTGTGTCCCTACTGTTCTGCTGAAGTTAACAGATGGCCTCCCCGCCACTTCCTCTCGTTTTGCTATGGGTTTGTTGTCAGGCCACTTCTGAAATTAATAGTGTTTTCTGGCCGGCTGCCACAGGCCATTACCACAAAGGGGAAGTAACACATCTGAATAGCAGGAAGCCGGGCAGGGTCACAGCGTGAACTGAACCTGTTGAGCGCAATCAGGCCTCTCCCGTTTGGCAACTGTAAGACTCCTCTTCCCTCCCCCCTTTTAATACGCCTTGCACAGGGAAAGGGCTGACACCAAATGCCTCAGCTGTTTGCACTGGGCAAATATTTCCGGCTGAAGGAGTTGCGAATGTTAGTTGTGACTAGGTGCCCCTTAAGGTGAGGAGGTAAAAAACAGTATGTGGCTATGTAGCCCAGGGGAGGAGAGCTTTGACTTTTTTTGCAAACTGCTTTGAAAAGTTAATGCTCACAAGGGCTTCCTGCTTCCTTCCTGCTGCACCGAATGACTAACACCAAATGAGTACTTCTGCAATTCATCATTTTCTGCGACAAGCAAGCACAGAAGAGCAGCTTTGCTCACAGACACACACACACACACACAGAGCAGAGTCAGGCTGAAAACTTGTTCCAGATTTTTCCTTAAGCAAGGCCTGAACCAGGGCTGTTTCAGACCCTTGGCTGAACTTGAATCAGACTGTGTGACAACAACTTTGGTCACGGGGGCTCCCAAATTATACGTGGAGCCAATTCAAAACCTGGTTTAATGTCTGATTTTGCTGGAAATGTTCACAGACATAGGCTGGCTCCAAATTACAGGGGGCTTGGAGGAAAAGTGGTGAGAGTTCTTACCAGCAATGTTCACCTGCCCCACAGAGGATCCAAAAAAAACTATCCGAGCATGGTGCAGGGAAAGGCTCATCCTACATCAGCACTTGCCAGCTTTTCTCAGGCTGGGTTCTGCTTGCTTCTGCAGTGTGTCCTGGTTATTCCATCTATCCCCTCCTCAGCACTCATTTCAAAATAATTAACTTCCTCTGTCCCCTGCCTCATTTCAGTCCTTGCTGGGATGGGGCAGAGGTCTCAGGCTTCTGAGGGGTTTGGCAGCTATTACAGTTCCTCAGCTGGTAAAGTAATTTGTGAAGGGAAGAATAAATCCTTTGTGCCTGTAGGGAAGGCCTGGTGTATATAGGAGGAAAGAGAAGAAATGTTGGCCCTTTGCAGATTACAAAATCACAACCTGCTTCTTCTTATTATAATGTAGTAATGTGAGGTAAGGAATTGCTTCAGAAGCTGTGGAGACAGTAGGAAGGAAAACTGTACTCTTAGGAGTGATCAGAACTTTCTCATGTTACTCATCTACCTTTAATACAAAGGATGAATTTGTGTCCTGTGGCATCTTGCCCCGTTTGCTCTGGTAAGGCCAAGGTTCCCATTTGTGTTTGTGTGCACACTTTGCTTTCCCTTTTCTGTGCAACATCTAACATTGCGCTGGTTCCCCTTCTTGCATTTCCTCTTTCCCATTCACACCCTTGCAAACTGCTCTATGCCTCCCTTCAAAACGTCTTAACTCTGTTTTTTGCTGTAGTAGCCCAAATTTTCTCTTTCCTCATATTCTTTCTTGTGGTTTTTTTTAATGTTGCTCTTCCTCCTTTGCCTTCTAATTTTCTACAGGTCTTTTTCTAAACTCCATAGTTCCAACTTCTCCTTTGTATTCTTACCCTTTCTCTTTTCCCTGTTGTTCTTTTGCTGTTTTCCTCATATTTTCTAAATCAACTCATCTTTCTACCAGCTTTAAGCCTGCCTGCTCCTCTTTGTTTTCACAGTGAAAAACAGAATGAGTCTCATGGACTTAGTTATAGTGAGCTATAGGAAAGGTATATTTTAGAAGAAAAAATAAGAAAACACTACTGCAGTCCTCTTGTCATTTCCTAGCAGATGATATTATTTTCCATCTCTGTGCCCTCTCTCTGTAGATTTGGCTCCACATGGCTTCCCTGGGTTCTCTCTAGCTGCTACTAACAGAGAAGGCAGGCATGAGGAAGCAGCATTTCCTCTGGGCCTATCCAGTGTCAGAAGGCACTGACTCCTCATTTGAAGAGAGGGGAGTGGTGAGGAAAGTGGGGCAAAAGGAAAATGTGTCCAACAAAGGTAGCTCTGCTATCAAAACTGAAGCCGAGTTTAACAATTGTGTCTGGATAATGTTTTCTACAGCTTCTCTGAAAATTTTTCCCTGTTGAGAAGCATGACAACATTTTATTCAGAGGTCCAGGAAAAAAACAATTGTATGTGAAGGTTTAAAAAAAGCTACAGCTTAAGCCCTCTCTCCACACTGCTATAAATCACCAAAAGCTTTGCCTGAGTGAAGATGGTGGAACAAATTGCTAAGCTCAGTTTGGTGCCCCCCTAGACCTTGGGTGTGCGTGCTCAGCATTGCTCAGTTACCCAGTGAACACAAGTATGGGGCCAGCCCCCCTCCATTGTGTAGCAGCACATCTGGGACACTGGGACTTCAGTGAGATGCTGCATTCAAGAAAGGTCTCTGAGTTTGCTCCAAACACCTCATAGCCAAAAGAAAATAAGGGCTACCCACTAGTGTTTTCTCATGGTGTGTGATGACTTGGGTCAAACTCTGCCCTTTCCTGCCTCTGCAGCAGCCAGAAATGGAGAGTGCAGCATCATGTCTCCTTTCTTCATTGCCAAATTTGAGAGATAAGCATGTGCTGTAGCTTAGCAGATAGTACAGAGAAAGCCAGTATGGGAGCTGCCCTCTTTTGAGCGAAGTGCTTGTCTCTGTAAGGAAAGGAAAGAACCGTGTTAGATGCTTTCTGTTGTTTGTTATCATGGGGATCTGCAAGCACTGAGGGAATTTTGAAATGCTCACAGCCATAGCTTTTCCTCATAAGGCAAAGATGAAGGATATTCACTTACCACAAACACAAGGAGATGATTATCAGATGGAAAAGGCGGGGTGTGGAGTCTGCTTAAGAAATATTTCTTAATGACAGAAGTCGCATTCAGGATTATATTTGAGAGATGCAACAGAAAGTGCACCCTGCTCTCCTTCACAGCTGTGATCCCCAGGATGCAGGAAGCCCACAAAAAATTCTGGCACTCTCCCACCCCTAGGCTGTTCCAGCACTGTAGATATCAGCACACAAAATGATGCTCCATGGGAGGTCTGCTTACCATAATGTGGAGACCATTGTGAAGCACTTTGCTCATTTTACCAGAGACACAAGTGTTTTGCTAAGTTCTCCCAAGATCTTCCATCCTCCCAAAAGGGCAAGGCCCTTGCTTAACTTCAGACTTCTTTTAAATGAAATTTTGTGTTTTTCTGTTAAAACCATATTTGAGGGCATTACAGAAGTCTGTTTTTTCATGTTTTTTTTCTTGCTGACTTCAAGTCTGCAGGAAATGAATTCCCATCTGCAAGTGAAGCCATCTGAAAAACATTGCTGGCCAACAGTTTAAGCAAGGTGAAAGTTCTTTATAGTTTGAAGGTGGCAGTTTTTGCCTTTGCTGGAAAATGGCATCCTACCAAAACCAGACTGGAAGCACTAGTATTCAGTATTTGTGAAAACATGTTCGTTGTTCAGTAGATACGTTGGACACCCGAAGGACATGAATCAGTGTAACAGTAGAGACTACCAGTTAGGCTTTGCCACAGACTGTTGTTTGTAACACTCCTGAACCCCTTGAAGACATTATCTGTCTCTGTTTGGAGACCATTAAGGGCATAAGTGGTGTTTTTAGTTCCTTTTTTTCCTGCATACAGTAATGTTATAGTATTCTGAACTAGATATAGAGCTAGAAAGTGAAGATGTCTCAACGTGGTGAGAGAGAACATTTTTTTCTTATGTATAAAAAAAGAGAATTTTAGTGTCCTGGGGATCTACTGACATTAAAAAAAATCACGACCACTGAGACTTCAGCTATTGCTTGACTGATTGGGATTTTCTGTGCTATCAATGGTCTAAATTGCATTTTCTGTGTCAGTATTTCTACCAAATGAATTTATTTGAGAGATTTCTAGGCCAGCCTGGCTCTTTGTCAAGAAACATAGCACAGCACCTCTCATCTAGACTGAAATTCAGCCCAGCACTGAGCTGATACGCTATTCAAGCATTAGGAATTGAGTAACACTTGGATTCTGTTCAGGATGTTTTTGTTAGAAGTAAAGACTAAATGTGTCTGATTTCTTGAATCCAAATCAGGAACAACAAATTAGGTTTTCACACACTTTTATAATCCTTCACTTAGGTTTTTTTGATTCAGTGAAATTATGCAGGATACTGTATGTGAAGAAAATATTTTTTTATATTTGCAAATTGCTGTCAGAGTAGAGAATAGACAATGACTATTGTTAATGTGGACCAATGCTTCTTAAAAGAAACTTCTCAGCTGTTTACAGCTTTGCTAGACTTTGTTTGGATTTGAATATAAATGCCTCAGGCTGGTCTAAAAAGATGAAAAGAAATTAATATCCCTCTGAATATGTCATCCTGAAAGACTTGGCCCCCTTTTTTTCTGGAGAAAATCCTTGTTTTTTGTCTATATAACAAAATCTGTTACTGTTTCCTTGAACATCCTCAGCTTTCTATGCCTGGAGGAAGGAACTCGAAATCTGGCAGGATGTATTGAGATTGTGCCTGGTGCTGCTCCCCTGAATAGCTCCTCTTGCCTGAGATTTGAGCTATTGGAAGACAGTGGTTTGAACATGCCAAGCAACTGAATTTTTATGAGCAACTTTCTTTTTAAGTTAGCAGTGATAAAATTTAGCTGAGCCTGCCCTCAGCGCCTGCCAAGCAGGGACAGCATAGCAGACTCTGAGGAGAGAGGGCATTTGTGATGCTGTGTCCGTGAGGTGGAGGATTGTGCAGTGTGTTTGCCCCAAAATTGGTAAGTTTGATTGGAGACTTATACTGTACTTCTGGACTTCAGCAATACCTATCACATCTGCCTCAAGCATCCCTGTACTGTGCAGTATAAATACTCATAACATCCCTGTTCTCCCTGAACAAAATATTAATGGGGCCAGTCAACTAAGACCAATTTTGGTGTGAGGCAGAGAAGAAAACACACGTCAACTGACAGAATGCAGAGCACCTTGGTGACGTTGCTGGAAAGACAAGAGATGAGAAAATGTAGTTGTTTCTGGGGTTCATTGTCAGTTAAATTTTGTATATGTTGAAGTGTCTCAAGTGGCAGCTAGGTCTATATATTCTTCAAAGATTCAAAGTGCTTGACATTGCAACCTCAATAATATTCTTCTAATAGTGTTTTTATTTTATGCCAGCAATAATATTTCAACCTCTCTGTTGAGGTCTGAATGAATGACATTCCTATGGCTTGACACAAGAGTAGCAGAGATCACACTCGAGAAGCGTTTTTTATTACAGTATTAAGGTTTTAAAAGACCCTGCCAATTATGGTGAAATAAAATTAACAAGTTTCCTTTTTTGTGTGTGTGTGTGTATGTGTGTGTGTGTTTCAAAGTGTACGTAAGCTTCCTTTGCCAGGGATTTAATTAATCTGGTATCTTTATACAGTGCCTTGGCTAATCTTAGCTGGTTACAGCTATGAGATATTATTGTGATGTTAATAATAAACATAATAATTATCTGAGGTCAAAAGAAAAATTCCTTTTTCCTGAGTCCTGCACAGCCAGGTACAGTGTGCAAATTGACTTAAATTATATGCATGTTGCTATATTCCATAATTACCATTCTATATCCTTGGATTGCTGAGTCTTACTCCAGAGTTTAGTGAGCTAATCCTGGTTAATAAAGTTACTCAAATGCTTGACCATTGGCAAAATGAGATGCTGGGACATTCTTTTGGATGTGAAAACACACTGCACACCATCAGCTGTATAAGAATTGATAATATCCACTAATGGTTGAAGAAGCTAGGGATTCTTGGGCAGGGCAATTTCTCACATTACTAGAGATTTCTGAATTAACTGAGGAGCTAAAAATTCTTTTGTTCTGGCTGCTCAGTGTAAGGGAAGAAGAAGCAGTTTTTTTTGGGAGGTGCAGAGCCCTCACACCCTAGTGAGTTGGTTCCACAGAGGAGAATCAAACAAGGAACCGGGATAATTGAGTCCTATATCATGAGCCAAAGAAAAGGCCATCCTACACTTTTGCTTATGAGAGCATCACAGACAGGACTCATGGTTCAGGTAGCTGCTGCACTATAAATGGAGTTCCTGAAATAAAGCTGAAGTAATGCAGCAATGAATCAGGCCCAGGAGCTGTGCATGTGAGTGTTATTACTTTAGGAAAAAAAATAGATTTTCTAATGTATTTCTGTAAATGTGAGTTACTGTTGGTCAAGAAACATATAAATGAACATGTATTATTCCAAAGTGAAAGTCAGGTGATTCTATTCCTTGCATCTTTGACCTAAAGTGAGGATGAAGATTGATTCATTCTCTGAAGAAGCTTCTAGTTGGTTTGGTGTCTTGTGTGTTTACCTAGAAGTCTCAATTTTTGCCAGGCAAAGCTTTAATCTGTTGATAATCATAGACCTGGATAAGGAGAATGGGTTTGTTTCTTTCAGGCTCAGTACCAGAGAATTTAATAAATTCTCTTTCATACAGTGATGGTAGGAAGCAGATGTAGGTTATGGCCCAAGGCAAGGAGTGCATGACAAAGCTTGAGCAGTACTAGAATACTTGGTCTGTGCATGCAAAAACAAGAGTATGATGGGCAAGATGTTGTTTGTACAGAAAAGAAAAAAGCTCACCAGCCTATAAGAGAAACAGTCATGGTCATCACACTGAGATAGTGCAGACAGTCAGGGTGGAGTGCACAGTCTGAGGCTAGGCCAGGCAATCAGATGACCAGCTGCCTCTGGAAAGACAGTCTATTCCCTTTCTCCTTCTTTGTTTACATTTATGTGTTCTTGTTTCTTCCTGTGCAATAAGCATTTCCTTTGCTATAATCACTTGCTTGTCTGCAAAGCTCTGTGAAATGTATCAATGTTCCTTCTGATGATCTAGCCCTGATGTAGCAAACCATGAGGTCAGAAAAGCATCAGACACAGTGCAATGTCGGGAATAGGAGGATGCAATTAATGGCAATAGAAAGATGGACAGAACTGAATATTTTGGCAGTAGCTTGAGCTGCAATTGGCTTAGTTAAAATCCAACTATGGTCCCAATGTCTGAGCATACAATTAATTGGAAAGACAGGCTGGGGGATGTCTGGGCAAGGAAAGTGCTTCCTGATGTCTTCTTCTGTTGGGTTCATGGAAAAAATCTTTTAGAATTAAAAACGAATGGTACCAGAGTGCACACCTGACTCACACACTTGATTTCTTTCCTATAGAAAAGAAACAAGCCTGCAAGATCCCCAAACCAACTTGTCGGCTGTCCAACAGTGTAACATCCATGTGCACATCTACAAGTTCCTCACAGAAGGTGGCCAGGTTTTTATTCTGCAGCATCATTTTCTGTCTACTTTACATTTTGAAAAGAATTTTGTGAAACAGCCACCATGTTCCTATATATCTTATTCTAAAACCAAAAGCTGTCCTAATTGAAGCACTATTATACGGTATTTTGATGGGCAGCTTTCAATAGTGGCCATGAAATTTAATTTTGCAGTGTTGAAACAGAAAAGAATGCGGATGGAGGTATTTGAATTAGGAGACAGACTAGCATTTCAGTCTGAGCAATATCTGACTAAAGACCAATTTTTTTATATTTGCACAAATACAGGATTGCTTCATGGTACAGCTACACTAGTTAGTTTAATGTGTGAAGCATTTAAACTGGCAACATTTAACTAGTTTTGGTGCTGTTGCTAGTGCAGCAGAGAATAGTTATTTCTAATCTGAAACATGAAAAAATATATCCCAATGCCTCTTGTACCAGGGGCACTGCTCCTGTAAGTTTCAGAAAAAAGTTGGGCTTCACTTTGGTGCATTTTAACATTGATGTTTTGCCACCTATCTGGGGTAATTCACATGGCCATAATTAACACAAAAATGCACTTGTCACTTTCTGACCCCATGTCAGAAGAATGTTTCAAAGAAAAATAAGCTTTGTGCCATGATTATTCATTACTACTAATTGATTTTATTCTGATATAATTGAAGGAAAATACATGCAAAACCTACGCATCATGAAAGAAAGCTAATATTGATAAGCCTGTGTCTTATAGCTCATCTATGGAGAAAGTTTATATTTTCATGAAGGTAATGGCAACCTGGTGTTTCTAAAATCCCTGGGAAATGCCAATAAAATGGGCACTAAACAACACTGACTATTGCCTTTTTCCTGGGGAGGCTGGAAGCTCTCCTTTTGCCCACAGCTCAGGGAAGAGCTCTAGGCTCCTACCTCCTTGGGAGGAAAATGTGGGGCTGCAGAGGTCTTTCCCCATGCATTGAAGTGTCCCACCTCAGAGCTGAGGATTATTTTTGCTACCACTGGTCTTCTGCAAGACGCTTTTTCTTCTCACGATGGTAGCTGTACCAGCCACTCTGGGAGCCTTCAGGTTTGAAGAAGTCCCACAAGAGAATTCTTCTGATAGCTCAGCCTGGAAGCAGAAAGCCGTATCCACTTTACTGTGCTTGGCTTAATCCAGCTGGCAATTGTGACACCATTAAATACATCTTGCCCTGAGAACTGAACTGTGAGGTAATTCCACTGCCGTGGTAATTGCCATCACATTCCCAAAGATGCCCTTTTTCTGTGTCAGCTGAACTATTTCCATCCATTTCCCAAAAGTCAGCGGGGTGGCAGGGGTGCTGTGATAGAGCCTGGTAGAACCGGGCATGGAAAATAGCCGGTTGCAACGTTTCTTCTTTTCTGCCCCCACATACGGTCTTAAAATCTGTATGTAGGAGCAGCAGGCAAAAGCCTCCTCACAGCACCAGGGGAAAACAAAGTGCTGCCAGTCTTGCTGGAGCTGTCAGTTTTGATACTGGCGAGGGGATAGGGGTGTATTTGTTACCCTTGATAGCAGTGTGTGGATTTAACTTTGGAATGACTCCATGTGGTGGAGTGAGGGCTGTCCTGCTCTATGATGAATTTCCAGGCAAAATTTGTGATTTTATTTTGAATGTTTGAAGATTTTAAGTGGTTGGGCTTCAATCCCTTGAAAAACCGGAGTGCCTCCGTGACCTACGTTATATGCAAGTACTAGAGACACAAAATCCACCCTTGTGCCATATCCAGGACACCACTCTCTTCTGGAGCATGTTTTCTCCTCATATGTGTGAGTCTGTGCTTGTTTATCCTTCCTGTTGCCCAGCAGGTTCCATTTGTCCCCAGGACTTAAATCAAGAGCAGAAACCTTTCAATTTCTAATGAATTTTTGCATGGGGGCTTTTAGAGGAGAGAGAAAAGATATACAAGAAATAACTTATTCAATTTAATAAATCAAACAGGTTTAGAAAACAGGATGGCCCAAATGCAATGTGACATAAAAAATAAGATATTTTACATTGTCTTACTGAATAGAGAGACTACAAATAAATTCCCAAATTAAAGAAAGTCAATAAATCCTTTATTTGCTATGTTTTCACATTTTGAAAGAACAGCTCTAGCTTTCCCTTCATGCTGCTCATTCAGCTAGTTTTCAGAGCAAAAGCAGTCAATTCTGCATTATCTCAGTAGGACAGTTTTAATTTTAACACTATCTGCCTGATCTCTCTTTGTCCAGTTAACATTTCCTTGACCTAGAGTTCAACCCCTTTCACAAAGTAACGTCAGGCTTTGATGGCAGTAACTCTACCTTCAACGGGTTCTGAATACACAACCTCCAGGCCCAAAGGAGAAGATTAGCAGACTTTGCCCTAATTACTTGTTATTGTGTAGTTGTTAAAAAAGATTTTGGCTCCAGAAAATGAGGCTGTAGCCAGACAGAAGTTAGCCTGGGGTTCAGAAGTCTAGCAATCTTTGGCTCCACAAGCCTATAAAAGCAAAGTGTTGACTGAATGCAAACAACCTGCATGGCGAGAGGCCCCTCGGAGCGGGTGACAGCAGGCCATTCGTCACGGGAGGCGGTGGGCGTCCGAGGAGTCTCTCTAATGCTTCCTCGCCGGCCTGCTGTGGATAGCTCCGTTTGATCCTTCTGTCGCCGGGAATGCCAGACTGCGATGGCTGCAGTAAGCAGACCTTCCCGTGTACACCCTGTTCTTGGGTCTTTTTGAAAGGATGAGCCGCGTTTGACGCAGAGCCAGGGAAAAATACCCCCGGTGCTGCAGCTGGGTGCCTGCCACTTCGTGATCTGCTGTTTCTCTGGGTACTGGCTTTAGGTCAATGTAATGAGAACCCATCAACAATTAATGATGGTTGTGGCGTGGGGGGAAGGATCCTGAGTGCCTTTAATGAAGTGAGTAGCAGTCAGTCAACTCCTCACCTTCGAGCATTAAATATCGTGAGAGGTCAAAAGGTTTTGCCAGGAATGCAAAGTTTGGAATAATTTTAATTAAACTACATCCTTTGAAATTCTTTCAAGTCAATCTTCAAACAATTCAGGTCTTAAATTAACACCAGTTAAAAGCACATTCACCTCTGGTAAGTAGTGAATGCAAGCTCTGCTGGGTATCACAGAAAACAGTTAATTTAATTTTGAGTCATTAAAATCCTCCATTTTTTATTGTGTGCATTCACTGTAGAATATGTTAATATTCCTTTTCCCTGAATAGCCAAAGCCCTTATCCTATGTAAAGTTGGTGTGTTTGTGTCTGAATGGGTTTACTATATGAATTTACCAATGTCTTAAATATATGGGTTATGAGGAGAGTCTAGAATATGAGTGTTTTGATTTACCTAAAACATGCCTGCATCTTTGTTTGTTTTCTATAATCTATTTTTATGAAATGCCTGTCTCTTAGAGAGTTACTGATTGGGGGATATTTTCATCATCCTATAAATAGAACTGCAGTTGACATACAAATAACTGTATTCCGTCACTAGAGTTTAAGGCCCTTTTGGAAAGTTTCACTTGCATGAAAAGATACAACAGCTGACTAAATCTCACAACAGACTACATAAACCAGCAAAATCAAACTTGACCGAAACATTTAAAAGACTCTAAATGCCATTAGAAGGTTGTGGCAGGTTTGGTTTCCATCCTGGCTGTCATTTCCAGGTCTGTACACTTTCACTGTTATTTCTGTGACCGACACATAGGGGATTCAAAAGACTCTCTGCTAACAAAGACCTTTGATCCCTGGATTAACTCTTCTAACACTCTCCTTAAGCAACTAGGAAAATAAAATTATTACCTCATTATCTATTTTGAGAGAATATTTTAACTGGCCTCTGAGGAAAAAGGCTGGAGGGGCCACAGGAGTCTCCCGGGTGAGAGCTGATGGTGAGGGGTGGCACCTATCAGTGTGAATAGTTCAAATTCCAGCGGTAAGCCTGGAAGCAAAGTCCTTCTGTGGAGAGCTCCGGCCTCTGCCCTGGCTTTCTCAAGGGCTGTGACTGTGCTACCAGAGCAGCTGCCCCAAGCCTAATCTCTGATCCAGACCAGGTGGTGCAAGACAGCTCCTGTCCGCATGGCTCAGCTCCTGTCCACTACTCTCTTTAGGTCAGCATGGCCAGATTTGGGATAGTATTTGGCCCAAGTCTCTGCTGGTCCCATATTACTCTGCAAGCTAATTATTAGGCAGCTGTGATTTACTAATTCAGAACACGTACTGCCTGCCTGTGCTGTCCCAGGACAGTGTGTAGGGAATTTGAGGGCACAAGGCTTACTGGAGTAAGATCAGACAACTGTCATGGACTGAGGGAGTTAAATTTGCTGCAGTCCATGTCCATTTTGTCTGTCTGGAGTGGAGCCTGGAGCAAGCTATTCTGTTAACTGTGTCCAGACTTCCTCTCCAAGAAACTAGTCATTTTTCTTCAGAAAGGAGCCTGGGAGGGAGTAAGCATATATGCAGCATGAATGATTAGTGGATCAGATGCTGGCAGCAAATGGGGAGCTGAAGTATGACACTCTTGAGACATCTGTTGATCTTTGACAGGAGCCTGTTTCAACTATGGCAAGGGTATAATTTATGCTTGAAAGTAATCCACATTCAGTACTCAATGCAGCCAATGTTTCCTTAGTTTAAGCTCAAATACTTCATTTTCAGCAGTGGAGCCACTCAGCAAGGGCCTTTATTGGAAGCTTAGCTGCACATCCCTTTCAGTTCGAGTATGGTTACTCCACAGGTGCAGCTCTATCTGTTGTCAAATTTGGCCTAATCTGGAATGAAGATAGTAATGAAAATATAGCTTGGCTGTACTCTGAAAGTTTGCATCTTTGCCACTGTACATTGAGCTGGTTCAGCTCTAAATATGTCCATATCCTGTTTCATGAAAAGCAGAACAAGGAAGCCCAGCTTCCTATGGAGTTTCATCTGACCTTCCCATGCTAATCACAGTTTCTGTCAAAAGTCTGTAAGACTTCCCCAGTACCCTCATGTCTGCTACACATCCTCACATTAATCCGTTTCCTCTATTTCCCTGTTTGTTCTTCACCTCATTTCAGGCCCCTGTCCCTTAACCATGGGCTGAGGTAGCACAGTGCTGCTATGACCCATCTGCACGCTGATAAGAAAGCAGACACATGTGAGGTGATTGTCCAGCCCCATGGTCTTGGGGCCCTCATATTGAAAGTGTTCTCTGGATCTCCTTTCTCCAATTCATATTAGTTGCTTTCCTCTACTCACCTGTTGGCTTTCACAAGACTTGTAGGAACTCATATTTCATTGGAAATTCTCCCTTTTTGCCCAATGTGATTGTGGGCAGTAGTCAGATTTGGAAGCTACTAGGGTAGGAGACAAATGACAGACAAACTGAAATACAAATGGAAAGACAGGATGACTAGGGAAACGCAACATCTTCAGGAAATGAGGCTGTAAAGAAGGTGATGGTGAAATCACCTTGGATCTCTACTGGGAGCTGGCAGATAACACAGGTGCCAAGTAGGGAAAAGATGTATCTCAAAGCTGGTTTCTCCCAGTTTTTCTCAAAAATGTAGTGTGACCAGGGTGAAATGGAAGTTGCTCAAAGTGTGATTTTTTTTATGCCTTCTTACCAGGTTTGTGTATTCACAATGAATACACAAACAGTGTCCAGAAGAAACCAATGCCATAACATCCCCAGTACCAACAGGCCCAGTTTAAACAGTTAAACTGAGGGGCTTTTTGTGTAGGTAACAATGAAGTGTTGCATGTTCTTTGACATTTTAGTTCCACTTACACCTTCAATACTTAAGTTAGCTGAGGTGAGTTAACTGATGATAATGCATATAAAGCAAAGCCATTTAGATGCATGTGGTAAAGATTTGGTATCAGTTACATTCCTCTGACGTCAGCAGGGTCCAAATCTGACATAATGCATATCCAGGGAACACCCTCCAGAGACCTGTTATGTTTGCAATTTTTCTTTGGACAAAGCTGACAATTTAGGCTTATTTTTTGATATTGGACATTACTAATGTATTGCCTGGATCAAAATCTTTGTGCCAGAGAGGATTTTTATCCTGAAGAAGGAACAAAGTTCCTCTGAGGAGGTTAACTTAAAATCATGATAGAAAGTCCTGTTGGTAGAAAAAATGCTGTCAGTATATGCTTATTTCTTTAACCTGATTTTTACCTGGTGGTTAGAGTTATATGCTTGTGCTTTTTCATATATATCTCATTTGAGAAAATGGCCTCACTGGTTTCATCTGAGACCAGCAGTAGCTGTTCTATGATCTAAGTTCCTCGTGAGACTCTCATGCTCCTAAATATACTCTGGTAGCGTAAAGGCTCTCAGCAAACAGTGTTGGCCCCTTTCTTCTGAAAATCTAGAGATTTAGGAGTCCAGATTTTCTGTAATGGCTTACATTTCCTCTACAGAAGATCTGAAGCCATTCTTAGCGTTAGAGATTTTAAACCCCTCTGACAAGAAGATCCTTCTGTTCTGTCAGTGATTCCACTGTTTGGCAAGGGACTAGGACTGCAATGACTTCATAATGGTCACTTTGCAAAGCTCTCCTAAAAGGGATAGACTGACTACTAGGGCCATAGAACCATCCCTTCCCTTTCTCACAAGTCTTTATTTCTTACTTCATAGTTAGTAGAGGTGGAGAAGAGTCTTGTCAGGTCCAGCTTAATAGATAACATACTTACCCATATAATACCACTTTGCAGGGGAGATATGGCTCTAATCCTCTGCAGGCAAAGAAAAAAAAAAAAAGACACTAGAACCATTAGGCAGTAGCAGAAAAGATAATTTCCTTCTTCATGTAAGGAAAAAGTGTATATACACCCTGTCCACAGGTGAGAGTCTGGGAATTTGAACCTCAAGGATATTGCAAGAATTTTCCCTGCAGATGTTTCACAGGCACAGCTCAATGAAAAGGTGATTTCAAACACAACGATCATTTTGTTGTTTCTTAATTATTAACTTTAAATCACTGGCTTAGTAAGTGGGCTGTCAGAGGTGTGTAACTCTAGCAGCTGGTCCTGGACATTCAGACACCTTAGAGACTCATGTCCCTGAAAGGAGCTTGAGTATAACCTTATCCTGTACTTCTGATAGTTGCTTAAGCCTCAACAGAGGACATAAACCAAAGCTTGAGAAGTGACAGAGAATATCTCACTGGAAATACTTACTGATGATTTCTACAGGGCAAGTAGGCAAAGCAGGTAACTCAAAAACATAGTCAGACCATTCACTCTATAAATCAACACAACCCAAGTCACTCATCAGAGAGGAACATGAGGTCTATAAACAACAGCTCGTTTCCACAGACAAGTTAAATCGTTGATAAAGATCTGAAACACATAGTGCCTCAGAGGTTTCCTTCTTTAAGCTCTCTTGTGTATTTGCTTGGGTCCTTTGTTATATGGCCCCTTTTACAACAGAAACAGAATACCTTTTTTTGGACAACAGCACAAGCCTTTATTCAGAAAGCCAAAATTAACAGGCTTCAGTGCCAACAGTGCTTCTGTAGCTACATCTCTTCTGTATTGTAGGAAGTATTGATGGCTTTTTGTTTGTCATTTCAGCTGCACAGGCCAGAAATTTATGTGGCTTCACTGTGTACTTACTATTTGAGGCATGAATCTCATTGGTATTTACATGCAGGAGCCCCTGGTAGCCTCAGCTGAAGTTTTCTAGGATGAAAGTGAAGGTTTATTCAATGGTTGAAATGCTATTCCAGGACTTGGGAGATCTTGCTTGTGATCTCTTCACAGTATTTCTGTACTTTTTTTTTTTACAGTAGCTCATATAGTCTTTGGATAAAACAAAGGCAACAGTACTTCACACAACACTATGAATGGCACGTGACATAAAGGTCAGGAAAAGAGAAGATGGCTAATGAATGTAAACCTTACAAAAATTACTGCTCGTATCTGAATCCGTCTAACAACCTGTGAGATTTTTTTCTTTTACAGGTAAAACACACAGAACTCCAGCAAAACTGTAGATCTGAACAGAAGTATTGGTGATACCAAGAAGAGTTTATTGAAAAAACACTATTACCACTATAGTTTCTACCTTTGTAAAGCTTTTTTATATTCATAGAAAATAATTGTATGTTCATCTGTTAGCAGGAATAAGTCAAGAGTATGAATTACCCTGCTTCTCTGCTTTGAAAATACTTGTGCAGTCCGTGTAATGGGCTACGTTTATGAAGGTAAATATGAAAAAAGAATTTGTTCTTCCTTTTCAATGCAGTTCATACTGTATGGTGCTGCAGCAAATGAAAATATTCCAGCAAAGATTACATCCATCCCACCTCTGGCACACAGTCTGATTGCTAATCTGTTCTTGAACTTGCTATAACCAGTCATCAGCCTCAAGGACTGGTGGTAAAACTACAGCTGGGCCCATGAATGACCCAGATTCACCTAACTACTCATCAAAATCACTCCAGGAGATTTTAAGTGTAGAATGAAATCAATGTATATAAAACTTTAGCGAGGAAGTGCAAATCTCTGCTATCTCAGATGGTCACATTATATTCTTTTCTTTACAGACTCTGGAAACTCCACTGCAAAAGTATGGCTCCACACTGATAGGAAAAAGTTCCAGGTCGTAATTTCTAGGCTATGTTCACCCATGGCTGGTTTATACTTGTCTTAATCATCCCAACATTGTCTAGCTCTAACACTTTTCTCTTTCCTCTGTTTAACCCTAAGGTGCAGCAAACCGCCGCAGGTGTTACAAGAATCTTACAGTTCTTGTTTTGTTAGAAAAGATAAGTGCTTTCAGTTGCTTGTCATTACTTTGTTCACTATATTTATTTCAGCTTGCATTCAATTTTCTTGAACACAACCAGTCAGAACTATATACAGAGGAGGTTTCACAAGTACAAAGATATTAATGGTTTCTTATTGCTCTTGGAAAAAAAGATTTATGGGAATTGTGCTTGCCTTCTTCATAGTCAGATCACATTGATGGATCGTAATCATCCTGTGAGCAACTGGTGCTTTCAGTTATTTCTCTGTTTCATTTATTTCCAAGTAGCATGTTTAAGAAAAAAATCTCATTAGTAATTGAAATGCTTTGCAATAATAAGGCTGCATTTTAGGCCATTTCTAATACTCTAGACCTCACAGTTGTCCAGGTCTTCCTTTAAAATAGCCTGCTCCCTCAACTGTAATGACAAATACATTCAAATAAGTATTGTCACTAGCTTTCAAGTGCTCATTTCTGTTTCTGTGCCGAATTCTCTAATGACAGTGTTGAAGAAGATAGGCCCTTTTAGAAGGGCCTGACTGATCTTTTAGAAACTCCTTTGTTAGTCGTCCTCTAGCCAGAAGTTTCCCTTTCAACACTACCATTATCTCTTTGTTGAATTAATAATTTCCCAGTGACACTCCTCCAATAATTTACCCACCTTTCATTCATCCTGAAAAGACAGTTATCAAGTAAAGATAACTGAGTAGACTGGCATAGTAAACACCTGCTGTGCCTTAGTTGATTTCTTCATTTTTCCCCACATATGTAACAATATTTCTTCAAAATACTATTTAGAAAGTATTACTGATAATTATTTAGATAATATTGCTGATTCAATGAAAAACATGAGAAGTGTTGGTGTTTGGTTCTAGACAAGGGTAGTATATCCAGATACTGGAATCTGTTTAACTCCCTACCCTGGGGGGCAGTACAAAAGAGTGAGACAATCTTTTCCTTGCACTGACTTCCCCACATCTACTCTATTTGGGTGACTATTTTATGATCTATGTAAATGTCATCTTTAAAGAAGAGTACTCTCTTCAGGTATAATAATTAAACACTGCTCTAAAGATCTCAGAATACAATATCAGGTTTGCTTTCTGCTCTGATCCAGTGTTTCTCAGTGACACTTATTTTAGGTGCTTATCATTAAGAATTTATGGGGTGTTATTTTCAAGAGCCCTGATGGCATTGAATAAACGAAATATTTGTCTAGATATTGGTGCTCACATTAGCACTCATAATGCATTCTTTTGCATTGTCTGATGGGGCTATGAATTACAGGAAACAAATCTTCACTTTTTGGATGGCTTCAACAAAACAGTTGTAAAATCCATTCCAGAAGAACTTCACACAAAACTAAACAATGATCTTCTAACTGATCTTTAGGAATCACTTTAGTTCCCACTGAAATGAATGTAAAGATCTCCATCTGTTTTCGTGAGTGTTGGGTCATGCCCCAAGTGAGAAAGGAGTTTAGATCAGAAATATTCATAGAAATGAATAACAACTAAAACCAATTTAAAAATACTATTAGAAATGCTCGTGCTAAAACTGCCATGTATCCCACCTTGCTTTAGGTGTACTGTGTTTTGTTGAAATGATGTCATCATCTGGAGAGAAATTAGTTTAACTAAAGAAAGATCTTGCTATGAAACTTCCAGTTTCCTTGTTTAGTAATTGCAAAGTGGATGTTTTGAGAATCAAATGAGCAAAAATTCAACATAGCAAATATTATCCACTGGCTGAATGTTACGTGTAAGCAAGGATGATGATTCTTTCTTCACCATCACACCAGGACATTGGGCTGCTACAGTACAAATTAAGGTGCCAAATCTCTTTGGCAGGAGTCTGCAATATGTTTAACTTCTGGGTTTTGTCACAAAGAGAGATTTGTACCACTCACTCACCAGAAAGTTAAACAATCTAATCAGAAGTGTGTAGAGCTGTCCAGTTTGCATAAGCCCACAGAAATTTAAAATAAACATTACGTATGTGGAAAGGAGCAGGAAGTAGAATATCCTTTAAAAGCCAGCTGTCTGTTTACTGCCCAGCTTGTAATGAAGCTGTTTGTTTTTAACTTAGATGTCACTAGTATTCTCAACTACTCAATTAGTATTATAGATATGTGCAATAGCCATTAACATAAAGGTGGTGTTTAATGTCTTCAGTGTTTCTGTTTAGACACATCTCTATTTATGGCCATTGTCTCCTTGAAATAATTGAGATAAAATGCCGTAATTGATCAGCTAGTATAAAGTTTGCAAAAGCATGAAGATCAAGTATCTGTTGTTCTGGATAGGTGAACTTGCAGAGGCAAGTGTGTGATAATCAACGGAAAGTGCAAATATTTTATTTCAGATGAATCAAATTATGAAGACAAAAATAAAGATTGTTTTACCTTACTTATACTCCTTATAAATTATAAAAGGTATTCGTCCATCCCGCATTGGAGATCTCACCTGGATTTGGCACTTACACAAGAGCATGCATGCCAATGAAGTCCCACACCAGATATCCTTGTAGGATGTATTGCCTGGAGGAGGCTATGTGTTGTTATCAGGTGTATTTACCCTCAGTGTGTAACTCATGACTCAGAGAGCTTGTTTTACAACTTTGCTGAGAACATATGGGGAGTGCCTGGGTGTAGGATTAACCTTCTGTCAAGAAAACAACCAAAAAATTTATAGCAAGGAGTGTTCAACACAGGTATCCTGTGTGAATGAATATCCTGTATGGGCTGGAGTTCAGCTATGTCCTCGGCTTGTTATTTCCTAAGGTGATATGCTTCAGTGTGTGCATTTGTTTGTTTTGCATTTCTACAAACAGAAAGTGGAAGTCCAACCTAGTTGACCTAGTTCGATAGGTAGTTCACTAGTTCAATAACTCTGGCCAGTTAGGTTTTTCCATGGAGATATGCATATCTGCCTGGCCAAATTCCATCTGACCACCTGCTGCTGATTTCAGCTGGCCACAGGTCAGGCTGGCAGGCTTTGACACAATGCTGCTGTTTCTGAGGCTATGCAGAGCTTTGATGGACCAAACAAAAGGAAACAACATAAAGGGCTGTAATGGCCTCAAGGGCACACACCACAAGTTTTCTGTGCATCCTCACAATACTGATGAAGGCTGTGGCATCGGCATCAACATCCACATCCTGCAAGAGGGGAGAGTGGCTAGGTTAGTCAGGATTCAGTGAACACTTGCTCATTTAGCTTACCACAAAGCTACATCCAGTTTCCTGGGTCAGAACACATGCTACAGTGGCTATCCATAGGGAGCTGCATGCTATGTGGTTACACAGGTTCCTGGGGAAATGCATGATAACCAAATGGCTGACAGGTTTTCTGGGTTAGGCTCTGCCAGGAGGGACGCTTGGCCTTTCCAGCAGGCCAGCATGTTCATGGGCCAATGGTGTTTGAACAGGGGTGAAGGGGCACAGTGGCGCAGAAGCGAAAGCAGAGCCACAGGGCTCAGGGTTTTTTCTTTCTATCATGTTAAGAAGGACTAATTGAAGGTGTGAGAGCAAGAAAGATGTGACAGTTAGGCTGAAGCCACTGCTTTTCTATTTTGCTTCAGAAAGAGGACAGTGCAGCACATACCAAGTAGCCCCACCATCAGATTGTTGGACATAGCAGGGACATGGCTTCAGCCCATAACATCCCTGATGTGGCAGGGACCCATGGAAAATTTCCCCCTCAAAGTCAGACAGAATTTGCAGGCTGACATTTTACATAAACCATTTGAAATATCAGATGGAAACTCAGGCTGAAATCTGTGGCAGTTAAGCTGCCTGAGGTTCAGGGCTGTGGTGTCCATCGAGAGGGTGGTACGTGTACACAGCAGGGGAGTAGCTGAGTCAGCCATCTGTGTTTTATCTCTTGGGAAAAATGTGTCATGACCCTAATTTTCACCTTTTAATTAAAATGCCTTTTAAGGTTTCATATTTTTGACTAGTATTTTAGTGGTTTTTAAAACTTGTAATAAACTCTTGGCATTATTGTGTCAATTGTATCATTTGTGTAAGAAGCTTAACCCGGTGTCAAAAACTGAATGCATTTGTTGAGTCTATTTTTAATCTTTAAACATGAAATCTAAATATGTTTCTAGCCAGTCAGAAAGGTGATTATCTCTATTCTGTCCTTCTAAGGCAATGTTATTTATAGCTAGAGGCTATTAAAGCGTAGCACAGACAGTCTGCCTACATATCATTTAAAACTGCTTGCTGGAGTAATTGCATGTTTTTCTTAAGCAATGTGGCAGTAGAGAGATGACTGAGTGCTGTGCAAGTGCTTGCCTGGCTGTTTACTCCCATGTCCCAAGAGCTCAATCATGCACCAATGTCCTGGATCTGAAGGACCTTGCCATGTGGTGCTGTGCTCTCCTGTTACAAATTTTTGCTAAAGGTTCTGATTCCCAGCTTAAAGCTGCAAGTCTCTTCTGACAGGGTAAGATGAAAAGCAACCCCACTCTTTTGAGACACTGAAGAGGTTGTAAGAAGTCTAGAAGTGTGCCACACAGGTGGCTGGAGAGTGATGCAGAGCATCACTATGTGTCTTACAGCTGAGGGGTGGTGTTTGGAACCTGAGCATTGGTACCCAAATCAAATACCCTGTGGGTTCACTTGAGGTGTTTCTGCATGCCTTTTGGAAATTGTTATTCCCCTTCTCCCAGGTAAAGGGAGATTAAATGGATGAGGATTTGAGTTTAAAAAGGAGCTGGGGCTTATGGAAGAAGTTCAAATATCATATTCAGTGAAGGGAAGAAAAACTTGAAACTATAATTCAATATGTGTAGCAATTTGGAAATGAGAGCATACCCAATTAAATGACTGGGTTTAAAACACATACACAAAAGGGAAATTTTCCCACAACATGTTTCTAGACAACACATGAATGCATAATGGAATTCATTGCCACAGGATACTCTGAAAGCCAAATGCTTACAAGCGTTCTAAAATCAGACAAATCCTTGCAAGAAGACACTTGTCTACTAGATGGAACCTCAGGAAATCCATATGTTGAGTGTCAGAAGCAGTCTGGATACATTGGGAAAGATCACCGAATTAATTTCATATGCTTCTGCTATTCTTAAAAAACTTTTGCTATGCACTATGATGATTGATAAATTTGGCTTGGTTGACTTTTGATCAACCAAAGCACATCACCTCTTACACTGCAATGTTCTGCTCTTTGCCAAAGAAACAGCTTCATCCAGACAATGTTTTCATAAGTGGCAAAGAAAAGGTAGAAAAACGGCAGACTGAAAACTGAGAGATAGACAGTCCCAACATAAAATAACTTATGAAACTAGGAAATAACAGTCATTCAAGATGATAACGTGATGAGTTATTGCTAAACAGTTAGATAGATAATGGGATATTGGTGAAATCATCAGGAAAGTTTAAATATGGACTTTGATCAAGAGTATCTCCATAAACCAAGACTACAGCAGATAATAATGCCTAGAGCCAATCTGTAACTTAATGCTGTTAACCATTTTGTTCAAGGATGGGGAAATACAGATGAAAGAGAATTATAAAAGCAACAAAATTGGCCAGGACAAGAAAAGAAGTTATAGAAGACCCATTTCAAGCAGCTGGGGGAGAAAAGGAATAGTAATTTGTGATGAATTTTAAAAAGCTAGCAAGATTTTTAAAAAGAAAAAAGGCAAAAATGAAGCCAAAGAATATTCATTTTCCTTGTTTTTACTCCATTTTCTATGTTCTTGGTACCTTTGCTGAAAATTATGAACAATGCTAAATTTGAAAGTTGATTTTCAGATTGCTGTAATCACAACTCAGGAACCAAATGTTAAAGGATAAAGGAAGGCACTGGAGCTTTTCTGGAATGACCTTAAAAATAGAAAAATGAAAAAAAGCAATAGTACAATGAAAGCATGATCTATGGATTAAGGTAGTGGATGTGCTCTGAGTGGACTTGACTGAGTAGTCACAGTTAAGTTTGTAGTGTATTTAGCCTTTGGTACTCTGTGTGTGTGGTCTGTTTGTACTTCAGGACCACCAGTCAGCCTAAGCAGACTGTCACTTTAGGATCGACGTAGTGGCATAGCTGTAAACCAGGTGGTGCTAACAGAAAACAAGACTGCACAGGAATCAAAAACACATCAAGTCATTTTTATTATAGAAAAACAGGAAACATCTGAAAGAGACTATCAAGGTTCCAAAAGGTGGCAATGTTTTTGTTTGTAAAGACATTGCTAAAACATTACAGCAATTTTCACCATAAAAGGGAAAATAAAGGAGTAGATATAGGATTTTTTTTTCCTCCATAGGAAGGACAGAAAAGAAAGAAATTGAGATGTTACCAGAAGCAAGCTGAAAAAAACCCCCAACAAAGTAGGAGAAATAGAGCTCTTGTACCAGAAAGACTTCTTCTTGTCCTCAGGCAAAGAAACAAGTTTAAATACTTCAATCACTCTTTCAAACAAGGAATGTTTCAACACTCTCCAGAAGTTAATCTTTCTTTTACCTCGTGAGTTGCTTTTGTGGAATAATGAGGGAAGTATTGACTGGAGTAACCATCCTCTCCTGGAAAAGCTAAACGGTCATATAGATCACAGTTAAAGCACAGGATAAATTATGAACTAATTATAGGTATTGAATATGAAGACACATGACTAATAGGAGGAATTGTCAGAAAGAATTTTAAAGGAAAGCCAAGGACTTCATAATCCTGGACTTCTAAAAAGTTTTCTTTGGAGTGTGAGTGAAAAATTATGCTGCAGATTTGTTTAGAGAGCACAGATGCTTAAACCAGCTCTGTATGACTTATCTGGGAACCCCACCTGCAGCACAGCTATTAGCACACTGTTGTGCCTCTGAATCAGGGTTAATTAGCCCGAGGGGAGCCTTGCAGTACCCTAACACACAGTGCTGCTTCCAGTTTGGGAGCTGTGTTGTTTAGCCCCCTCTGAACATTTCTGACACTGCAATTAAGGTAATGACCCTCCAAGGGTAGAAATGAAATACGTTCAAATTATGTAAAGAAGTGTTTGGGTAATTTCTATTAAAGGACTTCATGTAGAAGATATCCCAAAGACATCTGAAAGATGAACTCTTTAAGAGTTGAAAAAGTATGATTATGGGGCATTTTTAGCAGAATATATTCTTGCTACAACACAAGTATTTGTCTCATATTTTGGGGGGGAAGACATACGTTGAAGTCTATGCAAAGGAAATTAATCACTGACATGGCATGGACAGGGATTTTTTTGGTGTTCATAGAAGACACTTCTGTAGTCTTGTCAGTTCTAGATTCAGCTTTACAGATTTTTTTCAGACTAGGATGAAGTACAGGCATTTTTCCAACTAAGTTAGCTCAAGCTAAAAATTTGATTTTTAAACCAGAGAAGACCTTACTGCTGTTCTTGTGTTGACGATTTGCTGGACTTCTACTTCATCACTGAATTGTTCAGATTATTCTGAGGTAGAGTCAGTCAGGCTTCAGAAAATTGCTAGAGTGGCATTCATACAGTAGAGCTGGATAAATGGGCTCTGCATTTGAAACAGGCAAAGTTGCTTTTATAGGAGGTACCAAGAGAGTTGATAGAAGGAGGGAAAGAAGGAATGAATGGCTGGGCTGGGTAGACTAGCTGAAAAAATAGAGAGAAAAACAGTAGCTGTGTAGTAGTCTTGTGGACTCTGAGTTACTGATCAAAATCATTTTTGGGCTGTTTGTTTCTGCCATTCCAGCTTGGAAGAACTGAAAATTTTGAGAGCAAAACTGTACCTGGAGTAGGTGATGAGGCTTAATTTTTAGTAAGTGCTCTGTTCATGACCAGTATGCATGGGCATAAGTGGGGGCTGTATTTTACCTCTGTGTGACTCATCTTTTATAGCTGTGACTTCATCTGTTAAATCATTCCTCCAACTTTACCAAACAGATATAAACTTTAATGGGTTTAAAGATGAGGAGGCTGACTTCTATCTGTGGTAACAGAGAAGATTCAGTAGACTAGTCCAAAAACAATACAGAAAAACCAGCCTATTACGAAAGAGTAGGGAAAGAAGGTCTGTGTTCTCTAGGGAAAAGTAAAAGGATGAGTGGCTGATGTTTCCAAATCAAGAGTAAGAGAGATGTTACACGGCTTTTGAGAATCATGTTGGAGGGAAGTGAGCGAGTGGAGTTATCATGTTATGATGATGTTTCTTTAAACAAAAATTTTAAAAATATGTACTATAAATATAATGTTCTCTGGAGAGAGGAAACTAGTGTCTGCCCATGGTTCTCAATAGAAAATAAAAAAAAATCTGTGAACATAAAAACACAGGTGGTGAAAAAAAGCTACCCCAGCTCAGGCTTGCTGACATATCACAAAATGTGCTGGCACCTTCTAGATCTCAATAATAAATAACATGTAAGTAGCTGTGTGAGGGAGGTAGTCCCAAACCAAGCTTGGGACAATAGCAACATTAGCAAGTTGTGGTAATGCATTAACTTGTGGCTTAAGGGACTGTCATGACATATCTTCATAAGCCAGTACCAAAACCAATTTTGGGTTTTGTGCTGTAGCAATAGTTACAAATCTACAGATAGATGGCTTAGGGTTACTGGCCGGAAAGCTTCACACCAAGACTCATAATTTGGGAAATGGCAGGTGTTACTCTTCAATGTGTGTCATAATTTGGAGCTTTTCTGATGCTAGTTTCCTGGCATCTCATGTCTTGGAATTGCTACAAGAAAATATTTGTCCTCAGATATCACTAAACTGATTATTTCTCATCACATCATACAGCAGAGAAGAAAAACGGAATCTCAGGTTTTACTTCTCTTTTTGTTTCCATGGACACAGCTTTCTAATTCTGTAAGGAATCAAGATCTGCTGCCTTCATTAACTTCAGTCTTGGAATGCACTTCTCTATCAGCTTTTACAAGTCATTGAAATAATTTGGCAAAAAAAAGGAATAGAAAAGAAAACAAACACAAGACTGGAAATAAATCATACACTACAGTTCCAAGTAAACAGGAAGTTGTAGGCTGAGACCGGATAGAAAATGTAATTTAATAAATTGTCCTAGAGGGAATTTTTTAAAGATGCAACATGTTTTTTAAAGACAGATTTTGGATTTTTTTTTACCTGCTAGCAAAATTTGTTGCATATACTCTTGTGTGCCTTGCTTGTCAGCATCTGTGGCGGTAAGGTATCTGTGTTAATTAAAAACAAAAACAAAAACAAAAAAACCAAAAACGAAACAAAAAAAGATGTTCAGGCATTTTCATCTGAAGTGTTTTCCTACCTAACTACTTGTTAAAGTAACTCTTAGGAATTTCACATTATTTTACTGTTTCTAGTGGTGACTTCTTCACACAAGCAGGAGTTATTTTTCCTCATGACAGACTAAACTGTGGCAAGTCTTACATTTAAGAAAGCACATTTTAGTGTTCAGTTGTGCAATGAGATGTTGGCTAGCCTTGGGTCTGCAGCAGCCACAGAAAGAGCTGCTCAGGACTAAGGAAAGGATTTTTTTCATTGAATGGCAGGGCCACGTGAACACAATAAGGTCAGGCTCCATCTGCACCATTTGCTACAGAATTTCCTTCCTTCCCCACACTGTGCATCTGCTGGGAGCCTGCTATTTGCCAGCTGCCAGTTCCCACTGACCCCCTTCTGCCAAAAACTAGCTGAGGTAGGTGGGATGTATTGGAAAACTGAGCTCTGGGAAAGAACAGGCTCTGGGCAGTGAGCCAGACATAACAGGGATCAGGGAGAGGTGAATGAAAAGGTGTGTGGTTTGATGTGCACCAGAGAGGCCAAGCTTCGCTTTTGCAAGGGATGTCTTAACTGAGAATAGAGCACAGGAAACAGAAGGATTTGTGAGGAAGGATTTAGAGATGGGAACAAATGGTAGTTAGAACAATGACACTAAGTAAATTTTGAATTTTACAAATATATTTAGAATATATTTCTGTCCAGTGCTTCAGTTCAGTTACAAGAATAAATGATAGACATTTTTTGAAAAAAATTTATGCTGCATTGCCATTTCTGTTTACTTGGCAGCTGGAAGAGTTCTGCATAAGAAAGGTCGAAAACTTATCCTTAAGAACAGACACAGCAGCCACAAATATGGTGGCTAGTGAGTGTGCTAAATGGTATTGTTTCTTTTATTGTAAATTTTATAAACAGAAGTTTAAATCTAAAATTTAAGTACCTTTTGAGACTAGTAAATATTTCTGAAAGTAGAAATTCTGAAAGTAGAATTCTGCCTGTTTGTGCTTCTTAAAGTAGACTTTATCAAACTTTCAGAGTATTTGGGTTTGACTAAAGAACAAGAATAGTGGCTCGAAGGCTAATTTATCTGCAAATGGCATTGAAAACTTAGAGCAAAAACAATTCTTCATTTAAAATGTTGATTTCTTCCCATCAAAATGTGCACTACAAATTAGCATCAACCCACCTCAGCAAAATTCACTTAATGGAAGATTTGTTTTGTTGCAGAGGCGTATTCCCCTTCTCATGACATTCCAGATATCCAAAGATTTATTGGTGTTGCTCAAAGGAGCTGCTCCTTTTTGGACATTCCTTACTCACAACCTAGTCTAGTTTTCAAAATCATCCTACCCTCATGGAGGGACTCTTGGAGTCCAGTGCTAATAAATATATCTAATGCATCTAACATTAAACTTAGAAGTCTTGCATTTCAAGAGACAGATAGCATCAGTACCTCTCAAAACCCTAGAAAATGTGACACACTTTTATCTTGTCTTTGTGCCATTGCCTGAGCCAGCAGATGTTCAGTTCCTTCTGGGCAGGAGAGGAAGAACCAGCTGAAATGTGTGCAGCAGCTGGTTATGCTCATGCCTCCACCCTGGAGGACCTGAGCTGCTGCTGACAGCTGCACTCTTATGTTTTGCAATCATCCCTTCTCTGAGTCATCTTGCAAACCCCAGTGGAGGCCACAACCACAATTTGAGCAAAATTAATACTCACACATACGTCAGGTGGATATTTAAAAGTCCTGTTTTGGGACCTACTTGTCTGCAGAGGTTTGAATGAAAATGCATGCATAGCTAGTGTTCTTAAAAGTACAGGTTGTATTTCTACTGGCAATTTTTATATGTGTACACAAATGTATGTGTATGGATACAGGCATATGTGAATGTACAGGAACATTAAATTTACTGCATCCGATGCGTACAATAGGGTGCCTTAAGTTTAAAAACCAAAAAGAAGTCATTAAACTGTTGCTTAGAAGAGGATTTGATGGTCCATGTGTATTCCTTCACATTGTGGTTGTGTGTTGCCACCACCAGATCAGGTCAGCCATGACTGTTTAGTTAACTCCTGAAAACCACCAGGGATGAAGGGCCCACATTCCTGTGGGCAGCCTTTCTCTAGTACTTCGCCGCCCTTCTTGCAAAGAAGATTTTCCTTCAAGTCAATCTCAATTCGTATCCATTACCTTTGACATTTCCAGGGAAAATAATTAGATGTGAAGAACTCGTAAAACCTTTTGTGCTCCAGGTTGATAGGAATCTGTCCTTTAACACAATTAACACTACCAAGCCAGATACTGAATCTTGCCTGAGCATGCATTTGTGGGCACAAATCAGGCACCAGCCCTCCTGCCAGCTGCTCCATAAATGACTGGAATAATTGTGGATGCTCTAACTGTGTATGTGCTACTCTAACCACCTGGGATTTTGAAAAAACAGGTTTGAAAGTGTGAACATGGGATATCAGTTTCCTTCAAAATTGTAATTGTTCCTGACTTCAGCTTACTGTGCCAAATGCAGCAAGAAGCAAATGTCAAAAAAGGAGTTTTAACTAGATGTAGACACTGCTGAGATATACAAACATTTATTAGGTGTAGTCATGGTAACTAGAACAATGTATTAAACAGACTTAATATGCAAGTTTTGTAAATTGAGTAAGTATTCCACCACTCCAAAAGTAGAAACTTTTGACTATTCCAGGTTCTGAACTTGCTGTTCATAACTGGTGTTAAATATGTTACTTTAATAAACCTGTAAAATTCAAAGAAGAGTTAAAACTAGTTGCAGAATTACTTAAATTCAAGAATTAATTTGAAGTTCACACTTCAGAGAGTGGCAACTATCTCATTCTTCATCAGAAAATGATAACCTGAGTTAAAACATCACAGGCAAATTATAAAAATAATTCCAGGATCAGATAATCTAGAATTTATAAATTTTCTCCTCCTTCAGGAGAGAAATTCCTCTCGTTTGGCAACAAGACTTGAATTTGTGAGTTTATTGATTGGTGCATTCATATTACAGTTGACATCAACACTTGCTGTGAAAATTGCCTGCAAATACACAGCTGCGTGTTTGTCCCTGAACTTACACAAACGGACTGTACAAATCTTTATGTGTTGAAGAATCTCTCCTGTGTGAAAAATAGCAGCACCATCCTAGTGATAGGGCTTTAATTAAGTCTCTCTTCTGTGATCAGTATAACCTGCACTGCCTGACATGAGAATCTTCTGTCATCTGCTTTTGTCTCTGGTCATCATTAGGAGAATGAAAGTCACAAAATCAGTCAGAACAAACAAAAAGGAAAAGGTAAAAGTACTTTCCAGATGCTTAAAATAATTTTCCACTTAGGAACATGAAAACTCCTCTGGTTTCTCACTGAATTTTATTTTGCCTGGTATCACATCCTGACCTGTTGTTACTAAGTACTCAAGAAGTCAAATTGACAGGTTTGTCACTAATCACAGAAGAGCAATAGCAAAAGCATTTTGTTTGAGATGAAAGTCTCCTCCATCTAGGTCATAGAATCATAGGATGTTAAAGGTTGAAGGGGACCTTAAAGATCATCTACTCAGAGTCTTGGCAGAGATACCTTCCACCAGACCAAGTTGCTCAAGGCCTTATCCAACCTGGCCTTAAACACTGCCAGGACTGGGTCATCCACAACCTCCCTGGGCAAACTGTTCCAGTATCTTAGCACCCTCACAGTAAAAATTTTTTCCAGATATGTAGCCTAAATTTCCCCTCTTTCAGTTTGTACCCATTACTCCTTGTCCATCACTAGAGTTCCTGAGGAGAGTTCTTCTCAGGCTTCCCTGCAGGCCCCCTTCAGTCACTGGGAGGTTGCCATGAGGCCTCCACTCAATCTTCTCTTCTCCAGGCCTGTCATCACAGGGGAGGTGCTTCAGCCCTCTGATCAACTTTGTGGCCCTCCTCTGGACTCCAGCAGTTTCACGCCCTTTGTATGTTGCAGAGAACATACGAAGCAACAGAACTGCACACAGAGCTGTAGGTGGGAATGTGCCTCTCCTCGTGAAGAGGGTGGCTTAGGGTTGCACAAAACCATTTCAGGTCATAACAAAAGCCTTTCCCAATCAATTCAGGAAATAATCTAGTCCTTCAAATCATGGTAAAATATTACCACAGGTTAGAGTATAGCACCTATCATGTCTGCTATGCTTCACTAATCTACAATGCAGAAACTAAGTGAGCCTAAGGGAGCCCCTCTGAAATGAGCATTGCTCAGCATATTGGTCAGTATGATGCTCAGTAACTCATCCCTGTGCTACTTCAGACAACACTGCCTTCTATAAAATGACTTTTTCTCCTCAGGTCCCTGTTAACTCCTGCATGGCAACCTAGCCTACACTGAGACTGTTCTAGGCCCAGGGAAAAGAGGTGTAAGATTTTAAGAGTAAACCTTAAAGCAAATTTGTCGCTGTTTTTCTCAGTGGCCTGGAACAAAAATGGGGACAAGTATTGAATGTTCATGAAAATGCAAAATTGGAAAAGAAGATTTAGACCAAGGAAAAAGATTGCAGAAAGTTTATTAATTATTACAAAAAGAAGCTGAAACACTGCATTTTTGATAGCAACCACCTTGAATGAAAGTTTGAATAGCTTGGTTCAGCAGCCCTTAGAATGATGCCATCAGCCAGCATTACTGGTCTCTTATAACACTGACAAACATAGAATTGCTTAAGAGCTTCATTAGGTAAGAAATGCCCAATCCTCTGCAAAAATGAGGGTAAGATATAAGCAGGCCAATCTGTGATTACTGTCATTGTTTGTATTTGCACTAGATAGTGTGAACAATTTTTAATGACAACAAAACCACCCTGTTACAGCTATTGTTAAAAGTGCTGAATATTTTTGATAAATAATTTCAAATGAAAAGTAAAGTAGAAAATTGTAAGTAAAAGTTTTGCTGACATGGTGTCACCATGACTTCTCATAAGCTTGAAATACTGAGTGTTCCTATAGAGTTCAGACTACAAGGTTTCTGATGTTTTCTCTGAATGTTTGAGAAAATGTGTATGATTCAGGCCTGCCTCAAGACAGATATGCTTGCATGCCATCCTGTAAAAGCTGTGGCTATCTATCTGTGCACAGAGAGATGCTTCTAGATAGAAAGATATATTTTTATATCTGGGCAGATATATAGATAAGTGTACATATTTATAAAATTAAAAGATTACAGTGGCTGTATTGGTCAAATATATTGCAGATATAAATGGGAAATCATCATTGAAACAAGAGAAATGTAGTGTGTAAGTCATCCCTTGAAGCATGTTACAGGAGTCTACCTTCTCCTACCCCATACTTAAAAAACACCCAGACCCTTAAATATGAAATTTCTTGCAGATCTAGATAATGCAAAATGACGTCCTTATTGTTCATTTCAGCCCTTGTTGAATAACCAGATGCAGTTGTGGAGATAGTGTAGGTTTCCCAATATCATAATGGGTATAACAAACAAAGTCTTTTCCATGTTCTTGATTTTGCCAAAAGCCAAATGTCTTTGACTTTCCACTTCGTACAATCATTCTCCAACAGACAACCATAAAAACTCAAGTTATGATTTCAGTCACCTTCATTTGATAACATTTGTGGTGTGCAGCGGAGAAAAAGATTGAATGGGTCTATACAGTTTGTTAAATAATTCAGTATTTCACTTCATGTCATTTGTATTTCCAATAGAAAATTTGCATTTTCAAATGCAAAACAAAATTGTGTTTGAGGGCTATCTTTATATGGAAGTAAATAATAGTCCCAAAGGGAATATTTATTTATGACTGGAAAAAAGTAGTGGCTTGAGCATGTGTGATTCACTCTGTATATTTATTCATCTATCTAGTTGGGCCATACATGCATAAAAATGTATGAAAGAATCTGCTCCATCTTTTCTAATGGTAAAGTATAAAATGATGTGCATAGGAAACTAAACTGAGTCTCCTTTTATGTAAATCTAGGAAGAAATGAAACCCCTGCAATAATATTTTATAAACTGGAACAATTTTATGTATTTTTTGCCTTATTTGGAAATGATAAAAATATGTTCTTAGTTTTTTGCCTTCAAATTTTATGACAAACTATTTAAATTTATTCAAATACTCCCAAGACCCCAGTAGTACTTATTAGATACAAAACAAAGATCCAGATTTCAGTAGTCACCCTGTGACAGGTTAGAATGTAGACAGAAGTATATTAAACCCCAAATTGTCGTCCAATTCCCTGCCAATTGTCAGGAGGTCAAGTGATTTGGTTTAACATTAAAAATTACAGGGCTAAGAAAGCCCTCGGATTTTGAACTCTGAAGGTATTTTGGTACCCTCATGGCTGCCTCCAGCAACCTTGGCAGAGTCAGCCCTACATCCACTTAATTCCCCAGGCACCTGGACCATCCAGCCTTGGAGATATCTCCCCAGCAGTGCCTTGACTGGACTTCCTGTAAACCATATGTGCACAGCTGTTTTTGTGTTTTCAGCAAAACTTTTGGGCGTTTAGAGGAGAAGCA
Source organism: Illadopsis cleaveri (assembly GCA_013399915.1). Taxonomy (NCBI): domain Eukaryota; kingdom Metazoa; phylum Chordata; class Aves; order Passeriformes; family Timaliidae; genus Illadopsis; species Illadopsis cleaveri. The sequence goes on from VXBB01014620.1 coordinate 226,120, forward strand.
AGAGGTGAGAGGGGTAGTGAGGTTTCAGCTGTGGCAGAGTAGAAGAGACTAGTATCCCAACTTCCCACTTTATAGGTCAGAGCTTGCAGGATGAGTGATCTCCATTGCACATTCCTGCACGGAGATAGACAAAAAGAGTAATTTTTCCCCAGCTCTTTTTGTGGTTTAGGAATGGTAATCGCCAATTTTGTGCTTCCACTGAGACTCTCCAAACCATGTACCACTCACTCTCTCCCCCTTCCCCTGGATGGAGAGGAGAATTGGAGGCAGAAAAGGTAAAGATCAAGGGTTGAGATAAGACCAACTTACTGGAAACAGCAATGAGATAAAAAATGAACAGTAAGAGTAACAGTACTAATGGCAGAGGGTATGACAAAGAGGTGATCACATGGAACCTCCCTAATGGTAGGCAATACCAGACCTGGAAAAGAGCCCTTTCCCCATCCCCAGAAAAGGTGTGAGGTGTTATAGAATAACATCTAGGTCCTTTCCATGTCCCTGTCTGGCTACTGCAAAAATTAACTCTTGACAGAACCAGGACAGTTTTTGAAAAGAGATCTGTAGGAGAAAAAATGGGAGTTCTGAATTCCAATTGCTTGAAGTAGAACCTCAGCTTCTAAAAAGGGGAGGAGATGAGACACTTTTCTGTGCAGTTTCTAGGTGGTTGTATTTATGTCACTGCCTAATCAGAGCTGAGATTCATCTTAATGAATGTCGGTTGCTTAGGAGAGATAAATACCTAACCCTGGATTTGGGATTTCCCTATGGGAACCAGGCATGTAAAACACAGTGCAGGCATTGCAATACCTGACTTAATGTGCTTTGGCACTTAATTATACATTTAGCCAAGGTTCTTTTCAAAATTTGTATAAATACCAATATAAAAGATTTGGCTTCTGTCCGGCCTGTCCCATTTCTTTTGTTTACTTGATTCATCCTGGGCATGAATCCTCACATCCAGGATGTTGTAAAATAATAATGATCCAATTCTTTTTATCTGAATTAGAATAATCTTTGTAACTGTGGTGTAATTCTTGGAGTTGCTCTGCTATTTCTGTGGAACAAAAGTGTTACACATGTCTTTTGTAACCTATTACAAGGACACGGTGGAATCTACATTTCATTATTTTCAACAAACTGTTCAGAGATAGCCTTAGTCTGATAATTTTGCTGATGTCTTTTTGCAAATGAAGTGATGAAATGTCTGCTGAAATTAGTTTGCCTTACTTTGCGAAAACCTTTGAATACAATGTGAACAAGGGACAGAAACAACATAATTCAGAATCAACAGAAGTAGAGTTAGCCCTCCAAATGCTGTGTTTACCCCTTTACCTGGGAGAGACATTTGCTCTTTTCCAGCTGAAATTTGAAATCTGTCAAGTAAACCATACATTATCCTTGTTCCAACCAAGCATGTGACAGATACGCCAGAGCTTCAAGCACAAGGGGAGAACAATGCAAAAACTATTAGATAATAATTCTTATGGTTACAAGAATTATGTAGTTGTTATGAGTACTAGAAGGCATTAGTCTTAGTAGTAAAGCACTAAAAGCTGAAATCCATCTTTGTTTTCCTTTCTTAAGGCAGTAGAAGAAATGAACTCAGATCTCTACAGGCCCCACAGAGACATGTTACATTTTCATTTCCTCTGTCTCCTTCAGAGATAACAATGGGTCCCAGAAGGCTGTTCCTCTTGTCTAGTTAAGGCTAATGGCTTGTTCTTGATGATTTTAAAACCTGCTTCTAGCACTGTTTCATCAGGTTAGATGGGTGACTGACAGGTCATCAGAGCACAGTGGAAAAAGAGCCTCCCTCTGCTGCCTGCCTCACCTGTTAATCTGAAAGCTAAACTCTGTCAGCTGGATACCAGGGAGCAAAAATGCAGCCATGCCACCTGACCTCTGACCTTGGTCCTCTCTTCTCCATGGTCAAAGGAGAGGAGGAACTTCAGAAACCACTGCAGGCAGGTGGGACAAGGCCCTTGAGGTGGGAAAGACAGCTGAAAGAACAATAGGGGACTGTGAACCCAGCACTTACTACAGAGGGGCAAATGGGGTGGCCATTTACCTTTGTGCTGCTTTCAGCCACTTTCGAGGAATATGAGAAAAGAATTTGATTCTTCCAATGATTTCCACTGATGTTTAAAAATTTAACAGAGAGGATGAGGAAGATTTCTCCATAACTTTGACAGCATTCTTCCAAGAACTGTTCAAAGTATGTTCTTCCAGCTGCTCTTTTTCCTAGAATGGGGCTGAGAAAAGAGCAATCATTCATACATACTTTGTTGGATAAAATTTTCTTCCATCTTGATCCCTAAAGATTATCCTGTCACAGGCATCTCTGTTACCTAGCAACTATGATAAAGCCAAGAAAAAGACCTAAATATCAATTCCTTAGGAGTAATATAAACACTAATACATTAAGCTTTAAACTCTAAGGGAGTCTTTCTTTTATTACTAATGAAACTTCCATCCTTTTCCTAACATAATAAAACAATTTTCTTCTTAATGAACTCTGATGTTATTGATCCATGTCTATTTTTGAAGCAGATCGTGTTCACTTCAAATGTTTTGTTGGCACACTGTATGTCTTTCAAGTCAGCCACTAAACATCAAAATTACTTCAGTGACATCTGGAGTGTTGAAAGTAAACAAGATAATTCCTTGGCTAGAAGTGCCTGAAAGAAAACCTCATCTTTGAACAATCCCAGATATTGTGGCAACTTGCAAACCTGATCTGTAACTCGCATTTTGCCTCTGACCTTCCTCCTTCCTCCTTTGTAAAGGACAATGCTGCTCTGAGAAACTGTGGAACAGAAGTGGCATCACAGACCCTTTTCACTGTTTTCATTCATAAAGCCATTCAATACAGTTAACATAGTTTCTGTTCTAGCTGCTCCAAGAGTAACCACATATGGGAAAAGATTACTCATTAAAATGGTGATAGGAGCCGAACCTCTATCAGACTCCATGAAAAAAATGCAGCCCCTTGGAGACAGCAAAGGCACCAGCAGAACTTGTAGCAGGCTTCACAGTAATAAATAATAAATTCCCACAGGCCTATCATGACCTGATTCAGTTAGCTTGCAGGCAGAGCTTGTGAATAACAGATTTACATAGATGCAATTAAAACCAGAATTTGACAAAATTTCTTCTGTACTTGTATTCATAGAATCATTTAGGCTGGAAAATACCCTTTAGATCATGAAGTCCAACCATTAACCTAACACTGACAAGTTGACATGTCCGCCATGAAACCATATCCCTAAGCACCATGTCTTACACAACTTGTAGAGACCTCCAGAGATAGTCTCTTCCTTGGGCAGCTTGTTCCAGTGTTAAACAATGCTTTCAGTGAAGAAAGTTTTCTTAATATCCAATTTGAAGGATTCTTGAGGCATCTTGAAGCCTTTTTCTCTTGTCCTGCCATTTATAAACATGAAGTAAATTGCTAGGGCACCCCTGATCTGGACAGGTGCTTTTTCTCAGGTTGATTGGTAACTCCTCTAACAGTCTTGTTTTGTTTGATCAGATTAGTTCATTGGTCTCATGGAGCACAACTTCTGCGTCATGCCAAAATGATTAAGACCTGGCACCACTCAGAGTCTTAAGTGTCAGGCCTTAGATTTTGCATTTGCAAAATAGTTTATGGGAGTACTTGCAGAAAGGGGATTTCCACAGGTATTGCATGATATAAATGTATGAAAACTGATTTTCCTATCCCCACATTCTCTTTTCCAACAGATCTCAGTTTTGGGGGAGGTAGCAGAAATGTCCCAAGGACTAGGTTCATTACCTTCAGCTTTGGCTCAGTGCAGTGTTAGGACAGCGACTTGTAACATTCTCCCTGCATTTTGTCTGAGCCTTGCCTAGGTAACATGGATTCCTCACCCCAGTCTTGCTCTTGGACCTCTCTTGCCCATCTAATGGTTAGAGTCAATAATGTCTGAATAGCATCTTGTTGGAGATTGAGGAAATTTGCAAGGCCTAGGTCGAAATCTCCTGCCTCTGTCACAAATAGATGCTCTTTCTGCCCTAACACATCGAAGTTGGTACAACCACTGATTGATTCCCCAGGTTATTTGTATTTTTCACAGAGCATGTGTATTAATGATAAATAATGAACTTTAGTAGTATTCTATCTCTCTGGTTAATTTTCAAATGTAAATGAATCATCAGTAATGATTTCTTGTTTAATCAGGTTTGGTAGAGAGTCACTGACTTGACATTACTGGCTTCCTTATTAGACCCATCTAGCCTATTCCAAATATCTCCATCTCAGTTGGTATCATACACATCTGTGCAGATTTTTATGAGGTCTAGATCGTTACCTTGGAATCCAGTTTCTTGGTGTTTTCTTGCTTTCTTTATATCCTGTGGCATTAATTTTATTTTGTGGGCGGGTTTTTTGTTTGTTTTTGCTTTGTTGGTTTTTTTTTTTTTTTTTGAGGTAAACCTTTTCCCAGACTTGCTGCCAGCCTTTAATTTACCTTTAATTCTTTCTCAATCCTTTGTTGAAAATTCACTCTTCCCTTTTTGAATTTCTTCTTTTAACCTTTCAGCCTGTTGGTTTCCAATTTTCATATTGCAGCTAGCAGCCAACACAACTCTTCCTCTCCTCAGTTTTTATTTTACACATATCACTCCAAATACTGAATTCATTCACCAAGACTTTCAGATTGTGGCTTATTCCCCTTAGTCACTCCTTATCTCACTTAGGATCTTGCCAACCATTTTCCACAAAACCCTATTGCAATAGATACCATTTAGCAGGGGAATCAGTCAGCATTATAAGCCAAGGATCCTGCTCACTATGCCAGTTAATTCTGTCACCCAATTCTATAGGGACAGGCAAATTCTTTTGGGCTCCTTGGTAGAACAATGACATAAAAAGTTGGGTCCTTTTACAAAACACAGGTAATCAATAAACTGTTTGGTTATAAGTAGAGTTTTAAATTCCTTGGAAATGAAACATTATTTGCAAAAACTTATTTAATTGCTGTCTTCTTATTGTTCTTGATTTTGTTTATATTCTTATATTATTTAATTACTTGGGACATATTGATCTAGTAGCATTTGCATGAAAAAGAAAAAGCAGTTCTCCACAACCCCCCTAATGCCTTCCCTATGCAACTCACTTCTGTTATTTCTTTGATTGGTACATTTGGTTTACCTGATAATTTAACTGGGAAATTTGAGATTTAACTAGTTTTGAACTTCTCTGTGAAGGCAGAGAAAATAGGAATTGGTGGTTGGGGATAATGTTTTCAGTTCTTTATTCTAAACATTTTTCAAGGGAACATCTTCTGGGAGTTGAAGTTAAGTCCTACAGTTTTGAAGCCACTTTCTCACTTAGTGAAGGGAAGGCGGGTTTCCTGCAGAATATAGCTCATGGCAAAATCCACACTTTTTTCCCCACATGTATGTAGGAAGTTATGAATCAGCAAGCATAAATCCAGAATGCCTTCTTAAGGCTGGCTGTTTCTCATCCTTATGAGTCAGTAACACCTTTTCCATCCAGCCTGACTGTCTCTCCACTTACTCTTCTGGAAAATAGAAATAATGTGAAAAAAAAAAAAATGGAATTCATATGATTTAATTCAAAACCCCCACAATACTCCCACACAAAGATTGTCCTTGCCAGTTTTGACATACAATCACACAAGATAAAATTCTGAATAAGGCAAAGACTTGCATGCTGTTTTTAGAATGGAATTGTTGGCTATTTTTGAGATGTCTGATATTGCTGCAAGAGTTGTATGTTGGCTTTCTCTTGCAGCATGCTTGTGTCACTTCTTGAGCTCAATAGGAACTTGCCCATTCTCGGATTTGGAAACTGTGACAGAGGAGACAGGCTTGAGCAGGATACAGAGAGGAAGGCTTGAATAAACTGGTAAAATGGTAAAGACACTTCCACATGTTCTGTAATTGCAGAGGTGAATCACATCTACACAGAAGTCTTTGCTGCCCAAGTCGATGATGTGAAAGTCTACTGGGCCATGATGAGAGATAGTATCTATAATGCCCATTGCAACCTGCTCAGTGTCTCTTCAGATGCCATTATCCCATGGAACTTGATGAAAATGGATGTGGAACCACAGTTTCTGGAATGAACAGAATAAATGGTACCAGCTGTCAGGGTATGAAGTACGTAGTTTTCTCTGAAAACTAGCTTTGATAGGGATGAAACTTTTGCTTAAGAACTGTGTTTCTGTGACAACAGGGGAAAGATGCCCTTTTAGGTTTTGGAGCAGAGAACAAGCCTGTTGACTAAGGCCTTCTTGTCCTCTGATTTCCAGTCTAAATCCCATTTCTGCTGCCCCATTCTGCTCTTTCTCTCTCCATGCTGCATATAACTCCATCTCCTGACTTCTAGGTCCCTTTTTAAACTTCCTCTTCATTCAGTCCCAGGCTTTACTCTTGTTCTTCTGTCTTGTGTTCAAATTTCTCTTTCTCTCTCTCTGTGGTGATGTTGTGGCTGCTATCCTCTTGCCACTTCCTTCAGTGAATTGTATTTGGTGTTTTTGAAAACTGTCTATTAAAATAGAAAATGCTCATTATTCTTCAAATTTGGAGACATGACAAGTTCCACCTGAGTCCCATTTGTGTTAGGTACGCAGTGGCACCTGGAGAGTCTTGAAGCTTCACCTCTGGGCTATTTCAGCCCAGCCACTTGAAGTCATGTCTGACTGTGCACTTCTCAGCTCTGTTCAAGAGATCTGGAGAGGAACAATCTAAAACTGAGTAATTTCAAATTGACCTGTGCTCCTGAGACATCATGGGCAGACTCTACAGCTCTGATCCTACAAATAGGTATGGAAACACTCATGGTGTAGATCATATGGTGATGCATGTGTTTACATGAAAAAAACTCAGAAGTATAGCCTTTTTAGGCTGCAGAATCTTTTTTCTCCCTCTGTCCAGACTTAGCACGTGTTGGCACATGCATGAGAAACAGTATAAGGAGAGTAGTGGGACAAATCAGGATCTGCCAGCACCTGTGCTATTAGCTTTACATTTTAGGGGCATGGAGAGCCAAGTCTTGGCACAGAAAATGTCAGAATGGAAATCTGCTCCATAAAAGATGTAAATCTAAACAATTCTCCAAATGTTTAGCCTCTGAGGAAAAATATTTATATTGAAGACACCATAGAGAAGTTTCAGTCCAAAACAGCTCTTGTCATTCATCCCACAATTGTTAGCAGTAAGGATTTGCTTACATCCCCTTAGAGGGAGAAGACCTGTTGTATGTACAAGGTAATTAAGTTAATGAAGTTGGGTATTACTCTTTTGTGAACTGGTAAATTCGCTTTGGAACAAATATGCTTTCTCTGCCTAGTAAGAGATCGTAATGTCCTGCTAGCTGTCAGGGAAGTAAAATGAGCTCCTGTGACATTAGTATGGATGTCACAGATCTCTTCTAGAGGATAAAAAAATATTAGTAATACTCATAGATAAGCTAGTCTACCATAAACCAAAACAACTAAACACTGTCTTCCTCTCTTAGAAAAATAGAATTCAAAAATGGCTGCAGCCATGTTCGAGAACGATTGCTCAGTGAGTCATTCATCACTGTAAAAAATGAATTTAGCTTACCAAGAAAATGTTTGTTTCCTGCTATAACAAGAATTCAGTATATCAGCAAGGAAATTGAATCATCTCACTTGGCTGTAATAAACAGCTGGTTTATACTGAAATCATAACTAGAAGTGTTGTTTAAGGTGAGCAACTGAAACTATTAACTTCTGAATGAAAAATGGACTTGATTTAACCAAAATCAAACACAAGCAACCACAAGAAAAATTTGCAAAGTAATAGAAACAGATCAATGAGGAATTTTCACAAGCAGAGCATAAGCTCTGTCTTATAACCAGTTCTTCTGTAATTGGATGATACTTAAATGAACAGGTTTTATCCAAGTCACGTTAAGGTAACAGGGATCAAAGCTGACCAAAGAGAAAAAAAAAACAATCCTCACAGGGAATGCAAGAGGATAAAAATGCATAGGAATACAGAATGTCATGAATCTATTGTCATAAGTCTTTAAAGCACTTGTTCTTCACATTTTTAACCTAAGCACTAAATGAAAAAAAAATAAAGACAACAACAAAAAAACAAAGCAACCAAACAGAAAACCAACCAATCAACCAAAATGCCAAACCAAACCCAAAAATAAAAGGCAAAAGAAAAAGCTAAAAGGGAAAATATACGGGACTGGAATCCCAATGACTGATATAAATTTCTTTTCTTGTAAGCTTTGTGAGCTTGTCAGTCAACAGTAAAAGCAGAAAAAGGACTACGTATGTGACCACTGGTGACAGTTAGAAAAAACAATTATTGAAATCAAATAAAATCAGGATGTAGCATCAGGTGAAAGTAACAGAGGTGAAAGACAGATATGACTTTTTTTACAGTATTTGTGATCTTCCTCAGGTCATAGAAATTATCTTAATTAGAACAGACAAGGATTGTTGCCTTAAAAACCCCTCCTGTTACCTCCCCTTTTACCAGAAGAGAGGTGGTGCTCAGGTGTGGTAGTGCTGTATTACACAATAAATGTCTGCTTAAGGATGACACAAACAGTAGGCAAAAGCAAGCCAGCAGGAGGGTAACTGAGGGATTTGGCAGTAATGGTGGGTCTGTGGGATGCTTTATGATCTTCTCTTGGCAGAGACTCATACTACACAGTTGTGTGCTTTCAGATTTTTAACTAGCTGAGCCCCACATAGCACGTCAAAGCATGTAATGCTGTGTAAATCTGCCCCCCACAGACCCCCAGGGATCTTTGGCTAGCTCAGGTATTAGGGAGACCTTGGGCGGGAATTTACATAGGTAACAGGGTAAAGGATATCCAAACAGGCTCTTACCAGGTGGTGCTATGCAGAGATGATTTATTTGTGTCCTCCTTGGGGGTGACAGGCGCAAGAGGCAGGAGGCAAAAGGCAAGAGAGAGAGCAGGAAATGCAGGGAAGGTTTTACTCCCTCCCTGGGATAGATAAGTTGGCCCTTAGCCAACCCAGGTTTAGGGGGGAAGGACCAAAGCATGTGGCTATCTGTTACAGGGGTTCTGGGCGGGGGGGAAACCATTCCCCCTAGAGGAATACAACAATACTGTACCAACCTGAGTAATGCAACTGTATGTTTAAGAAAAAAGAGGGCGTTAGATGCCAAATGAGTGGTGAGGACCTCCTCTAATATGGAAGAAATGGAGACCAGGTCCCTGCTTTTCGATCTGTATCTGTGGAATTGGATAATTAAAAGCCTTGCTTTTTCTAAACTGACTGGAAAAAAATACCTTTAGCACCCCTACCTGCCCATCACTGCAGGCCCTCTTGAGGTATTTAGATGGGGACTTGGTGGCTTAGGGGATCCATTTCTTCTTCCTTTGATGTTTCAGACTTGGTCCAGGTAGTGCTTTTACTTTGCCCTGTGTAATGTTCCAGCTCTGTGGGTTGTGAACAATCTTACAGCGTACCCAGCAAGCATCCCTGCTGGAAGTCAAAATCTGGAGGGACTGGAAAGAGAAATACAGAAGCAGAATTGGAAACATAGAGATAAGAATAGATCATCACAAGTAAGACTGTTTAGGAGAGGCAGTAATTGTGGACTTGTAGAGAAATTAATAGAATGGAGAAAAGTTGGGCAATGTGCAAATGAGTAAGAGGAAAGGGCCAGTTCTTGGTGTTTGCATGAAAACTATCTCAAACATCATTGTTCTCCTGTTGTATCACTTCTTGAGAGGGACCAAAAAACTTTCCATGCTCTCTACAGCAAGATCTGTAAAATCTCAGTTAACAGAAGTGTTCCAGACAACAGAGTGACTAATTTCCCCATAACACCTCAAATCTGTCTCCTACCAAGTTCCTCTCCTTGAAGAGAGTTGTCATCCCACCATACAGCAAAGCTCACCCACGTCTGTGATGCTTTCCCCGGAACAACAAAAACAGTAACAAAGAATGACAAACTGATCAGAGCCTAACTTAGCTGCGTAATCAGTTGTTCTGTAAGCACAGGGGTAAGTCTGAGTCACTCACATAAAAAATTTACCCCCTGCCCTTCAATATTAGCCAGTGACTATCAACACAACACTGAGACCATAAATGCTCTTCTCAAGGAGAGATAGCTTTTAATTAAGTTGAAGTTACATCACAGTCCAATCAGCATTAGGAAATCTTGTTTCATCACAAAACATCATGGTTGATTTTATTTTTACCTTAGCCTTTCCTTTCTGATCAATCTTATTTCAGCAGTGGTCCGTCTCCAGCAGTACCCAGGCTATCAAACAGCTGCTTCTCTGGCTTCTCCCAAAGACCTGTTAGGGCAGCATAAGACATAACAAATTGGATGACAATGCTCTGTGGAGAAGGCATGGAGAAGTGTTCATTGTGGAAGAGACACACATGAAGGGGAACATTTTGTTTAAAGTCTCTTTTTACTTGAAAAAAATAACACCACTTGGCTTGTTACATGGAAGACATGATGTTTCCCACAAGAAAGACTTTTTTGTCTTGAATATTAGGTGTGGCAGTGGAAGACAAGGGTATGAAGACATTGGTCATTGCAGAAGACACTGAAATCTGTACTTTATCACATCTATCCCTGGCCACAAGTGTATTAGTGACTAGTGAAATAGGGGTATAAGAAGCAATTTCAGCTGGAGATTCTGGGGAAAATAAATGGGAAGATGTGAAGGTTTTTGTAATATTGAACAACAAATGCTGCTGGTTAATCATCTGCTTGTGTGGGCCAAATGGTTTGCTTTGTTTTTTTTGAACAGATTAGAAGATTCTTTTTAAAAAGAGATGTACATTTGTTTCCACCACTGTTATATTACATGCAGAGTAATGCACCTATCGCTGGGATAGTACCTAATAGCTAATCCTGAACTGACTTTGAACACCAGGAGAACATGAAGGATGGCAGAGTTTTACCTGTTCAATGAAGGCAGCTGGATCCGCACGCTGTTTCACCCTGAGAAAGTGGCTACATCAACCTGCTCTGTGCTATGCTGTATCATGTGCACTCTTTGGCTTCACCGCAACTACCTCAGAGGTCTGTGTCTGACATGAACTACACAGTCCATGTATGCTGATGATGCCCCAGCTACAGCAGGACAAATGAAGCTGAAATGGTGAAGGTTTAGAAAGTTAAGAGTCAGTGTCGAGTGCTTACACAGGCCATTCAGTGCCAAAATCCATGCTTTAAAATGTAGACCACTGAGAAATCACAGAAATATGACTATTTGCAGCAGTAATGTGTTCTCCAGGAATGGCATCTCTGGGTGTACTTTCCTACAACCAAAATATCCAGTTATGTTATAAAAAATAGTGACATTTCAGACAGTAATGAAAATAAATTAAGAATAAGAAATGCTGAGCACTTCTTTTAAGCAGTCATTCATACATTTTAATAGTGTGTGCATAACCTTACAAAACCTGAAAAGCTAAGTCGCTGCCTGGTAATTGGATTTGGCAGCCAGTCAGCATAGGTATGACTAAAAATGTCCATTGTTACTGGCTTGTAGTCAAATTTTCCTTGAGTTATGGACACAGAGCCTTGTGCTTTTAGTTCTGACGTGTCCTACCAGGGTGTATTTTACATCAATATTATATAAAACCAGTTCTAAAGTGACCTAAAAATATCTGACACCCTGGTTGACTTAATACAACCTGAAAAAATGCCCTAAATTCTTGGGATTATTAGGTAATGGTGGAACTTGAAAAAAGGTGGTACGCTTCACATTTTAATTCCAATTTAATTCCAATTTAATAGCTGTGTTGTTTGGTGGTGACCAGATTCCTTGGTGAGCAATGTCAACCCAATCCAAAATGCATTACAATCTTGTTGGAGATAAAACAGGAACCCTATGTTTGTCTCCATGTCCCATCTTAGTAATATATATATACTTGCTTACTTATATATATACTACCTTACTTTTACTGAAAGGAGGGAAAATTTAAGGTTCTGCCTTCCTTCACTGGGCTTTTGCCAACAAAACCTACAGAATTTAAAGTGGCAATTTTATCTAGATGCTGTCAACTTTTTCCTTTGGAGAACACAGAACTGGAAGGGACCTCATGGCTTGTCTCTTCCAACTTCCTTTCTATTTTCAGTTTCCTTCCTGCCTCATGCACTGGAAGGCTTTGTTGTTCTGGATGATTGTGGCAAGTAAATTCCACATGGCCCTGTGCTGTAGAAAGGTGCACAACACTTGAGCTCTTGGAGAAGGTCGCTTTATTGTCTCTGTGGACCTTCATCGAAATAAGTGGAGGCATAGATTTTATTAGCAGCTTCTGTGAATATTTAGTAGGAGAGGAGCACTGAAGTTGAAAACTCACATTTCTTTTACACCATGTTGAGGATGCTTCCTGATGTGTCCTTGTGCTGTGCCAAAAATGAGGGTCAGTGGGAGTAGCAGCTGTTTACTCTTAGCTCCTCCTTCCTTCTTGGGAGCAGTGACTACAGAAATGATATTTTTTGTCTTTATTGACTTTATCGGGGATGGATTACACGTAGCTTGGGTATGCAAATCGGGAAATTGTTCATCATTTTGCTACTTTTTTTTCTAAACTACTATGCAACTCAGCTGGCAGGATCTAAAATGGATTTGGTCAGTCTTAAAATGCAGCCAAATTTGGGAAAAAGAGCTGCCACCAGGGTGGATTTTCTGCAGTTTTGCCACATTATTTTAAATCCAAGCCACTTGGAGCTTAGATCCACTTTTAAAAGAGTAAAGGGAAGGAATAGAGACAAGAAAAGGCAGTTGGTGCCTCAAAAGTAGGTGCACCAGTTTCAGGTACTTAGAACTGTATACATGACCAGGAAAGATGTTTCTTCTAAGACCACTTTGTCTAGTTGACAGGGTTGAATAACATTTTTAGACTCATAGAATAGTAGAATGATTTGGGTAGCAAGGGACCTTGAAGATAACCTAATTCCAACCACCCTGCCATGGACAGGGACACCCTCCACCTAGACTTGGTTTCTCAGACTTCCATCCAGTCTAGCCTTGAACACTTCCAGGGACTGGGCACACACAGCTTCTCTGGGCAACCTGTTCCAGTGCCTCAGCACCCTCACACTAAAGAATTTCTTTCTAATGGTTACTCTAAAATTACTCTCTTTCAGTTTGAAGTCATCCCCCCCTTGTCCTCTCACTACATACGCTTGTAAAAAGTCCCTCTCCATCTTTCCTATAGGCTCCCTTCAGGTCCTGGAAGCCTGCAATTAGGTCAGTCTGAAGCCTTCTCTTTTTCAAGCTGAACAATCCTAACTGTGTCATCCTTTCCTCATAAGAGAGGTTTTCCATCCTTCTAATCAACTCTGTGGCCCACCTCAGCTGGTGGCCTCTCTCCAGCTGGTCCATGTCCTTCCTGTGCTGGGTCCCCAGAGCTGGATGCAGCACTGCAGGTGGGGTCTCGCAGGAGCAGAGCAGAGAGGCAGAATCCCCTCCCTCCTCTGCTGCCCACGCTGCTTTGGATGCAGCCCAGGGCACGTTTGGCTCTCTGGGCTGTGAGTGCCCACTGCTGGGTCATGTCCAGTCTCTCACCCACCTGCACCCCTAAGTCCTCAGCAGGGCTGCTCTCCATCTGTTCATCCTGCAGCCTGGACTGAGAGCAGGGGTTGCCCTGACCCAGGTGCAAAATCTTGCACTTCATCTTGTGAAATCTCATGAGATTTCATGGACCCACTTCTTGAGCTTGTCCAGGTCCCTCTGGATGGCATCCAATCCTTCAGGTGTGTCAACCACACCACTCAGCTTGGTGTCATCAGCAAATCTGCTGAGGGTGCACTCGATCCCTTTGTCCACGTCAGTGATGAAGATATTGAAAAACACTGGACCCAGTACGGACCCCTGAGGGACACCACTTGTCACTGATATCCATCAGGACTGTGAACCACTGACCACTAACCTCTGGATGTAACCACCCAACCTTCTATTAGATAATTTATAAGGCAGATATTCTACAAAGAAAAGCAAGGTTCCTGCCTGACCTGGAAAAATGACATTCTGGTTCCAGATAGGCTTACAGGTCAGATCCTGACTGTGATATTCTTATGAGTAGAACAGGAACTGAATGCCACCATGTGTTTCATCACTCCTTGCCTAAATCCGATCTGCAGCTGTTGCAAACCTAGAATGCTCAGAGGAATGCTGTCTTCTTCTTCACTGTGCCAAAATGGGTACAAAACATGTGCAGGACTGTAATTTCTTCTCTCTCTTCCAAGTCACCAGAAGGCCCCTTAAATGCAACAGAAATCTGGTGCAAACAAGTAGCACAAACATCCTTCAAAGCACTGTCTGCTCATAGACTCAGGACACAAGTTCCAGGGGTCATGAGGTTGTTATTGCTTTGTGTATTTTTTAGTTTGATTGCTCTCTTAAATTTAGAAATACTTAATGAAATTCTGGAGCATGACAGTGCCTTAATGGAAATTTAATGAAGAAGAGGACAAGCTATCTCAACCTTAGAATCTTCTAGGAGGACTGCACTGCCTGATGATCTTCTGACTGTCTAAATGTCTCATATTTCTTTTCATTGATCTACGTGGTCTTTTTTTTGGCTTGACTTTCCCTCTGGATTTAAAAAAAAAATTAAAAAAAAATCTCTCGTTTTAAGCTTCCCATTTTCTTCTTTGAAATTGAGTCTAGCTTTAGTGTTCTATTTCTCAGGGATCCCTTGTGAGGGAACAGTTCACAAATTCAAGCTTGTAGAGGTACTGTTGCAATGATAATTATTGTGAATAGCCATCTTCAAGCTTCTGTTATAGCTCAAAGGAAAGTGTTCACCAGCTTCTGGCCATCAGAAAGTTAAATTAGTGCAGTGGATGCAGATGCCAGTGTTTCGACCATAGCAGATTAATAAGAATCTTTAACCCTGTGCCACTGCAGTGGCTAACTCACCTCCAGGTTAAATTCCAGTCACCTTCGAGTCATAATTCTCTCAAGTCTCTTCAATGGCTACTTGTGTTTCATCCCCAGTGTTTCATTCACTGACATTGATTTATCTGTTTTCCTAAAAGTGAAGGTCAGGAGAGCCAAGGACAGGCCATGCCTTAGCTGTGAATCTCAGAACTGGAAAGGCAATTACGCTTGTACTCATTTATAACTTGTATGAGGCCCCTTCCATTTTGTGGGCTTCTCTAAAACTGCAAGCTCTGAAAATCTTCACAACTGGCCCTGAAGCATATAGGGTTTTCCCTCTAATTTTTTTTTTAATAAGACCTTCAAGAAGAGAAAAGAATATAGCTGCTCTCAGTATTTCCATAACCAAAACCATCTTCCAAACCCCTTATCTCCATCAGTAAATATTTTATAAGTGTCCCACAAAATATATCCGCAGTTATATATGTTCATGGCAGTTAATGGCTTCCTGTTTTGTAGGAGTTGCTTACAGGCTTCAGGACAACCCCCTCCCCCACTCTGCAGATACTAATATTTTTAATGCATTTGGGTAATAATTCTATTTCTATAAAATCCTCAAAGGAAATGAGAATCCACAAACCTATATTACAATAACATGAGGGATAAACTTAAGCCCATGGGAGCTAGAAAGTTGTGTGATAAGTCATCCAAAAACCTAGGCTGACAATGTGTAGTTAAAGTGCTGAGATATTGCACTAGAATGGGACTAAATAATTGGACACTTAACCTTTATAATTCTACAGGAATTCATCTGATCTCTTCATCGTTATATTCTGGTTGTCAGATAGTACATATATTGATCATTATTCTTAACATTAAAGATTACTGATCAACACTGTTTACCATATTTGTGAAATATAAGACTTTGGAGAAAGGGTTAATTAAAAATGGATCATATACATATTTTCATTCTAGAGGTTAGAACAATGTATTTTTGGAGTCAGCAAAATATTAAATAGATAATTAAAGCATTTTATTTCTTGTGTACTATGTTCTTTTGGATGCTGTATAACTATCTGACTTTATTAATGTTTCTAAATAATACATTTAGCATCTTATGGCAGTCTGACTCATATTACATAAGTTTACACAGCACTCTGTTTATAGATGCTGTTGGGTCCAGATTGTGCCTCATGCCAGATCCATCTCCTGTCTGTCCTGTGTTTGCATAGATCTCTGCTGTCAGTGATTTCCTGCTCTATGCAGGAAGCCCCAAAATTTCACTGACTGGATGAGAAGCCAATAGCAAATAAACTCCTAATTTAGCACTCCTCTAAGAGCTTGTAGGTTAGCAGTCTGTACCAACTTTACATGATCTTTTCTTGATTTGAGTAACTGTGGGTTAAGATGAATTTATTTTCATATAAGGTTTTAGACTTTGTTTAGCCTTGGATGTTTTATATTTACTAGGCATCAGACAATGCACAGAAGTGGACTGAGAATGAACTAAGAGTTCAGGGTCCACCTGCAGACTGCTCATATCAGAGTTACTGTCACATCCCAGCTGGCTTCTTTCACATGTTGGCCCCACATACTTCAGATTCCATGCTGCATGCAGTGCTCTCAGCCAGTGACCCTCTAGTTCTGTTCAAGGACTATGCTGGGAATTAAGTATACTAAATAGAATATTTTGGTGTTGGAATATCTGAATTTCAGGTGCATAGTCTTAAACTATACAAATTGTGATGATGCATGGAGACAGTGTGGTGTCCCAGAGAATGACTCAGAACGTCATATCCAACTGGGCTGCCTAGAGTTTGGGACATAAGCTCAGGGACTTTGGTACCTCATAAAAGGCTGAAGGAGCCTTTCTAGGTACCAGCTATACTACACCACTCTTAATGAAGTTTAAAATGAGAGGTTTTTTCTTTCCAAAGAAATGATAAGATTTGAACTCATCTCATTGATAACTTATTCAAGTAAGATAACTTCCTTTATTAACTCTGTCTGGTTTTGTGCAGTAAATCTATCCTTAGTGCAAACATATACTGCCTAATTACACATTGCCCTTAGGGACAGAGAATTTATTGCTAGACTGCAAATGGAGTTCACATGGTATTCAGGAATTCATGAGATGATAACTTCCTGAAAATTATATTTACACAAAAGCTCAAAAACTCAAAGTGAGGAAATTCAGAGATAAGATTGCAAGACTGTCCAAGGGGCAGTTTTAACTAGGAACCAAAAAACCTCTACCTCAGTGCTGGGAGAGACCTTCTCTGTACTTGAAGCACTCTGTCTGGAAGTGAAACCAAGGACATTCGCCCTACTACTTTATGAACTCAGTTACAGTTCTCCAGATGCTCCCCACATCTATGGGACATATACAGCTAAGCAGTCATAATTGCTCTTTAAAGCCTGAAACTAGGGCAGATTAACTTGATTAGACAGTCATTAAGGACAGACAAGAACTGTAAGTTACTTCTGTCTCATGAATCCACCCACAGAGAGTAGACCAGAGAGAATTTGGCAGCTAATATTCAATCATTCAAGCCCTACCATTTAGGGAAAAAGAAGGACTGGGCTAGTTTGATTTGCATTTTAATTTCCTTGCAGTGGAAAAACAAATAAAAAAATCAAAGAAAAAGCACATGGTTTAATATAGAATAATGAAAAACATCTGTAAATAGTTCTGCTTTACTGGTCCTTTCAAGAGCATGTATCTGGTTAATTTAGTATGGCAGCCTCAATTAAACAGCCCTTAGTAGCATGTTGTGGCTCATTGCTTACTGTTTACCAGAGCCTTTTTTTTCCTTTGAAAAAGGATCCTTCCTTTCTCCAAAACATGCCTGTTTTAGATTGAAGTTAGTACTTTGAGTCTGATTATTTAAATTTAAGATGCCCAAAGCCATAAAAAAAAGAAAGTCAAATAAATGAATTTACACTTCTTGCCGTCTGTTTAGCAGGTGAGGAAAGAATATATGCTATTTTCTTAGTTTATTAGGGAATTATAGCATGCTATAGATTTAAAGTGTGCTATAACAAAGTCAGCACTCATTATCAGTAGCTCTTAGAGTTTGTGTGCAGGATAGCAAAAAGAAATTTGTCCATCTGGAGCATTCACAATAGACTTTGGGGCTTATATAATTTATTACCTAAGGAAAAAAAGTCTCTATTTTTTGTCATTTCCTTCTGCTCCCCTGAAACAACCAGTTTATGTTGCATTCTTAATGTGTTTAGTTCAACAACAATGAATATCTTATATCAATTTTAATTAAAAAAAATTCAGATGATTTATGGAAAACAAAAAATAATTTAAAAAAATTATATGAAGATTCTCCTATAGCCCTTTGCATTCAGTGGAAGAATTTTAAGCCTTCAGTGTAAATCCCAGAGTCTGATGCTGGAGTATAGCACACCCAAATTATTTCAACATTTCCAAGAGCTATTCACATCTGTAGGGAAAACCTTACTTTTCAATCCCGCCAACCCATTGAGATCACTGAAAACAGGAGAAGTTGCTTCAATCTGGGCATTCTTGAATATTTAACTACTTCACTGAAATACATGAAGAAAGCTGAAAGAAAACTTGAGAGGAAATCTTGAAAACATCATTTTTCCCAGCTTAGGTTATAAGAAAGTAGCAGTGTCACTGCACAACCTTCGCATTACCACAAGCACATTCCTGCTCTCTGCACTGCCAGCGTTTCTGGAAAACATGTTTTCAGCTGCTTTCCACAACCATGGTTGAACCCAGGCAGGACATACGCAGTTCCTGAATTGAGTTGTCATAGCTATTCTGAGCACATCAAATTTCTTGAAAATTCTGATCTTTGGAGAATGGAAGCTATGCTTCTAGATGTGGCAGAGGGCTGGTTCTCTGGTTCACAGCCCAAGGACAACACCTCTACAAATCCCATGAAAGAAAAAGTTCTGTTTACAGGCTTGTCAGTTCTTCTAATTTAAAATTTAATTATATTTGAAGAAATTTCAAGAGCACAGTTTCATTTTGAAAAAAATTCCAGTGTTTCATTCTGAAAAAAATCGAACCCAAGGAGTAGAGTTGCTGAACATTTCCCCTGTTTTCGTCTGATTAAAATGGTGTGAAGAATATAACACAGATTTACAGACTGTTTCTTTCAACTTGAAAATGCATTTTTCAAGAAGAAAAATTTTGTCTGTGAAATTTTGCTTATCTCTCACATGTACAGAGAATGCAAATGGCCTGAAAGATCCCTCCAGTATAGTTTGAAATATTTCTTTGCCTCATAATGAGGAACTGTACCAGTGTCAGGCACTGGTTGCCACTGGTTTTCCTCTAGGCAGTGGTTTAAAGCAGCACCTCAGAACAACAATTTGGCTGCAGTGCTTGTGACTAATCCATGTTCTGTAGATGCCAGAACACTGGAAAACCATTAGTACTGCTGGGGAATGGCAATTTCCACAGGCAGCAGTTACTGCTCCTATTCTTGCAAAAGACCCAGCAGATCTGATTTTCCATAGTTTTCCCCAGCTCCACTTTGTTGCCAACCAGTTTCCTCAGTTGGATGTGATCCATTGTGATGGGGCAGCAAAAATTGTTTTTATTACACTGCCTTGTCCTTTTTTTAATTTGCATTCCTCACATTACAAGCAGTGTGAAGGTGTGGTGCCTAAATCAGATGAGGCCATGGACATCTTGACTAGGATTTAGGTGGAAACAAACTCATCTTCATTACCTGAAAAACCTTCAGTTCTGATAGAGCTGTATGGTGGATCACCCTTTTCAAAACAGGCAAACTACAACAGTTTCCTTCCAAGTACAAAGGAGGTTCAAACCTGCATTTCCTCTCCTCTTGGAGGCAGGTGAAGCCTGTGTGTTTTGAAGGGGCCACTGCAAGAATGCTGGCAGTGTTTGTGTTTGAGCATCAAGGCATGACTCAGTGCATTACAGAAACTGTCCATGCAGGTGGTAGAGGGGCCTGACTCACATGGACATAGAGAGAGCAAGTGAATGCCCCTACAACTTGCTGCAGATTCAAGTTTCCTCCTGTACAGACAGAACCACATTTCCAGCACAGGAAGATCCAGGAGCTGGGGCAGAGGAGTGATAGACACTTCATCGAGCTGCAGTCTTGTTGTCCAGTCACTTGAAGATATCAATCCATGCATGGCTATTCCAGCAACTTGAGGCAGCCTGAGCTGGGGCAGCCAAAAACTACCTTCTCCAAGATTGTCATACATTCTACAAATATAAGTCCTGTTAACTCTTGAGCAAGATATATTAGTTTATCTTTTAACCTATCTGTAACTTCACTTGCGTGATGAAAAGAATTCAGAATGAAACATAAATAATGTTTAAGAAAGCCACAAAACACCGGAAGAGAGATGTTGACAAAGAACATTGAGATGTGCTTACAAAAGCTTTCTTTGCTACCTGATTGTGACCATGGAAACTCGCTGATGCAAAGCCCTCTGATGCTGCAGTCTGCTCTTTCAAGCCATTCTCATTTGATCTACTTTGCGGATAATCTGAAAGACTCTTCAGTTTATTGAAAAAACAATGTGGGGGTGGGGAATGGGGGGAACAGCAGGGTAACAAAGCATGAAGCACTTACTGTCTTTTTTGCCTCAGTCTTTAATAGCAAGACTGGTTGTTCTTTGGGTACCCAGCTCTCTGATCTGGAAGAGCAAGGGGAAATGGTCAATTAGTTCAGTTGGTTAGAGCATGGTGCTAATAATGCCAAAGTTGTGGGTTCAATCCTCGTGTGGGCTCTTCACTTGAGAGCTGGACTTGGTGATCCTTCTGAGTCCGCTCCAACTCAGAATATTCTGTGGTTCTGTGACTTTCTATACTTATACACACACGTGTGTCTGTGGGGTTGGATGGGACCCACCTCAAGGGTACTGAGGGAGCCCAGAGAAGTGTTCACTGAGCCAGCCTGCATCATTTCTAAGCAAACATGGCTGACTGGGGTTGCCCCAGCTGACTGGAAGCTAACAAATGTGTTGCACATCTTCAAGAAGGGCTGGAATTATGATTCAGGAAACTATCAGCCTTTTAGTCTGACCTCAGTGCTGGAGAAGCTCATGAAGCAGATCTTCCTGAGTGCCATCATACAGCATGTGCCGGATGACCAGAGGATCAGGACCAGCCAGCATAAATGTATGAAAGGCAGGTTCTGCCTGACACACCTGACATCCTTCTATGACAAGGTGGATGAGGTCTGTGGATGTCACCTTTCTGGACTTCAGTAAAACCTTTGACATTGTTTCCCAAAGCGTTCTCCAGGAGAAACTGCTTGTTGCTTGGACAAATGCCCTCCCTCTCTGCTGGGTGAAAAATAGGTTAGATTGGCAGAGCCTGGAGGGTGGTGGTGAATGGAGGGAAATCCAGTTGATGACCGGTCACCAGTGGTGTTCCCCAGGGCTCACTATTGGGGTCAGCCTTGTTTAATACCTTTATTGCTGATCTGGAGGAGAGGATTGAGGGCATCCTTGGTAAGCAGATGACACCAAGTTGGGTGGGAGTGTTGATCTGCTGGAGAGGTGGAGGGCTCTGCAGAAGGATATGGAACAGCTGGACTGATGGACTGCAGTCAATCACATGCCTTTCAATAAAATAAAGTGACAGGTCCTGCACTTGGGTCACAACTACCCAAGTAGAGCTAGTAGAGCAACAGGCTGGAGAAAGAGTGGCTGGAAAGTTGCTTGGACAAGAAGGATCTGGGTGTGCTGGCTGAACATGACCCAGTGTGCCCAGGTGCCAAGAAGGATGATGACATCCTGGCCTGTATCAGGACAAAGGAAGGGATCGCGCCCCTGTACTCGGTTGAGGTTGCATCTCAAATACTATGTTCAGTTTTGTGCTCCTCCCAGCAGAGGTGCTGGAGCATGGAGCTAGTAGGAAATGGAGCTTGTGAAGGGTCTGGAACTGTTGCTGCGCGTGTCCTGCTGGTCAGCCCACGTTCGGCTGGGCAGCCCGGTCAGCTCCGACACGCCTCAACAAGATCAAAGTGTGGGCTCTTGGCTCTGCAGAACTTCCGCTCTCACTGTCATGACCGTGGTTCAAATGAGAGAGGGGACTCTCGGAGGCGAGGAACAAAGGTTTATTGGGGAGCACAGAGGAAACCCCTCACCCTAGGTCCAGTTCCTCAGGAGAGACCCTGTACCTGGGCTCTCAGGGGGATTTTGTTCAGGGCTAGCTGAAGGGGTGGATACAAACTTTACACCAATGGGACAAAACTGGGGAGCAGATACCAACTGGGTTAGATAATTCAGAACAAATCAAAGGTGCACTGGGGAGGGGTCTCAAGGGTCTCTGCTAACTGCTGGGCAGAATTCTCCGAAGTTTCTGGACTTAGGGGACAGGACTTAGGATGGGCAGGGAGAAAGAGGATACATGGGTAGGCTGGACTAAAGGAGAATAGAAACTACACAGAACAATAAATCACCTTCTGATAAGAACAGCTCTGAGACAGCAAGGGGCCCATCTTAGGTACACAAAACTAAACTAAACTTACAATAAAAACTATTAAACAAAATCCTGCAACCCCACATGGAACAAAAGTCTCATGAGAAGTAGCTGAAGGAGCTGGGGTTGTTTAACCTGGAGAAAAGGAAGTTCAGGGGACACCTTATTGCTCTCTACAACCACCTGAAAGGAGGGTATATCCAGGTGGGCGTCAGTCTCTTCTGCAGGTAACAAGCAATAGGGTGACAGAAAATTACCTCAGGTTGCACCAGAAGAGGTTTAAATTGGATATTGGGAAAAATTTCTTCCTAATAATCACAGGCTTCCCAGGGAAATGGTTGAGTCACCATCCCGGGAGTATTTAAAGATGTGTAGACACCTCACTTAGCAACATGGTTTAGTGATGAACTTGGCAGTGTTGGGTTAATAGTTGAACTTAAGATCTTAAAGGTCTTTTCCAACCTAAATAATCTATGATTTAAAACTCAAGGCCCCTGTCTAATCAATGTTAGCAATGTCACAGTAACTGAGCCAACACTCTGCCATTACTCTAAAGAGAACAGAAGAGTCAAAGTCCTAATGTTCTTCCTAATGAAATCTGAGTAATAAAACACTCCATACCATAGTGTGTGTCATCTGTGTTGATGTAATGGATCAGCACCTTTCCTTTGTGCCCTGTAATCATCAGTTCTTGCCAAAGAATCAAGGTGCACTTTGTCATATGTTCCAAGCTTTGAAGCTGCATTCCGTTAAGGATTTTTAGAGTAGGCAGAGAGACTGTTTTGACAAGAGGCATATTCCAAAAATACTCCAACCTTCTATATCCTCTGTGAAGAATTGAAGATGGTATAGAATGACATTCATCACATGGCCACAATGAAAAGAATCTGTAAGAAATGTCGACTTTATTAGCTCACCAGCTGTGCTTGCTGCCAAGCCAACCTCAGGTACCATTTCAGTTGCTCTATCACTCATGACTCCCCTTTTCCTAGGAGAGAGCTTTCATTATCCTTCAAACAATTGAAACATACTTGAGAGCTACAATAGAGGAAAAGGGCAGCAAATGCTAAGCAATGGCTGAACTATAAGCATTTCTACTAAAACAGAGTATTCAATGTATTTGATGAATTAAGAGATCAGTGATCCTTTACTTCTTGAGCTATAATAATAACAATACAGAAAAAAATAGACCCCACAGGTGTTTCTCAGATCCCAGCCTTCCCATTTCCTGATGAATTTGTTCCTTTTCAAAATTGGATGATTGCACAAGTTATCCTGGCTTCCTGCCTTGCCACAGGTGCCCAGGTTTCTGGTGACTCTTATCCCTATTTAATTTACACTGCTGCCAAATTGCAAGACAGTTGTGAAGCCGGACAACTCTGCCAAAGCAGAAATTACAGCTTTTAACAATAAAAGAGGACCATACTCCTGGGTTCGCTGGCAGTAAGAAATCGTACAAATAGAGTGATGCTTGCTCCATCCTAAACACTGATCACTCTTGTGTCATCTGCCATAAAACAAAATTAACAGCTTATCAATACTTTTTTTTTCTTGTTATTTTTCCAAAGAATGGAGGATGCCATTTCTTCCCACTGATTTTTGAGGGAGTCACAGGCCGGCTAATTGGTTATATTTAATTTCTGTAGCTGATGACGTGCAAGTTCCTTCTAGCAAGACCCTACTGTCTGGGAGGAGAAACAACAGTTTCTCCATGCTATTATTTTAAAAAGCTATGAAGCCACTTTCTATTTCGCCGAGAGAATATACTGAATACTTGCTATACTATTTCACTCTGAATCTCATTGTGTTCCCCGGGAAGGATTCATGTTTCACAATGAGTGTTGTCAGACTGAATTAACCTGAGAATGAAAAAAAAAATGTAACAAAATGGAACTGTAGAGAAATGATTCAAAATGTACCTTGTTTCAAGTGGGAAGTAAAAACAGATTCAGGCACTGTAAAAAGACTGAGTTTGTCTTGACCATGATTTTACAGTGGATGCAAGCTAGAATGAGAGCCTGGCACCACCAGATCTCACTCCTGTCACCTTTAGTACAAAACATGTTTTAATCTGTCATATAAAGAATATACCTATGTATCAATCTATAGGAATTATGGGCATGTTTTAAATCAAAAATATTGATTCCCTTACCCCCAGTAAAAGCCCTTATGCCAAAATACTATTGCTGCTTCTAAGGCAGAAGGTGGAAACTGAAATCCACCTAACAACACATATACATAAACTATTTATCTTACCACATGACTACCTACTACAAATATAACTTCCAATTTGAAACTGAGACAATTTTTTCAGATGTATTTAACTTTGCAAGTCCTGGTTTCATGTTCATTCAAAACATGACAGGTGTACTCTATTTTATATACTAGTGAAATCTTGGGGCTGTACAGCTTGCGTCAAAAAAAGTAATTATATATTTAATGTTTCCTGCCTGTGAGGTAGTCTCTCTTTTCTTGCTTCAAATGTGGTACATTTAGACAGAGGTGAGAAATATTTCTCAGTAAATGAGAAACTGAGCCATCAGTAAATGTTCTGTAGCTGATTTTTATGTGATATTATGCACCTTCAAAGACAAGTTTTCTGCCAGAGTGCTCATTCTGTTTGCTGTGTTATCACTCTGGTTCAACTGATGCAGAGTCTTCAGACAAATATTATTTGCAGTCCTGGTACTCTGCCTGTTGCTTGTGATTCTTCTTAGAGGGGAAAGAAATTGGTCTGACATTCAGGCAACAACAGAAATACGAGAGTTTTTTAACATAGATCAGATATTGGTATAAAACCAAGAAGCATTAGAAATGAGTTGGTTGGTTCCTGAAATACAAGGGAAAAACCTCAGGAGAAGTTATCACTAAGTCCTAGTGATGCTGATTACAGGGTCAGATGTGCACAGCTCATGCTCAAATCTGCCCTGTGAAGTTTTAAATTGGTTGTTAACAAAGCAAGACAGTGCCATTAAAATCATCAAAATAAATGTAAAAGGGAGAAGGGTTTCTTTCTACTGACTATCAGCAATCAGTGGAAGATACAAATGAGAACAGTAAACCTTTTAATAGTAAGTTTTGAAATGAATTTCAAGTTTCACTTGAAAGTACGCACTTTCAAGTGAAATTTGAAATTGGCAATTTTATGCTAATTTATTTTGGGGTGCAACAATGCCATGGGCTCTTCACAAACCCAAAGAAAGTGGGCTGTGTCCACCTCTCCCCTGAAGAGAGAGAAGAAAGAGATTCCTGTGCACCTCTAAGAGCTTCACAGCAATCTTCTCTGGGTGTCACTCATGCTGGCCAATTCTGTGGTTATTTGGCAATGAGGTAAGAGAGTACAAGCAAGGCAGTGAGAGAAGAAAGGAGACAAGCCAAGGAAGGGATCACTCTCCAAGCATCATTGCCAGGAAATGAGGAAGTTCTGTTGCTAAGCTGGTCTGTGCTGATCTTATAGGTCACTTGCTAGCCCTGCAAATCTTCCCAAGGGACTACAGGAGCTGAGGAGTCCCTGTTCCCTTCATCAGGAAGGAAGGGAGTAGAGTGTACTGAAGATACTAGAGGTGCCTCAAGTTACGCAGGATTGCCATCAGATCTACGTGCTTCCTGTTCTGTTATTTCAGCCTGAAAAGTCCCTTCACTCTTGTCACCGCCATGTCTAAGTGCTTCTAGATATTATTTCACCTTCTGTATCTTCAAAGCTTTAGGCAGCTGAGACACAACAGCTGAGAGGAAGTGACAAAAGAGGTTGCTCAAGTATAGCCCTTTCAGGAGCATTTCAGACTTGTGGATTCTGTGGCTGTGGGAAAGGACTTTCTAAGACAGCAAGACCTGCCTGTCACTCTCAGAAGGATAATAGATTCTGTCTCAGAAGAATAACTGCTGGTAGCTCCTTCAAAATTTAGAAAAATGTTCTGCAAGAGTGATATGTTACAACAGACCTGAGCAGAGACATGCAATGTGTTAGAAATGTTTTTGGTGCAGGCACATCTGATTCCTGGATAATTTTTTTTCCCCCAGTTTTCAGCAAGTATATTTATGCCCAAAAAGAAATATGAATAAAAACTCTTGCTTTGTGAGAAAAAAAATAGGTGTAAAAAAATCATTTAAAGTTAATGGAAACATTTCTCTTACTACATGCATTTTCTCCTATGACTGCAACTATCATTACTTTTTCTAATCACTATACAAAAGCCTACACATTCCAAAATTCCACTGTAACAAAGGGCATAGCGCAAGATAGAGAGAGACAAAAGGGTATGAGGAAACAGTGATGTAATACATCTTTGCATGACAGGCAGTGGGGCCAGTGGCCTGGTACCATGATGTTACAAGCAGTTTAAGCCGGCAGGAACTAGTACCACTGCCAAAAAAGACAGTCCTGCCCTGTGTTTTTCTCTGGTTGATTATTCTGGCTTCTGCATCCCCTGTACACCTTCCCTTTACCAGCTACTCTAGCCTAATACAAGCATTGATGTAGAAAAGAGCTAACAGAGCAAAATATAGCTATTTTTACCCATGTCAGCTTCCTGACTCTTCATTGTGCTGCCAACAACTGTTTCTGCAGTTGCACATGTCAGGGGACCAGAAAAGTCGTGATCTGTATGGGTGGGAGGGAAGTGCCTTTCTTAGTGGTAGTGTTGTCTATTGCAAGCTCAAACTAGCATTGAAATGAAGGGCACAGTAAGTGTAGCACATTTTTATAGGCAGAAAAAGGAAGTTCAGGTTGGATAATGAATTTGCTTGTAGGATGTTTTAAAGGAGCTCCACCCTGTGGAACACAGTGGGCAGAGGAAAAAAAAAAACCCAAGAGTATTGATTAAAAAATATAAGAAGCTGCTGATATTCTCTGAAACCTTGGTTTGACTAAGTCAGGAGGCTTCAAAATGGATGAGACCTATTGGTCAAGCAGGGCCAAAAAAAAAAAAAAAGAGAAACAAAGAGAGTTGAGATGGTACAGAAAGAGGAACAAGTGAAGGGATGGACAAAAGGTGTGATACAGATGAAACAACAGCTTTGGAAAAAAAATTTCACTATGCTTAAAATTGGGCACTGAATTCCATCTTCCCTTAAACCAGGAAGTGCTCCTCTTTTCTCAATACAGAGAAAGGCCAGGCTAAAGTAATTTACAGGCATCCTACAAGAGAATGATGGAGGCACATTCTGTGACCATTGTCACTGGTGGACAGAGATGTAGAAGTGTAAAAGGGCCTTTAGGTTCTAATGAAGTGGTCTCCAGTAATCCTTGTTAATAGTGTTTGTTTGGCAGCAGGACCGTGATACAACAATCTGTTTCCAAGTGTTAGCTTTTAAGATTTGAGCAAAAAATATTTGCTCATTTGGCTTTATATTTCCATTTGGGTGAATGTATTTAATTATTTTATCCCTCTCTGAGCTCCCCATACCTTGAATACTGAAACATTCACTGCTTCTGCAGGGGATTTATAGGAACTGCAGAAAGAGGGTGTTTTCCTGAAATAAGGAACAGGTTACTGACACATAAGGAAAAGGTTGCATTGCTGATAGAGAGCAGAAGAGGCTAATTATATCTCTTGGTATCTCAATGGCTTAGTCATTCATGCCTAGGGGAGCAGTAAAGAGGCATTTGCACTTAATGCTAATCACTCCAGAAACAAAAATGTCAAAAACATCCCATTGCCATTCTCTGACTTGCAAAGGCAGGTACACCCTCAACGTTTTGCAAGTTGCAACACTGAGATTTGGTTTGTATTAAAGAGGATAGTTCAGGCAAAGTTTTTCTCTTGCATTACCAATTGAGTATCTGAGGCACAGATGAGAGAGCTAAATACCTTGTAGTTAGCCAGGAGCAGAATCTGGTTCTGTTGGATCCTGGTCCTGTGCTTTATCTGGTAGATCATACACCTTTTCAGAGTTTAATCAGATATTCAGTGTGTGTTTAGCCATGGCTTGGGATACGCTAATTAATATAAATTAAGACCAGTTGGATATCTTCCTTATATGCAACAGTGCATCATTCATAGAAGGTTAACTGAAACATTGGATGTGTGGACCATGTCTCTTAGCACTGTTTGCCCTCATTGGAAACATCAGGAGCCCAAATTGTGTAAAATATTCCTAGGTTCATTTGGATAATTTTTTTATAATGACAGCTCTGGTATTAAAAACTCTAGGTTTGTTTGTCTCTAGAAGAGTTTTATTTTTTTTTTTTCACTGGAAATCCTCTTTTCAGCTCCTCTGCATGAAGCTCTGTGAGGAAGAATCCTGCATGAAGAGAAAAGAACACAGGGGCTTTAGGTTAACATTGCTGTCTAGGCACGGGCCAATGATCAAACATCACCTTGTGTGGCAGTGAGAGTGCTATGTAAGTTACAAAACCTTGTTCAAACGACCAAAATATCCCAAGTAAATTTCAATGGATAGTACTTGCATATCAAACCCGAAAATATCTGTAAAATTCTATCTTTTGTTAGTATTGTGCAGGGAGTTGCTAGTGCAGTAGTTTGGTCTGCAACACATTGGAAGCCATTGACTTGAGGGTGATTTTCAAAGGGACATAGTGAGCTTTTGTCAGCATGGTGCTCATCCACTTTAAGATGAGTCTGGATGACTGGAAAGGTGTTCTTCTGGAAATGCCTTGGGTGATTTATCCAGTCCCTAAAATAATGTCACCGTGTTGTAGAATAAATATTCGTTCTATTCCCAAACAGAATATTTTACTTATTGCTATCTTCCTTCATGCTTAAGCACCAATATTTCTCATAGAACACTGTAGGAAATATTCAAATGCTGATTACAATGTAAAATGCATTTTTAGGCCAGAAGGCCATTGTTCTGTTTGGCTTTAAAATCCTTGTTACAGTACATCTATGAATACATTAGCTTTGTATAAATTTGTTTATCCTTAGCACGATTGTCCCTGTTCCAGCATTCCCGTGTGTTTTGCTGTTGCTGACAGACCATTCCATTTTCTCTCTTCTGAAAACGCAGGCCGGACAGCAGGATGCTGTGCTGCAGAGGTACATCTGTGGCAGAAGAGGGTACACCAGGGCTTCAGTTGTGAAAAAAAGACTCTTTTTACAAATATGATAGAGCACAGCTTGCTAAAAGACACAGAAAACAACTTCTGGAGATGAGAAACAGGCTGCTAATTTGCTTGTAAGACTGTGATGCTATTTTTTTTAGCAGCAGTCAGAGTAATCCTGGCATAGGAATGAGTCAGGAGAAGGCGTTCTAGAAAATTGTGGCATTGAAATTCCCATTATTTCCTAATATTTTTTCCCCAAAGACCTGAAAATATACTAAGAGCCTGAATGTGCTAGTGCATCTGGTTTTGTCTTCCTAAAACAACATTTGATTTCTCTGTCTTCACAAATACTCAAAGCCTCAAATATTGTCACTTATGAAAAGAGAAACCTTTTGTTACTGTGGAGCTTTAACAGTGGATCTGTGGTTGGTGAGGCCTAGTTTATTTCAGGGCAGGGAAGTACCATGTTTTGTTTCCACGCAGAAGATCTCATAAGATAGCTCAGCACATCGTAACCATGTGGGAGCCACCTACAAGCATGGACTTTCTTGGCAGTGAAGGCGAAGAGTGAGGTTTTGCATCCGTACCTGAAACCAGGTCAAGTTGTTTGAGTCCTGAAAGGAGATGTGAACGACTCTCACTACAATAGTGTGTGTTGATCTTGTCAGAAACACACTGCTCTGTTGTCCATTCCCTCCCAGCATGTGTGCAGGCTGTCCTTTTGTTCTTCAAAAGCTGCTCAGGCAACACAGGGCTGCCTTGAAGAAGGGTCTCTTAATGTGTGTCTATCTGACCTCACTGCCTCCTTCTACACTGAGCTTCTCAGATAGGATGATGCCTGCTGGGTAGGTTTGTCTGCAGTGGAGAGGTTTCTCACACTGACTGTACAGGGGTTCCACAGGGAGACAAGTGGAACGCAGCTCTGGGTACATATTTTCACCCCCTCTCCAACAGAAAATCCTGGATCAGGAACAGGCTTCTGTAACAAGGATATTCCTCAGGAAATTTGCCTGGACTTTCTTCCATGTCTCTCCATGGGAGAGATTCACAAATCCTGCCTCTGTCCTTGCCCAGTTCCTTATAATTTGGCAAAGCAAGCTGGATGTTGTGCATGGAGTGTGCTATTGTGGCTTCATTTATTCAGCAGGGTCTTCTCTGATACCCAAAAAACCTGTGCTATAAAGATATATTAGCATGGCATCCCAGGGGAAAAGCTTTCCAAAAGTCTGTGTCCCAGTTTTTGGGCTGCTATTAGGAATCATTCTTCCCACTGCTGCCATGTGGATTGAAAACTTGTTGCCTTAGGCTTTCATGGTGGGGGTAGATCTGGGTGTTGGTTTTAAAAAGTATTCAAAGCCCTAAAGCACTTTATATCAGGTATTCTTATGCCTTTTAGTAGGTCAATGACTCCCTGTAGTTTTTGTTCTTTTAGCATATACAGACACAGTGGCACTGATACCATAACCCCTCAGAAATCCCTGTAATATAAAATACTTTGAGTTTGAGCCTTACATTGAGGAAATAAAAATAAATTAATTGGGTTTTACTGCTTGAAGATTACTGTTCAAAATTTTTCATGCTTCCTATTCATAAGGCTCTTGGAACATAATGTGGGCAATTTCTCATGTTGGGAAAATCTCTCTGTTAAGAATTATGGCTCTCCAGCTCTTAGGACTGTTAAAGCTGTTAAGACTAATATTTGCATATTTATGGGGAACAGAAAAACATGCTTTTAAAATAGCTAGTTAGCTTTCCACTGAGCATGAGTTACTGTCACTATAACATTTGTCATTTTGATATTTTATTTTATTTTTCATAAATTCTGACTGCTGCTCCAATCCATGAGCCAATAGAGGAATTTCGAGCACAATTCTGACTGTTAACCTCAAATGTTGTGTTCATCCACAGATGTCCATATCTTGGGCTTTCTGAACTTCTAATGTTATTTGAATTGATATATTTTATTGTCTCCCAGCTTGAACTTTGGTTGTTTCAAGCAATACTCTTCAGATAAATAGCATGCTCACAGAAGAACAATAGGTAGAGATCATAGGAAGATAGTAGTCTGGGTTCAAAATAAACAGAGATGACTTAAACTGCTTTCTATCTAAGGTTCAAATCCATCCCCACTTTTTTCAGATGCAGGCAAGTGCCACCTCCCAATGAAGTTAGTGAAACAGTTTAGTGCCTTGTCTCTGAAAAGTTTTTACCCTTGGTTGCTGGGATACACTGAGAAGTGAGATCTTTGTTCATTTGCTAGTGAAAATGGCCTTGTGTGTAAGCTCATCGTGTTCACCAGTATTTTGCCCTGAGAGGATATAATTCCTTTGCTATGGACTTTTCCTGGTGAGTAGTATTGATCCTGTGAGAAAGAGGAGCAAATTTTGACCTGAATGATGAAAAAACCCACCAAATTAGGGCAGAGAAAGAAACATTTTTGTTTTGCCGGATAACTTATATTTGTAGAATATCTAATAGAAGGATCCAAGGAATTTCACTTGTCGTAACTGGGAAGCAGAATGGTGGGAGGCAATGTGGCAGGTATGTGTTAGGTCAGGCGTCCCATGAGTTACAATGTCCACATTACCCAGAAAAAGGGTGTTACAAGGCTGGCATTGTGATAGTGCCTTCTCTTTAGTGCCACTTTGCTCAGCCTGAGCCCGAGGAACACCAGCAACCCCACTGCACTCCTTGTCTCGTACAGTTTCTGTTTCAAGTGGTGGGGAGATGGCATCCAGCCATCCATAACACCACCTCACCCAAACAGGTTTCATTTCTTGTCTAGCAAAGTGCCTGAGCAGAGCAAAGCTGCTGCAATGTCTGATATGCATGGGAATCTGTGGAGCTTGGGAGAGTCAAAGATGAAACAGCACAAGGATCTTGATGAACATAAAAGGGATCCCACCTCTGGTATCCTCTGGGAGCAGTCTTCCTTGGAGGAATGGAGCAGCTCTCCTGGCACATGAGACCAAGATCTCAAATGCAGAAGAATCACATATGCTAAGCCATAGATGACCAGGAGCTAGAGATCTTTGTCTCCTCCCTTCATAACCCAAGTGCTTTTGACTCGTTTGAGATGTAATTTCACTACAAGAGTCAGGGTTATGTGTAGTATGAGACTTATCCAGAGTTCTTAATTTCTCAAAAGAAAAGTCCTGAAGTGAGGACACTTATTGATTTTGTACCAGAATCTGTAGACTTTTATGTGTACTTCATTCTTTATTAAAAAAGTAATAGCAGAACACACAGGAATATTCCAGAGAATAGGCAAAGATGTTTGCTGTATAATTGATGGGTTGATCTAAGTCTCTTTTGTATTCCTCCTCTCTCAAGGCAAGTTTAAATTTTTTCAAGTCTGTCACACTTCACAGCAAACCAAACAACATATCTGGTCAAAATATAGAAGGAGGGAAATTAACATAACCCTCTCAAACCCACTAATGTGATCTGCTTTTTATCTTTTACCATGTGTTTCCTCCACACTGTCTGGGATAAATTTATAGCAAGCATTTAAACCCCTGAAAAAGAGTCCCCAGACAGATAGGAGTCTTTTCCATCATTGGTATTTTATTATAAAATTAATAATGCTCTACCAAAACAAAAAGTCCCTACCGCGAAGTGAAAGCCTCAGCCCTCTAATGGCTGCATCACTAAAACTAATAGGATGTACATAATTAAGTGACATCTTCAGAGATCCAACATCATCAGCAACAATTGAGATAAAGTTGGTCTTTTTGGGGGAAAACAAAATTATTTTAGGCACTCTCTATACTGTAAAGGCCAGTTTAAAACCAGCTGTAAAATTTCACACACTTTTTTTTCCAAACCAGCCAACCCTTCAGATCATTAGGTGCATGGGGCCAATTGTTGTCACTCTGAATAAATTTAGACTTAAAGAAGGAGTGAATTCCTCCCATCCATCTGTCCATCTGTAGTATATAGGATATCAGAGAAGTGATTAAACCCGTTCTAAACTTAAAATCCACTAATCTACCTTCAAAATATCATCTTTGAAACTGTATATGCTTACATACCTGACTACCTAGTTTTTTGAATGTAATTTTCAATTTCTTACATTCTGAGAATCTTGTAAAACTATGTCTTAAAAGCAACACTTATAATGGATGTGCTTTCCCTTCTGTCTCCATTTTAATTCTCCTAGGAGTCACTAATTCCAGACTTCTTGCTTTCCATGTGGTTGGCAGGAAATAAAGCATGTTGATAAAACCCCTGTCTATATAACCTGTCACCCTGAGGAAAGGGCACATCCTGGTAAATTAGTATTTCCTCCAAGTGATCCAAGAGAAGCCCATTCAGGATCTGCATGTGACTAAAAGAAAAGAGTGGGGAAGGTTCAGATTATTATACTGCCATGAGAATGTGAAAAGCAACAAATACAGTATGTGTGTAAGCTTAGAAGGATTGTAGCCTTTGCTTTGCAGAGAAAATACACAATTCTTTACTTATTAGAGAAAATTGGAATGTAAGAAATTTTGATGGCAGAAAATTTTTCTCCTTGATTTGGAGTGTAAGATGACAATTAACAGTGACATGGAGAGGTTTCTCAAATTTTAAATTCAAAAACCTACTAAAGATTATCTGTTGTTAAATTAGATAATCTTTGCTCCTATAGGCACTGCCAGATTTCTTTGCCACTTTTGGATGTGTTGGAGATGTTAAAACAGTGATTGGATACATCTAATTTATTACTGAAAGCCCAGTGAGCTTGGGCTGCTATTGAGCATGAAAAGAGTGTTTCTGGGTCAGAAGCCTCTGTATGGTAGAATTCTACAGGCTGGGAAAGTATTGTAGGTTAATATCTCTACATATGTTTATGCTGTCCTTATTTTCCCACCTATGCATCCATGATGGGCCATTGCAGGAAACTGGCAACTTGGCTTTCATTCGGTAGCACTTTCTCCTGGTCTAACACAGTGCTCTACCTTCCCATGAAAGCATCAGTCAGATCTAATACTTCGAAATTCAACTGAACAAAACACCCCA
Source organism: Illadopsis cleaveri (assembly GCA_013399915.1). NCBI lineage: Eukaryota > Metazoa > Chordata > Aves > Passeriformes > Timaliidae > Illadopsis > Illadopsis cleaveri. The sequence continues at coordinate 260,449 of VXBB01014620.1, forward strand.
CCAGATTTGTCATTGTCTGAAGATACAAGTGAACAAAATGTCACTAGTGCTGAAAAAGAAAAGTATTGTTTAAAAGATGCCTAGATCATAGCAGCAGGCAAACCATGCTATATAAAAAGGTGAATTAATTTACTCCTCTCAACCTCTCAAATTCCAGAAGAACTTGAAATAAGAAGTTCCCTGATTGACTCTAAATTTGGGGAGCTATATGTCCCTGGGACTGTGAGTAATACATGCAGATTGGGCATCTGAAGAAAATTCATTCTTTCCCCTCCCCTTTCTGCAGTCTGTCTCAGATGCTTGTTGGGAGGAGAGAACCCTTCCCCACCATTGGAGGGACTGTGTCTAAGTAAGGATGGAAACGTGTTCAGAGCCATGAGACCAAAATTCATTCTCTGTTTGCTCAGGCTGAAAAATCAATCCAGAAGGAACATCTGGTTGATCTTCCTAAATCAGTTTTTCAAAACAAGCAAAGTTTCACATAACAACTGGCAAATAGACAGGAAAATATAGAAAAACAAATTTTATGTCTACTATAAACCTTCACACAGAAGCAAAGTCAAGAATAATGGGGTTAATTCAGGGAGTATCTGAGTTTACCTCTTATTTTTTAAAATGCATCTAGAAAGACATCCATTAATTATTCTTTAAAACTGAGTTTAGTCAGTTGTCTACAGGGAGTAGGGAGATGTACTTTGGGTTTTTTTGCTTGTGTTTTCTCATATTCAGAGGTATGGCATCTTCAGCAAAGATGCAGTGAGTTACTAATTCTGTTCCATCTCAGTTCTAATCTGTAACATGCATTGAGTCACCAGACAGTGCCCTTACTCTCAGACTTTGTGGGTCTATTACACTGATTTTTAAAAACATTTAGATTACAGGGAAAGCATACAGTGACTAAACTCTTTGTTCTGGAGGTAATCAACATTTGGGATGATATTTTTCTGTTGAGGTAGGAGTACAGTTAGAGAGGGAACTAGAGCAAACCTTTCTGATGTGCACCTGATGGAGCCAGCAGGTGTGGAACAGAGAAATAAAGATCTTCATTAAATGTGCAGGGACACACTAACACATAGCTCTTACTCTGTGAGTCACCTTTCAGAAACAAGCAAACAGCTGCAAGAAAAGGTTGGGTGCCAGCAACCTGATAAATCATGGAAGGGAATACTGATTTTTGTTCAGGACTTTAACAGAAAGTACTAAAGCCAGACTAGAGCTGAAACAAGGGTTGCACCTAATAAGAACATAAACATTTGCATCCAGTAGGGTTACAGTATACAGCATTTTCTTAATTAGCAGGTGAAAGACTGTTGTTTGTTCCCTGAAACTTTCTCAGTCATTCAAAATGTTTCTTCAGTTCCCTTTTTCTGCTTTCAGAAACTAACCCTGTTCATATTGCTCAAAAACACTCAATGAAACAAGTACCACGTTAATAAAAGACAAGCACTTTGACTGGAATGTCTTTCCAGTGCTTTTTGTTGTGTGCATTTCTCTAATTCAATGACCCACTTATAAATATCCTAGTCAGAAATGGAGGGATGTAAAACTATATGTTTAGATTCATCTATATGTAGCAAGGTGGCCCTTAGGATTCTGTTTCATGACTGAGTTCAAATGTGTAATGATATTGTAAAAAATAAATGGCTTGTCTGAGTTTGCCAAGGGGAATCTTGTTTTTATTTAGTCAGGGTATGTTTTGCAATTACAAACAATTATTCTAGGACAGGCAAAGTGCTTCTTCTCCCTTGAGAACAATAAGGCTGCAGGCTAATATATCCCTCTCTTGAGAGACTCTTCCTCACAGCCTGTTGCTGAGTATACTTAAGTATAGGTAGAGAGAAGAAAAGAGAGACAGGAGCCTGGTGTGTGACTAAACCCTAAGTGTCTCCCAAGAAATTGGTTTTATGTGTCATGGAAAACAGCAGTTTTGCTGTTAACTCGGTTCTTTCTATAGCTTTTGAGTAGAGTTGTGTGGAGAGAGGTAATGCCTTTCCACAAATAATTTTGTCACTGTAATGTCTGGTTCTGATCTGCCATAGAATAAGAAATAAACAGGCTAAAATTATTTTTTGATGACAAGGGAATTTTGAACCCATGACAGACTGGTGGACTTTGGTAAGCTTTTGATGCCAAGGAGCTGCAAGGGTGGGAGGAGTGAGAAGGGATAATCTTGACAGAAAATCGTAAACATGTTTTTGACAGAAACGTACAGGCTTTGAACCCCACCCCATGTCTATTCCAGACCAATGAAACTGAAGGGCTTCTGCAGAACTTTTCTAATTACAGAGGCTGTTAATGCTGACTAAATGGGGCATCTTTAGAATCAGCAGAAGTTATGAGCTAACAGAAATACAAATAAAGATTTTTGACTCTATTTTTAATAGCTATGTAATCAAATTACTTTGCTTATAGGTCACTGTGCAGCAAAAAGTTGATTCTTTTTAGAATAATCTGATAAGATACTAGTAACTGCTTAGCTAAATTTTTGGTCACTGATTTTTCATCAGATATGGATCTAGTTGTATTGCCCTTCCCACCCCTCTCCCTGAGCCCACAGGCTGTATCTCATTATGTCACGTCATGCTGGGTTACCTCCTACTTTAGCAACACATGCTATGATGTGACACCCTATAATTCACAGAGACAGGAACAAAGTACTCTAAACAGTAGAGTGATTGTGCTGCTGTAATATCTGGGACATCTGCAGAATGCTGGATGATGGCACAAGTTTTTAGCTTTCTGAATAAAAGTTGGATAGCTCAGCAGATCTGCAATGCTTAATGGACTAAAATGTGAGGGTAATCAGTACCGTAAAGAACCTGGTGCCTGGAGTCTCAGCAGACCATGAAGCAGAAAGTAATCAGCTCAGCCTCCTCCAGTGAGTGTCACTACAACTTCTACATGTGGCTTCAAGGTGCCTAAATGAATTCAAAGAGAAAGGGAAAAGTAGAGCAGAAATGCTATTCAACCCATATTGTCCTGGTTCTTAGAGGAGTTATTTGAAAATGCCTTGATGAACAGCATGTTGATGACTGAGCTGTTTATGTTTCTGTGAAGGTTAACATATGAAACATGCTCATTCTGTAGACTCAGAATAATGATTATTCATTCCTTTTCTTGTGGTCAGGCTACTGAAAAGGATATGATGCCCTCTGCACTTTCCTGAGTAATAATCCTAAACCAACATCTGTTCCACAAGACTTGCAACCTGAGATTTAGGTAGCATGCAATGAATTAATAAAGGGGCACTTATTGAAGTAAAAAGACAAACTAACAAGTTAGAACAGTTCTAATAGCCAGTAGTTCTCACCAGCTCAATCATGCTAAAGAATGTTATCTTGTAGACTTCGTTGTTTTCAATACTCACCTTTACACAGTATATAGTAATCAGAGATTTTATTTTACATCAGAGGTTTGTGTGACAGCCTAATTTGTCCATAAAGAACAGGAGTAGGTCCTAGGAAAGAATTATTGTTTGTTGTTATGTTTCAGCCATGTTTAGCTTCTTCCCTCTTGTGTAAAAACCAGTGGATTTGCATTCAGCTAACTTGGAGACAACTTCTCCTCAGACATCCATACTACAAAGAGCACATGGTCAAAACAGAGGAAGGGGATAACTGATGAGGTTTCAGAAAAGTGAATGAAAGAATTAAAAATGAAGCAGAAAATACTGCACTGGCCTACAATGAGACTGTCTGGCAGATCACTACCTTCCAAACAGTGGTTTAGTGAAATCACATGCTCTGGGTTCAGTTCTTGATGCTGATACACACTTTAGGTTCATTTGCCTCGTGTCCTCGTCTGAAAAATGAATACAATTAAAAAACTTCTGCTTCTTTGTAATTTATGCTTCTGAGGTTTATTATGAGGATTGAAATCTTGCCCAGTTGTTCCTACACCGGGACAATCCAGCCTCACACTTAACCACAGAGCTGATTATTGCTGCTTTACTCTAACAGTAATAGTTGCCTTAGTGTCAAGTAACATAAGGAGAGACATAGAGAGTTGATAGTGGTTCCACTGTTCTGCCTCAGGCAGATAGAGGACATTAGCCTCTTTGATCAGGTAGATATGTAAAACCAGTGTATTCACCCCTCAGGTTAATATTTTTTCACAAATGTTGTTTAATCAGGAAGAGGTTACATTCCATGCTCTAACTGTAGGTCAGTGCCCAGCTACATAGAAAAGCAGCCAGGCTGGGTGAAAAACATGGGCCAGGAAAGGACCTACTGCATTTACTTTGGCATTTGTCACTATATGAGATAACAATATTACTGGCATTTGTCACTATATGAGATAACAATATTACTGGATTAAGCATATAACTTCTGTGGAGCAGGCTTTTGCACTGTGTCCTGGACAAGTGGTCAAGTATAATGGATTTTAAAGCTTGGCATGTGCATCGGAGTCCAGAGAAGTCTATAGAAAGTACATACGGTTATTAATCTTGAGTCCAAGTGAGACTAATCAAATCCCATGGTCATGGCTGCACTACAAGGCATATCTTCCTCCTACCCCATCCACATCTGCATCTGGTTTGGCTTCATTGTGTATGAGTTTGAGATCTCTTTCAGAAAGGTGAGTCCATTTATTGATTGCAATGGAAGGCTGCTTTTCCAACACAACTTAAGGATGAAATTCTCTGAAGTAAAAAAAAACACATTCACAGTTTTAGCATGCAACTTTCATTTAATTACTTGGACAAAATCTGATTCAAAATTCATAAGTACAGAGAAACCAAGTACCACTACCAATGTATTTCAGATTTTGGGGTGTTTGATTCTTTTGAGAAGTAATCAGCATTTTCTGCACTAGCCAACTACCCTATAGAAATTATAGCTTAGTGAAAAATTCACTTTTCCTTTAAAAATTCTAGGTCAGACATTTCAGTAAATCCATAACATGGCAATGCCTATATTGTCTGTAAATGCAATTTTCTTTCTTATAAACTGTTAAGATCAACAGTAGACTGCTATCTGGAATAATGGCCACACAGTGTCCTAAATAGTGTAAATTCTTATAATTAAAATTCTTCAGAACTTTAAAGACAGCAGAAAAATGTCACCCAATATTACTGGTTTTTTTGTTGGTCCAATATGTTGCATACATTGTAAAATAAAGAAGCAAAGATTCAAAGAAAACAATTTGATTTCTTTGAAAATCCGGTTAAAAAGAAGAAAGGTAAATAATTTAAATAGGTATTTTTAAAATCTGGCTGTTACCAGATATTTCAAAATACAGTAGAGAATTTCAAAACATTTTTCTTAAATATGAATACATACCTTTTCATAAAGATCTCCTTTGATGAGTTAGAAAAGAGAAAAATAATGGAAGATAAACTGAAGTTCCTGTTTAAGTAACCAGAATTGAAAAAAGAAAACAGACAAATAAAATAATCTGCCAACTTCAAAAGTATTTCAAAGCATGAAATTCCTTTAGCTTGAGACATAGTCCAATGACTAATGTTTAAGGATACAGATAGAGCTTTGAAATCTTGAGAAAATGGGAAAAAATGAGTTGTCTTTTTCTGTGACTAATGAAAATATGTCCACAAAGGGTTTCTAATTGTGATATCCCAGATGTTTGGGAGGAATGAACATGTCACATCTAGAAAACTTCTTAGCTTTCATTTACTTTTTTTTCTCTGGATGTACATGAAAAAAAAAAAACAACCACAACCCACATTTTCAAAGGCCAGCTTTCTCAACAGCTCAGAAGTCTATTTAGAAATGAGGGGAAAAAAAAGTCTCTTGCTCTCCCCAAAAGGAGAAGAGGCACACATGCTGCATAACTCTTCTGTTTCACCCAGTGTGTCTGCACTCTGAGTTTTGGTTCAGTTATGAGGGCTGCCCTGAGCTGTGTATTTGTTGATATTTACTTGTGTTGACTTTGTAATTTCTCTATAAAGAGAAATTGGCTAGTGCCAGAAGACTACGGAATCGTGCAGGCAGTGTCACATCGTGCTTTCATTCCATGTAAGCTTACTCTCACACCCATCTTGAAGCAGGGAGAATACTAAAATGATTAGCCTACACTATCAGCTCTCTTCTATTTGTGTAAAGTTGAATGAGGTCAATCCCCTATGCTATGAATTTACAAGATTAAAGCACACATGATTGCCAATCTTCAGCCAGATCTTCATTCTTCATAGCTCCTTAAAATTGCACAAGTTGAAGGCTCTTCCTTGGTCTGTGACATCCTATGCTTTTATTTCCTGTTAGGTGCTGAAATTAGCAAAAAAATTTTGATAACAGAAAATCTGCTGGTACCTCAGGTTTCTTTGCATGAGGCTGGGATCTTATCAGTCCTCTTCTAGGAGTCCTGGTGAAGGTTTAAAAGTCTCTGTTTTTATAGACCTACTTGTGGCAAAGCATGAGTATAAAAAGAGCTGAAATCTTGCTTGTAAATACAAGCCTCTTCTCATGGATGCCAGAAAAAGACAGAATATTTTGTGTGGGATCCTATGGATTGCAATCATTTCTTATAGACATATATGCTCACTTCCATGTACAGCACCCTGTACGCACATATGCATTTAGGTAACACTGTTTCTTTAAAATAAGTACAAAGCCTAAAAAAGGAACTGTCTAACTTAGTGTTTTCTGAACAAACACTGAAAGGTAGCAGGGAGGTAAATCATTCTTGCATGCTGAAGGGAAGCGTGGCATTACTTATGAATGACTGCATGCATGGCTACCTGACTCAATGAATGAATCAGCCAGAATAAGACTGTGCAGCTCGAATGAGCACAGAAACTGCTCTGATTTTCATTTACAAAGCTTAATCATAAATATTGTATATTCTGTAAGGCAAGGAAGGAAGCATAGTCAGACCTGGTTAATGTGTTTCATTTCCAGGGGTGGGTACATTGGGTCACTGTGGTAATCGGCCCTCTGAGATTACCTGTGGGCATACAGTCTCTGAAATTCCAGCAGTGCAAACATCTCAAGCCAGGCTGGGATTCAAGGACCTGATGGGTTGCATCACATACACATTCATTAAAAACAGCAATGCCACCAGGAAAAAATTATACCATGAACTATCTCTTATGCTCTAGACTTTAAAAACTCAGGCATATTTTCTAAAAATTTAAATATTTCCATGCTGGTTTCCATTATTAAGTAAAAATAAACAGAGCCTTACAGGCCAACATTAATAAAGTTTCCAGTGTGGCAAATGCCTCATGTCAGACCATATAAAATGTCACCAGTGTATCACATTTTTGAGCTTTGAAAGATTTTGTAGGAAAGAGATTTGAAATTATGAAATATTGTCTACACTTAAAGGACAGTGTCTGTGCTATGAATATTTTAACTCCATAAGTTACATATTGTAGAAACAGAAATCTCACAATTTTTTTTTGTTTAAAAAAAAGAAATTAAAAAACTAGCACCACATTTTGCCCTCTTTAGGTCTCTGCTTCAAAAACAGGCTACTGATTAACAAAGTAACAAAGATTACTATCAGTAATCATTCCATTTCTCCAGTAAAAATAAACTTCCATTAATAACAATTCTAGAATTCCATTCAAATGCTTTTATTATTTTAGAAGTACCAAAATATTTTAGTCCCATTGCAAGCTCTCTGACTAGAAATTGATTTGTACTGATAGTGAGGTGCAGAACAGGCCAACTGTGCCCTGCCCTGCTTGCTGAGCTGGGAGACTGAAGGAAGAGAGACACAATGTAGGACACTGAGATTAAGTACCCTGAAAAGCCTCATGAAAATTGTTATGATAAGTTAACCTGTAGTGTTATCCACATCTAAAAACTACTCTAAGTCTTTTCTCCCCTGGAATTAGAAATCTGTAAAAATGCAAATTATGCAGATACCCAGAACTGGAGCCTGTACGCAGCCAGGTTTCTGATTGCCCCTTAGGCTCTGGGATTTAGGTTTGATAGATGGGGAGTAGTAGGAAATACAGGTCTGCACCAGGAGGCAAATTTGGTACTACAAATACCCTCTGAACCAATATAGTAGAATAAACAGCAGCTTCTTCACAGTTGCATCAAACTGTAAGTGTGGAGATGTTTCTGGCCTTGGCTATTTTAGAAACTGAGTTTTCAGGTCCTGGAATGGATTTTGAATGCCCATTTTTGTATTTGCTGTCTTTCCTTTGACTTTCTCTGGCAGATCATAGAGTTCAATACCAATGTCTACGAATAATAATACAGGAATCAGTGTTTATACTTTCCTTTTTGTTTCACTCCCTCTGTTCAAAAACTTGGATCTGTTTTGCAGTGACTGTACTTCAGCAGAGTCTTTTCAGTGAAGAAGCCAGTCCTTTTAAAAAATGTTCACTTCTAAATAACTGAATGGGGTGAGTCATGTAGCAGGAAAAAGTTAAGAATCACAAACACTGACTCCGGTAATATGTTGCTTCTATTAGTAGCAATATCTTTATGACCTTAAGACTTCCGTAGCAGCATAAATATTTTAAATGGTTGAAGCAATTCAAATAATCTTAGTTATCTCAGGCATTAAAAATGCAGCAGTGAAGGAAGGGAAGCTTGCTGACAGCATTCAGGTTTAGATTTATAGTGGCAGTCATGACTGTGTCACTGCATGGTCATAAATTTCCAGGTGGATTTACAGCACAGCAGTCATGTGGAAGACAAAATGCTGAGAACCAAAGCTGGGACCTCCAGAACCAAAATCATAACCCACAGTTTGAATTGTAGTGCTGCAAATATTTGGAATGAATCTTGCCAAGAGTTAGTGCAGCACCCAGATATTCCTCAAAGAAAGTGTTGCTAAAATTTTATAAATCATGCAGATTTAGTTTTTATGAGTGTGCTAGTCACTCTTTGGTAAGTACTCAATTTCAAAATAAAGGGCAGAGAAATTTAGACTGTATCTGAAATTCTGAATAAAATAGGATTGTTCTGGTGGAGTTCCTGGGAGTGGGGAGAGGCAAATGACTGCAAAATAATATCAAAGAAAAATAATTGCTTTATTTGGGGGCTTTTTGATCTGAAAAAGTAAAATAACATAGGGACTGGCCCGAAGGCTATCAGAGAGGTGTTTTTGTAAGATGCAATTGGAGATATATGTTGCACACATGCATAGGAATCAGAAAGAGTTGAGACTTTTAAGTAATGAATTTTAAAATACAAAAATAAACATGGCCCTACTGAAGATCATGCAATCTTTCTCCCAGACTGCTTTGCTTTCCTTTCTGTTTTGATATATTTATTTTCTGTCTTATTTGAATTTGATGCTTTGAGGGTAAGAGCACATAAGAGATGTCTATATTATCGATAATTGAGTAACAAACAGTGCTAAGAGTGAGTTTATTTGCAGGCTGTGTGTGGAAAAAACACTTCAGATCCAGATCGAGTGTGGATTTGACAATGAGCTAGACCTTGCTGCTCTGGCTAGTTTTATGTCTTGGCTCAAGCACGGGCTTGGACATGGCCTCTCAGAGGAAGGTGAGAGACATGTTTTGACTATCGTGTTCCATGCCTTTGTGATTTGTATGGCATGACTTAGTGAGACATGCCATTTTGTAACTGTTGTTGTGATGGCCATGGCCCTTGGACTCACATCATGGTCAATATTTGTTAAACGAAAGTCATTCATTGAAATATTATGGGTAGAGTACTTCACAAAAATCTTGCACAAGCAGTATTGACAGATTAGAATACACTTTTGTGAAGAAAAGTACATTTTACTCAATACATGCTAGTCTGTCTCATTCTGATCTTCTCCCACAGAGAAAATACACCTGATCAAATGAAGAAGGTGCTGTAACTCACTCTCACTGCAGACTGACACCAAAATTACTCTTTGTTTACTCTAGTTTTCTGTCTGTTTAGAAGACTATTTGAATAATCCATGCATCCATCAATCTTTTTCTTCAAGCTGTTTCTATGTAGATGTTTGCTAGGGTCACTTTGAAACACTTTATTTTCCAAGGGAAGAACTGCCATTGTCTCTAATCTTTCACTTATACTAGCTTAATTAAATCTGGTTGTTTTTTCTTTTGGCTGATGCTACTTTATTTCCAATAAGAGTGTTACTGTCTAGATTATTTCAGTTACATTCCCAGTCAACATCATTGCTAGACTCAGGGCTGTCCAGAATAGATCCTAAGACATGGCTGTTCCTTCTCTTCTTTCACACACAGTATGACCTGAACTTTATGTAGGCCTGTTGACATGAAAAAATAGTTGACAAGGTGAATCAGGGTGGAAAAATCTGGCCCTAAAGCTTAACTGAAAGACATATCAGATTAATTCTCTAAAGATAAATGAACAATGTTATCGTTTTATTAAGACAAATACTACTTTGCTCCATAGAATAAACAAACTTCCTCTCAGTCATGTCATATGATATTCATGCTGGAATTCACTTGAAGAAGAGTGCATTCATTTCATAATAAATAACTGGTGGTTATACAACACCTTTGACCACAAGGCCTTCCAAAGGCTATGTTGTCTTCCTTTAACAGTTACAAAAATACTCCTCCTGAAATCCAGAAAAGAGTGAAGCTTATGTTCAATAGTGTGAGCAGACTGAAAACAGATGATAGGTTTTTCACAAATGAAAGGCCAGATTGATCTGAGGTGCTGTTTTTTGCCCATTATTTGCTTGAAAAAAACACCCTTGGTATGTCACACCACATAATTGACCAACAATCACGGAAAAAATTGTTATTGGAGCTGGTTTTAAAATTCAGGCGCTTCTGTCCTCCAGTTCCTTGTTCACAAACTTCCTTTCCTGTGAAACTTCATGAAAAAAACTCAACAGTTTTAATCAACTATTTTTTAAATTTCTTTTTCCCAGGGACAAAAAAGAAAACAAACAAGCAAAAGCAAGGAGAAATGCAGCACTTATCTGCTTTGCAATTGCAGAAATTCACTTCCGCATATTGAGAAGGGCTTGAAGCTTAGGGAACTCTTGAACTGAATCTGTTTCTCAGAATCTGCAGAACAAGTTTGTTCTTCTGGCTATTGAATTTATTGTTTGGAGGAGTAGAAGCATATTCATGGAAAACATAAGTAAATAACGAAATTCTTATGGTAGCTACCATGAATAGTTATTCATCTGAAACTTCATCTGGGAAGTATGTTCATCATTCATTATTTCAGCATTGCCATTGCACAACCAGATAGTACAAAATAAACCATATTGCCTAAATGACATGTTGCTTCCCACTAATAACACACAGTGATTAATCCTGAAGTGCTCTCCTGGCAGATTTTCTGCAGAGAGGGATATGTCTATCTAAATCAAGCAGTAAACCTCCAGAATTACAGGCAGACAGGGAGTGTACCTGAATGACTGGCAAACAGGAAAAAAACCTAATAATCACTGAGGGAATTTTTCATGTTACATTATGTGACATCACTTGCTCTTTCATCTGCATGTTTTTATCTAAATGTGAGCAAACTTAGTCCACATTCCTCATAAAACAGTTATCTTTTTGAAGCATGAAAGTCATTAGGCTAATACAGGTTGAACAGCTCTGTAACAGTGTATGGGTAGAGTTGGATCAAACAGAATTTTTAAAGAGTTTGAATTTAGCATGTTTGAAGCTGAATCTTTCAAGGTGTGTTTAGAAAGCTGTAGACACCATTAAAATTTGTATATCTATGTACTTGTGGAGGTTAGAGCTTGGACAATACTGCATTCCACTCGCTAACACTAAGCTCAGTATGAATTTCCTATACAAGGTGGCTTTTTCATATACATGTAAAGGCTTATCATACCTCAGCCATGCTTTTTATCACTTTAGTCTTCTTACAATCATTTACACTTTGGCAAAATATGATTGAAATATCTGCTCTTTAAATCCTAACAATTCCATATATTATCTCTGCTCAGAAAAATTAAGACTCAGAGATGTGTTCCACATGTACAGCATGCATGGGTCTTTAGAACTTGAAGTGCAGAGGCATTTACAATTCTGGCAGATTCAGCCTGTGCCTTAACATATGTAATCCAAAATTCTACCTTCCAATTGAAGTGATTTCTAAAAATGTGTATTCCTTTTTCTGGTGCCAATATTTTACAAACGTCTGTTTTCTTGCTTTTTCCAACAGTATCCTTTCCACTTTGGTTTGCAAATCTATAGTAGCAGTATTTCTGGAGAAAAAAATAAACTGCTTTATTTCGCACTATTTAAATCTGAAGGGAGCTATAATGACGTTGGTGCTGGTGCTTATTTCAGGCATATCTGCAGAAAAAACCTCCCAACTCCCGTATAATCCTTTCTACAACAGATTTGTGCTGTGATGCTCAGAGACCAGTTCCTTCCTCTTTTCATCTCCTCATCTGCATACTTCCTCATCCGTTAAATAATTAACAGGAAGAGGTTTGCCCTTTTAGAGGTCCCTATCACTGATACTTTCCTATAAGAAGGTCTTAGAAATGGACCTTTCTTAAAACACACTGATAGCACTTGAATTCATGATGTTTTTGGGGAAGTTTTAACATAGCAACTGCAGAAGTCACAGACACCTGAGTAAATGATATTCCTCACAGGTGAGCTTGTCTCCTGAAATAACCCTGCTTTGTTGGACTGCCACTGTTCTTGTGGCCATCCCAGGAAAAAAAATAGTTTGTCTTCTCTTTTAGGTCTTGAGACTTTTTATATCTAGAATCTCATTAAATTAGCCTTAGTTTTTCTTTCCAAAAATGGAGCTTGTTCTGGACTTTGAAGTCTTGACTGTCATTTAGTTGATGGAAAACTTGCACTTTACTTCAATGATTTATTCCCCATTTCCCTTCAATTCCTCTGGTATTGGCGATGACAAATTTTAGCTTATTTACTTTTTAAAAATTTTATTTATTTTTTCTTTTTTTTTTTGTGGATAAGACTTTGCTTTTATGCCAGTCATCTCACCATAATGAATCTCCATCCTTCCCACTGGAAAAAAAAGCCAGCCTAGATTTGTGACCATTCATTCAAGATCAATCAACATTTAACATGTGGATTTTGGGACATTGAGTTTGGGGGAGGAGGTGTGACAAACAGTGTTTAAAAACAGGTGAGTTTGTGTTTCGCTGAGACATATGTTGTTATTCACCCAAGGAGTGAAAGCAGCAAAGGAGGGGAAGTTTGGCCCACATGGGAGGGTAAGGGGAAAATTGGAGAATTGAAATAAATTCAGTCAGTAGCATTGTATGGCAGTTTACAACCTGAATGCAAAGAACACAGCAAGCATTCAGTTACTGGATTTGGCTGAGAGTCAGTAAAAGGGATGTTACTTAGAGTTTTGAAGAATTTGGCAATAGAACAACTAACATGTGAATGATGTTGCAAGGGAGGATAAAGTACTAGGACAAAGATTTGATACAGATAATATTTGTCTCAAGACTTGCAAGATTCAAGACTTGCAAGATTTGGATATCTCCAATAGAAACACGAGGACACTAACAGGATGGATCAAACACGCTCAGTGAATTTTTATTATCTTATAAACATTGAGGAAAGCTGTCTAGGCAGCTGTGCTGCTCATCTCTTTGGTAGATGAGAAGTAGAAAACCAAAATCTAATTTTTTTAATCTTGAAAAATTCCACCTTAAAGTACTTCTCCGAAATCTAGTATCTACACAATTTTTTTTTTCATTTTCCAGCTGCTGCAGATCATTTACCACATCCTTAAACACTGCTGCAGACTCATTGCTGCCTGACTCTGATTTCCCATTGAGCTGTGACTAAACTTCTCCCCCTGAGCCTTTCCTCCAGCAGCTCAAGTGGACACATGCACTCACAAGGGCTCTATAATTTTAGTAAAATCAGTTTGCTGTAGTATTAACCTCTAGAAGTTAGGATTTTGGTATTAGAGGACCTCAAGGGACCTTTATGTCTTCTACCTCCTTGATACAACAAGGGGCATGTGTACAAACTGATAAAGACTGGATGTGGCACTCAGTGCCATGGTTTAGTTGATAAGGTGGTGTTAGGTTGGACTTGATGATCTCAAAGGTGTTTTCCAATCTAGTTAATTCTGTGATTCTGATACACTATCCATGCACCTGTAACGAAACCACCACATTCTTCTTACTGTTTAAGGAAAATATGATCAGGCTTCAACTGCACTTTGGCTAGATCAATTTTCTCACAGCTCCACTCCCCATCTGGGAAATGAAGCTTACTCTCTTCCTCTTACACATTGCTAACCCTGACAATTTGTGTAATAAGTGCTTAATTTTTACGTGCTATGTGTGGACAACACGATGGTGCCCTGTTTCACACAAGTGAGGGCAGATGGAACTTCCTCAAAGGCAAAGAGAAAATGTCAATAATAATAATAAAGATCTCATTCTCAAAGCAAAACACCATACTAACAACAAAAAAGACCTAAACACACTTGCAGAGTCTACCAAAAGCAAGTATTATATGTTTGGTTTTTTGCAAGCTGCTGGAGGCAGGGGATAAGAAAAAACACTGTGTTTTTTGTAAGAAATCTTGAAATTTATGTAAATTTCAGAATTTTCAGCAGCTGTCTGTAATGATCCTGATGTGTTCAGTTATGGTAAATGTGGTGGAGGTGTTGCATGTGCCAGATTGGCAGTAACATCATGGAGAGGTATGGTGCAGTGCCTGCCACTATTGCCTCATATTCTTCTTGTCTGAGCCTGACTTTGTCTGCAGCAACTCCTACTCATTTTCTTCCCATAGGCGAAGCAAGAAGAGGGGAATAACTTCTTAAATAAAGTGTTCTGTAAACAATAATCACCTTTACTTTAGAGTTTTGAGACTTTAAAAAGAGGCTTAGGACATCATGTTGCCCATTTTCTGAAAAGTAAAATGGAACTAAAATGTCTTAATAGTCTAAAGAACAGTTTGAAAACCAGAAAGATATGATCCAGAAAAATCTTTTTCAAGTATTGGCACTTCATTCCTCTACACTTGCATGTCAGGTACATTTTTTGCTTGTACATGAATACCCCAGAGCAGTGCCATACTTTTGTGGGTAATTTATTAAGGGTTTTCTAAGTTACACACTGGCATTTTTTGAGATGTTTTGTTCATGGTTCCCTAAGTTTTGCATGAGGTGAAATCAGGTGTAGCACAGAGAGATTGGCCACATGGGGTGGATGCTCTGAAGTCTGCTTTCATTTAGGAACAAAAGACAGGGTGAAGTTAGGAGAGAGAAATATATATTGTATCTGCACCAAATACCTAACACATAACATTAACACTGGCAAAAGAGGAAAGCCAATTTAAATATAGAGAGGAATCTCTAGGGAAAAGGCACATTAAAAGGAATAAGAGGAACCCCAGATGAGTCTGGTTTTGATTTGAAAGCCCATAGCATAGCAGCGTGCTGAGAGGAACTGAAAGAGTCTCTTTTATAACAACGGGGGCTTTGAGTGTTGCACAATGAACTGAGAAGCATCCTGGGACATCCACGAGACTTCT
The DNA here is from genome assembly GCA_013399915.1 of Illadopsis cleaveri. Lineage (NCBI taxonomy): Eukaryota > Metazoa > Chordata > Aves > Passeriformes > Timaliidae > Illadopsis > Illadopsis cleaveri. The sequence goes on from VXBB01014620.1 coordinate 275,825, forward strand.
GGGGATAAATATAGAGGAGGTGGAGGCAGCTGTTGAACTGCTCACAGCTTATAGACAGAACAAAAGGTTTTGGTGCTTAGGCTGTTAACCTGGTGATAATAATTATTTTCTGGGATCTGGGAATTCATGACAGTGGCGGGGACAGGGGACTACGTCTTTGCTGCGGGGTTTTAGCCTAACAACAACTGCTCTTCATTTCATTACCTCACAGGCCCAGGAAACAGAAGGGACTTGAGGCTGGATGTGCGGGTACAAGGCCTGTGTAGGGGTATTCCTTGCTCTGAGAACTCCTGTCTGTTAAGAAGGTAGAAGTGAAAGTTTCCTTACAGTTATTCCATTTTATTCCTCTAAGTTATTTGCATTAGAAAAAACAGAATAAGAAGGAAGAAAACTCAGCCATTTTGAAAGGAAAAATCCATGTACACGCTCATACACACACACGTGCACACACACACACACATACACACAGAGATAAAAATATTTGCTTTGGTGAATAGTTGTACAAAAGCATCTACATTGCCTTAACAATGAATAGTAATCCCTATGTCCCTCAGTGGCTGGATGTCTTGAATAAGGGTAACAATTTTAGTATTTCTGGTCGTAATTGGGCTTTATTCACCTTAGGGAGTAGAATTACAAGGCCAAATTCTGCCCTCATTCAGTTTCATGAAGGCTTATTGAAGATGTTGAGAGTACTACAGTCTAACAGAGAAATTAGTGTCACTGATGCCTTGCAGTACTGACTCCATATATCATCATCTAAGACAGTCTTATTCTGCTCTATTTCATGAACAACAAACACGTTGCAAGGATTTCTGCTAGGGATTACCTCCTGCATTCCCAAGGGTTTTCCAAGGTTCACAGCCTTACAGCTGTGGCAGCAAGTTATTTATGCTCATTTGTGACAATGAGGGATTGTTGATGTCAGTGGGAGCAGAGCAAAATTCAGAAATACTGGAAGTTGTTGGGCAGCACAATCTTGGAGAATTCAGCCCACAAAGCTCATTGATTAGATTTAATTCATATAGAAACAGAACAAATTACTGCATATTTTCTATTTTGAAAAGAAAAGATGGCTCTGTAACCTTTCAGGCTGTGTCTAATTGGCCTCAGGGCTGATTACTGGTCCTGGGACAGTCACACGGACTGGCTCATGTCCTGCCCCTTCTATAGAAGCATTGTCTTGAAGAAAAGTGGCAGCAGAGAGCAAATAATGAGAGAGTCTGGACAATCAGAGCTCCAGTGTTCAAGCATCCTCCCAGGCTTTCTGTTACTTAGCACTAAGAAGACATATCCTCAAAGTTCATTGCAGAACTCTTTTCTGTGATTATATGAAAGAGGTCATTTGTTATAAAGAGTTACTAAAAGAAATGGACAGGCTTGTTAGAGTAAATCTCTTTCAATTAATATGTGGTAAGAGGAGTGAGGAGGGCCAAGCGTTTTGTTATTTAGGGACTGAGAGAAAAATACTTTCAAACTTTTGCTTTACAAGATTTTACAGTCTTCCAGCTTCTCTATTCTATTGACTCAGACCAAGTGCATGTAACCTATGAAAGTTTCAACAGTCTACATGAAATAGCTTGTGCTGTTATGGACTGGTGCCCATCCCCTAGGGTCCGGAGGCACAATCAAAAATCTATAGCTTTGCTTACATGGAAATATTCCAAAGCACAAAAGGCTTTGCAATCCAAGGACCCTAAAAAGTGTTTATTGAGAAATGATAGTTGAGGAGCTTGTAATGCTGATGTCTATGTATATCCCTAGTGCCTATCTCAAGAGCTCTGTTCTATATCTGACTGAGCATATGAAGCCAGGTAGTTAAATTGGAAAATGTCACTCACATGCTTTGTAATATTGGCATAGGAGCAGAGTGAAGAAGAAAAACAGACATATGAACACTGTGCACATTTCCTTTTCACAGAGAGAATTTTGTGTATGAATTACAAGCAGAGTGTAGTGAGTGAACCATGGAGATAAGGAATGTGGTCTAGTTGCATAAACATCAGAGGCTTCCCTTGATTAAGCGCTGTAGAACACTGGGGTCATTTAAAAGAAATTAAGAGCATGACAGAGCTATCCTATACTTATATCAGCTCTATTCTGGTGAAAAGGCAATTCATTAAAAATAAATTATTTTCTGTAGCCTTTTTCTCCTTCTCCAGAGGAAAAAAGTCAAGTAAGTTGCTGCTTGACTTTTAGAAGGCTTGTTGTAAAGCATACTATTTATTGTAAATATAGATATTTTTTATTTCTGCACGAAGTTATAGATGCACTTTTATGAAATTGAATGTTCAATCTTTCCTCATGGTAAAACCCCTTTACTTTGGTATAAATTATCTTCTTGCTTATATAATGTACTAAAACCTTAATATGAGGCAGCTTTCTGAAGTAGTTAGGTAGTACTTAGTCACTTTGTCAGCTCTTTTCTTACCCACAGACCACCAGAGTATTTAAATTCATTATCTAAAGGGGGCATGCTGCTACTGAGATCTTTCTATCTTTACTTCCGGAATAGTTTTAATTTCCTCTTAAGAATCATTCCTCACCTAACCTGGAAAAAACAACTGCATTGATGATGGGCTATTATTACTCATTGATTACTAATTAATGAGTAATTACTCATGACAAAACTGGTTTGACTTAATCACATCTTGTGATTTGATGAACTGAATACACAAACTTGTAGCTTCCAAGAGGAGCAGCAGAAGAACTGGGTAGCATTTGTAGCACAATGTCTGACCCACCACAGACTGCATGTGCAGCACGAAATCAAGGCCCTTGCTTTGGAACTCCAGTGACAGAAGAGTTGTGACTATGGAGCTTATGACAATATCAGTCCTTGAATTCCTTCCTGGGAAGTTTTTCTCCTCATTGCTCTTAGACATAAAACAAAAAGTAGTGAAAAATGTAGTAAAGTTTTTTCAGCTCCACACATACATGAAGGCATGGTTTGAAATGTTAAATTTGCCAATTATTTTGAGGGTTTGTAGCTCTCAGTCAGTAAATGATTTGACAGACTGGGATGGAATTAATTTTGGAAGCCATATAAAAAAATAAAATGAAGACGCAGTACAGGAAGATCACTGAATCATAGAATACGTTGAGTAGGACGGGACACTCAAGGATCCTTGAGTCCAACTCCTGGTCCTGCACAGGACAGCTCTAAGAGTCACACCATGTGCCGGAGAGCATTTTGCAAACACTTCTTGAACTCTGTCAGGGTTGATGCTGTGACCACTTCCCCAGGGAGGCTGTTCCAGTGCCCAGCCCCTCTCTGGGTGAAGAATCTTTGCCTACTATCCAACCTAAACCTCCCCTGACAGCTTCAGGCCATTCCCTCAGTCCTGCCACTGGACACCACAGAGAAAAGATCAGTGCCTCCCCCTCCTTGTCCCCTCATAAAAAAGTTGTAACCACAATGAGGTGTACCCTCAGTCTCCTCCAGGCTGAACAGACCGAGTGACTTCAGCTGCTTCTCGTACAGCTCAAGGCCCTTCACTGTCTTCATTTCCCTCCTTTGGATGCTCTCTGATATTTTAATATCTTTCTTATGTTGTGGCACCCAAAACTACACGCAATATTCAAGATGAGGCTGCACCAGTGCAGAGCAGAAATGGACAAGGTCTTTTAAAACGTGTGGGTGTTATTAATTTCACCTCTGAATATTTTTTATCCCCTTTGAGACTAAAATATTTGGTATGCCTTTGAAAATTGAAGAGATGGTGCTGTGAAATAGCATTGGTAATGTACTTTGAGAAAGTCAGTAGAGTAACTTTTTAGGAGCAAAGGAGGAAAGAAAGAGAAGGCAGATCTGAAAAGACTGCAACGCATACCAGTGACAACCAGAGCTGCTCTGCATCAAGATGAGAGGAAAATAGCTGCACTGATAAAAAGGAAATATTTGGTCACTGTCAGCTTCCCCAGAGCATCTACTAGCACAACAGACCTGCACATTGGCAGTATGAATCATTTCTCTCAGCTGCATGAACAGAGCTGAAGACTATGCACTAGGCACCCCAGCCTCTCCTATTTCAAAGCAGCAGAGAATATTTTAAAGAAGCTGAATGGAATAATCATCTGTCTGTGAAATAATACTCAAGGGGCTGGTATCTAGCAGGATAAAATTTAAATCTACACCAGATAACCCATGCAGAGGGGATTTTTGAATAAGAGCCACACAGCCTTTGGAAAAGAAGCCAGGAGATCAGCTGGCCTCTATTCAGGCTGTGGCTCAGCTACTGAGATGTCTTGTGCAATTGCAACTGTCATTGTGGTGGTGAGACTTTGGCTGGGACAGAAATTAAAGAAGAACCCTGAACTGTTATAGCAAAGGGTGGGTGGCCTGATCATGGAAAACATGGCAGACCTCCAACTAAATACAGAACTTACATAAAAAGAGAACTAGCCATATAGAATTAAGATACCTTTTAGATGTTTTACAAGGATGGCATTAACAAGGTAAAGACCATCTTTTTACTTTTTCCACTCTCTCATTTTATTTGTTTCTGAGAAAGTGTTTGACACCTTAGTTGAATCTACTACTGAAACCACCTACCCAACACTTGGAGTGATTAAAGGACCATATTTTAACAACTTTCAGAAAGACAGAAAAGCTGAAAAAGTGTTGGAGTAGGAATTGGCTTAGTCTGACTTCATGGTATCCTGGGCCTGGCCTGGCCAAGTTTGAAAATGACACTGAAGTTACTGTTTATTTTTTGTGTATCTGTTAGTTTCTTTAAGTAAATGTAGTGTTTGGAATAGTTTGCAAAGAATCCAGAAAACCCCAATATTAATCCACACAGGAGATGACTCAGAAAAGCATCTGTTACTTGGAGAAGGCTACATGCAGGTGAAAGCAAAGAACTTGAGATGGTTTTCAGGCATATGCTGAACCATGTTATACCTGATTCAGGATACCTACAGTAAATGGATCTTGTTCATAATGTCTGAGACATTGTTTTCATGACTTACATAGTACTAACTTTATAAAAACTGGACAATATACCAGGTTCAACCTGCACAAACAGTTTTTTCCAAATGGAGGCTTATCTTTTTGAGCTTTTCAACCATCTTTATGTTTTCACATATTTTCGAAATACTCCAGATCTACTCCTTATTTGTATGAAACTGATTAAAAATGGAAGGGTCCTGCATTTAAGATGCATGCTTAATTCTGTCTACTAATAGGAAATCTTATGCTATGAGACACAGAAAAATAGTTTTGGAGTCAGATTTAAAAAATGAAAACTGTTTTTTGCAAGCTTAGTTCATGGTCTGAACATGTCCTTTTTTCCTTAAAATGCAATTTCCTTAATATGTGATTGGATCTATCCAGACCAGAATCTTATGAATCTGGTGACCTCCATTAATTTTACCAAAGCAGAAATTCAGTTTGGGTTGAGCATTAGCAAAATATTTTAAAGGAGATTTTTATGGAAAGTACTTGCTTCACTTTAATAACCCATCAAACAAGAACCATAGCCTTTTCTCTAACAAATCCTTTACTACTGTATAATTTCATTCAGAATCTTAAATTATTTTGAGCGACAATGATTAAAGAGCATTTTACATAAACCCCATGTGGCACACGTTAGTGTGCTGTAAAATAATGCAAAAATAATTAGCAGGAAGCAACTAAATACTTAAGAGAATTGTAGGAAATAGATCAGAAAAGTTATCAGGCTAAATTCATCCCCAGTGTAATTTCACAGACTTCATTCTGTACAAAGATTTGAAATAAGCACCTCATCATACTGTGCACCTGCTGGGAAGTGTCACTTTTAAGATGACCTGTTATGCCATGACCCACTCCTGGGCTCTGTGCTGAGCTAGATCCTGCTGTCTTCTGTCAGGTTTGTTCAGATTAGTGACATTGTGGGTGTGCGTGGCCTTACCCATGAACAAAAAGATGTCACTTTCTCATCAGAAAATGGAGGAAATTTTACCAGGGTGTTATGCAGCCTGTTTGGGTTTCTGGGGGCCTTTAGTAAGCAACAGCAGTGCATGTGTGTATCTGTATGTGCATACCAAGGTAAATTTAGACATTAACTCTGAGAGCATGTCCTCTCATTGATTAATCTATTGACTCAAGTGGACTGCTTAACTGTATTTATCTGTTTTATCTAGTCAAATGCACTCAATGAAAACATTTTCCTGGCAGGAAAAAAAAAAAAGGCATTTAAAGCAAGTGTCTAGTATACCTAGTATTTAGTTTAATGTTAGTTAATAATTTGTTTAAGCTGCCTCAAAGAATGACCAGCAATTTGCTTTTTTGTATCCTTCTGTTAGGGCACATTAGGAGTGGGTGTTTTGCAGCACACCACAGAGTCTGTGATCAAATTCTGAAACACTCCATTGCAAAACAGACACAGGAAACGTGTCTGTTGAAAGGCTGAGGAGGGGGTGAGGAAAATGCTGGGCTTTGGGAAAAGCACAGACTGATAGAAAAGCAATAAATCATCTTTTTTTAATATGCATTTCAGCCAGAATGTTTTTTTCTCATTCAGTGAAATGAGCTCTTCTCCTATTTTCCAGTGCATGGCAGTGAGCAGTAGAGATCAGTAAACACAGGGGCTCATGCAGAAGAGGTCATCTGTAAGTCCCTCTACCGTCTTTTCTATTTGACCTTCTACCACTCAATCCAAGCCAATTTTCCAGATTTCTAATGAGATTATTAATATCAGATCCTAACTGCTGCTGATAATTGAATAAAAAACCCAAAATAACCCATTGGTTATGTTGATGCATTAACCTTCTACTTTGAGACTCCCTTCCCTGGCTTGTGCCCCAGTTTCCTTCCTCTACGGGGTGCTGAGCCCCTGCTCTTCCAGCCTCCTCTGCCACTGTCCCCAGGGATGTTGCCTGGACCATGGCCCAGCCCCAGTCTGGGGCTGCTCACAGTGAATCATAAAGATGCCTCACTTTAGTATGAGCACACATACATAGTGAACATGTGTATTATGTCCTAAAATACATCCTAACTGGCACATTCATTATGCGTATCAACACCATCCAAAACATTTTCATGCTAGTTTAGGGATTTACTTGCAAATCACTATGGTAATACTTTGCTGGACTTTTTCCCCACATATTTGGACATGGTGCATACTGTGGTTGTGAGATTATGTTCCCAGAGCTGGGTAGCTGTGCTCCAAGATTACAAGTACCTTCATATGAAACACAGACCCTTCTTTTACTTTGCCCTATATGACTTCTTTCTTCTCTCCCCCACAGAAAACAAACCCAAAAATTTCCATCCTGCTGCTTACAAATAAAACCAATTTATTTAGCTGATAAAGACTTGAAAATTAAAGGGCATATGTCCCATCTGAAGATCTCTGTATTATGTGTGAGCAAGAAAAAAGATATCTTTTAAGCAGGCATAACTGTGTCTCTGACATTTGATAAGGAAGAGAGAAAGATCTGTTTGTGTGCAGAATTCTAAAGCCATTTAATGATCAAAGAGCAATCCTGATTTTATCTTCTAGTACTTCCTCAGTGGTGATAAGATTAATTCTTTGAATGTTGCATTAGACTGCTCTACTCATAAATAGATGTGTAAAATTACAAACATGCAAGACTTGAAAAGGAATGAGGAGAATTACTTTGGTGGGCAAATGCAGAACACATTTAAATATGTATTTTTTTCCTCTAATTTTGAATCTTCATTACATTTCAAAAATAAAAAAATGTAAAATGGCAAAATTATTGATTACATACAAGCCAAGAACTGCTTGATTTTTTTTCTTTCTTTCCATATCTTCCTTCTCTTTCATCAATGGAATGCCATGCTGATTTCAAGGTTTTCTGACATCTATTCTCTATCCTACTGCTAATTCTGTCTGCCTTCTGCTTGATAGATGGGATATTGGATGTGAGTCCTTCCCTGCAGGAACTCAGTTGGCACTTACAAGGACATCTGTCCCCAGCAGATCAATTCTGGAATGTTGCAGGGGATCCCCTTCCAGAACTCAAGTGTGATGCTGGAAATGCTAGTAGCTATTAATACTGTTTGTATTTTTATGATGAAAAATTGAGAGGTGCAAAACTTTAAGACCCATTCCAAAGTGTGATTATGGATGTTGTTGTGAGACCAAGTTGGTGACTTGAATCTAGACAAACCAGCCCTGTCAGTTTTAGTAGACATAATGAGACCTGAAGCTCATGTTTCACTTAGACATAGTAAGGAGTGAAACTCAAGTCTGATATAATTTTCCTTGAGAAAATTAACTTTGTTCATAGTGCATGGTGTAAAACACAAAATGTTTATTCTGTTTCATACAGGCAAAAGTTAAAATCAGTATCCTTTATGATCTCAGTAACCTTCTTGTAGGGTTACATGACTGAATTATTTACAAGATAGCTTTAGGTGTCTTTTCTTGAAATAAATTCAGATTTTGCATGTATAGTAATGCAGTTGTAGAAGTGAAAAATTATTTACAAATGCATTGTTATGCACAGTATAAGGTCTGAAAATCTGAAAATTGGTATGCTGGTCTGCTTTTCAGCAGAGTTATTTTGGCAGCTGCATGAAGTGTCTGTTCTAGAAAGAACAACATTTAACTTACACTCTAATGATTCTTACATTCCTGCCATTTTTATCCCCACAGTATCACATCAAAGATGCTGGTGGCATTTTGGGTGTCAGGGTGAATACAGTATTTACTAACTAGAGCTATTCCTAGAGACATGTAGCCAGAGGGTAGGGAATTACAGGCCCATTCTATACTTGGATGGGAGATCATGAGGAAAACTGGATACAGGAAGAATATTTATTCACAGGAATTAGGCAGAAACACTGCACCTAATCCCATTGTCACTGCTGATCTGAGAGAATAGGAAAGAGACAAAAGTAATGCTTAGAGATTACAAGTGGGTTCAAGGTTCTTTATTAAAAGATATAATAATTTTAAGTCCTGGTTTTACAGGAGTAGATAAGTGTGGGAGGGAAAGATACTGAGGAAACTGAAATGCATTATGATTAAGTTACTTTTGGAAGCAGAAAAACACTCAGAGCTGTGATTATAGTCAAAATCTTCACATGCCTGAGTGAACAACAATTTCATTAGCCTGTGCTGCCACCTTATCAAGTACATCCAATGCATTTCATCAGCTGACTCCCTGTTAGCAGCTGTAGCATGGGGGTTGATAGTGGCAATTCCACTCTGTAATACTACTTGTTCTTTGGCTTAAAACTAGAGGAATAAGAAGGCAGAAACCATTCAGTTCCATCAGCTTTTAAAATTATAATCAGCTCTGAAACAAAGCTATTTTCTTGGTTTTGTCGCTAGTTCTTCTGGACTCCAACTGCTCAGTGTCCACCACTACCAGCCCTTGTTGCTCCTTTCCTTAAGAGTCATGTGGACCACCCTTCCATTCTAGAGGGCTTCTCTTCCTTTCTTTTTCTTCTCTCTTCTGTCTTAGGTACAGGCTTGGAAGTCTCCACTCCTGGGAAAGGACAAGAATATCAGAGGGGCAAAAGAAAGCAACAAGTTGTTCCAGATGAACAACCTGTGCAACCCTTTGGCCAATGTTTGATGCATCAAAGACCTGTCATGGTTTAACCTTTTCATACACACTTGGTCAGAATAGATGCAAGTCAGTTGATGGCAGTTTAAAAATGAGCCAGCCATATTGAAAGAGGGTGAAGGAACCATTCAGAGCTAGAAAGGTTGAGTTGTAGTGAGAAAGAGGAAGGACAAATCAAAGTTTTCTGAAAAGGAGATTAAGAGATGTCTGAGTTACTGACTACTAGAACCGGCATGGAAAAATTCTTTGGAATAATATTATTGAACTTACTAGATAAAAACGTAACATGAACGGATGTTCAGCTTGAGCTGAACAAATTCAACTTAAAAAGGGAGCACATTTTTTAACCATGTGTATGAAGTTAACCTTCAAAAGAGGTTCTCCTTCCAGGAGAAGCAATAAGTTATGTACTCTGGATGTCTTTCTGGAAGATCAAGTTTTAATCAAGCCCAAATTATTGACCTAGGTACAGGTGAAATATAATGGCCTGTGATATGTGACCTTGGAGTTCTGCCTGACACCAGACACATGATTAAAAACATCATATGAGTCTGTGATTGTGATGGATTCCTGGACCCAAGAAGTTAATCAGTGAGGCAGGATCTTGGCGCTACAACCTGCTTGATGGCTTTGGAGATGGACCTTGTTCCTCTCTGTGTCTTTTACATTAGCAAGTCCTGGGGACAGAGAAGTCCAGAAGACAGATCCTACCTAGATGTAAGCTGTGGCTGCTAGACCTCACAGACAAGTTCCTCTTTTTACACTTTTCTACTGTTTCCACACATTGCACAGGGCTCTTCATCCTGAAGGGAGGAGCATGTCATCCTTGTCCTCTGGGTAGTACATAGCATAGTAGTCTAGATACACTCTTAAGATACAGAGGCAAGTACAGATGTCTGAGTCCTGGGTTTAGACAAAGCTTCACATCAAGTTCTTGGTTCCCTGAATGACTGTGCTGACCAATAAGTAATTATGTACAAATGGATATTGCTATCAGCATTTTTTTTTTAATTTTTTTTTTTTTTTTTTTTGACGATGAAGTGGTGATTTCCATATTGAGATTAAAGTACCTGCCTCTATGGTTCCTTTACAGCCCGGGTACACCTAATCAGCACAGTCTCACTGGAGCTGACAGTGATATTCAGCTTACCAGCCATTAGGGATGCAATTCAATTGCCCACAAAAAGCCATTTAGGATCCTCAGAGCGCCTGAATATCTGCAGAAGGCTGATAGAAATGATCTATGACTTATAGGACATCCTCAACTCCTGGTGTGGCAGCTAGAGGCCAGGAAGGATATCCCACAACAACCAAAATAGCATCAGACTTCTATATCTGGGCAGCTTAGTCCATCCCAGGGTGTCACTCTCCTGCCTGTCTAGATGTCTAATGAGTGTGATGGGAGTATTGACACATAAATAGGCACTCACATTTCAGGGTCTTAATCTGAAACTGAAAGTTACTCAGAGTAACTGTAGTCCTGGTGCTCCATGTTGTGATCACTGGTTTAAGTCCCTGCAGCATGTACATCCTCAGGGGTCACAGGTTTTGCCTAGATGCTAGACTGAATGTCAGGCTCATCATGTGTGTGTAACTGCACCCAAGGACCTTATGAGAGCCCCAAAGAGTGGACTGGAGTTCCCCTATGAGTTGTAAACATGACTGATGTAAGCCAATGCCATCAGGAAGACTTTCCAGAACTGCTGTTTGGGGTCAATATGCCTAAACTATTCTGCCATCCTAGTGTGGGTCATTTGAATCTTGTCCTAAAAGTCTAATTTATCACTTTGACATTATATAAAATATATGTATGGCATGGCTTAACTAAGAATATACATATAATAGGCAACAAATCAATATTAAGACTATCATCAATGATGGGGAGAAAACCATTTCTAGCACTAATGAAGAAGAGATTTTTTTTTAAGCCTGTCAGGCAAAGGAAAGGTTTTTTAATCACTGTCCTACTCTTAAGAATGCCTAACAGTATCTTTATTGAGAACTACTTTTGAATGTCTGTAACAACTATGGAGTCCTTTTCATCAATATACTAAGGTGAGAGAATAGAATTGAAAGTTTGTAACAAAAGTTTTTGAAGGACCAGTGAGGTCAATAAACTGGCGAAGGAAAGATTACTGACACTAACTTTCTCACAACAATAAAAACTGAAGAGTGTGTGTCTCCCACTGCAGACAGTTTTATTTGATATAATATCTATTACACAGTGACTGATGAAGTGAACAGAGAAAGCCATTGTCACAAAGTCAACTGGGAAGAGAGCTAGTAGAAAACAAGAATGAAAAATGGCAATAATTTTAAGCCAGAAAATTAACACTTCTAACATCCTACCTGCTATCTCCTTTCTTTTCTACCTTCACTGGCACAGCTGATCCTGCTCGGCTAAAATTCTTTGTGAAATACATATCCCAGCTCAATCAGTTCTATCCACAATGAAAGCCCCAGTGAAGAAAAATATTGTTGAAAAAAGTGTAACAAAAGTAGATTTATTTGGCCCATACTACAATGAGGAAGATGAGTCCTTGGTTTGCTGGCCTATCCCTCTTGCCATTATTGCTGCAGTGCATGTTGTCCCTGTGTAGGTATGTGCCAGTGGAGCACAGGCAGAGCCCTGTGTGCCTCCCACATCACTGCAACCTTGTCCTTCAGCAGCAGAGCTGCAGTGCTTGCATCACATGAAGTAGCACCACATGGCTTCATCCATGTCATGCTCCTTCAGGTCAGTTTTGTTGAAGTTTTGTCCTGTTAGGGAACGCAGAAGGAGCTGACTAAATGGATGTGATGTGGTTAGTGGATCCCAACCCATTTCCTATTTTACTTACCTGAAGTGATTTCTTGCCTCTTGCCAGCAAAAACACTTTGCCAGGGAAGCAAGGTCTCAGCCCCAGGAATAAACATATCTTGTGTTTCAAGGAGATTCTCCCCTTTTTCTTCTGGGCTATTTAGAGGACGAATACCTCCCAGACAGGATCCATTTTTACTTCCATGATATGGCTGTGAGAAAGGTGTAGCAGAGCACTGCAGTAGGAGAGCTGGACAACACGCTCTTTGTTTCTAGAACAATGCAGCCTTTTTCTGACTTGAGCAAACACTTTACCTAGCAATACTATCCTTGGCAGTACTACAGAGTTCCCAGCTTTCATGGTCTAGGAAGGTAGATTAGGTTTCTTGCCTGATTAATAACTCCAGTGGCCCTTGTCCAACCCATGTGTCTCTGCAGAATAAAATATCATCACTTTCTGCAGTCACTGATGTTCTTTCCTGCTGCAAATTTTTGAGGGTTTTGATAAAACCTTTTTTTGTTGGATGCTCATTTCCCAGTCACTGCTAAACCACTTAGTTAAATCTGTTCTCCAGATCAGTGTCACTGCTGTAGATCTCAGTTTTTCCCATCAATCAATCCAATTTTGTCATGCTGAAGAACGGTGTGCTGTAGTTTTGTTCCATTTCTTGTCTTCCTCCCACTGGCCTACCAACAAGTCTAGAACCACCTTGCCCATTCCCATCTTGATTGTGGACTGACAATTGTCTTGAATTATATTTAAGTTGCTACAAAAAATTGGTTTTGTCCATCAGCATTTCATGCTTTCCACCTTCCCTGAGTGGACATGGTCTGTTTGATATTTTCCTCAGACATGGCTCAGCTTGGTGAAAACTCTCCCTGTCCCAAGCCAGCAGCATGGGCTTTTGCTGAGCTGCATAAAAGGAATCTAACTCTGTTTTGAAGGCACAAGTGGAGGAGAAAATAATGATTAAGATTCATAAAGCAGTGTGGGAAGGTATAAACCTTAGAACTTGAGGCAGTAAGTAAACAGCCCATTGAAAAACAGGACTCACAGAAAGTGAAAGAGGAACACATTTTTAGTAATCTGCAGGGAGAGGTAGTACAAATTTTTCCATAAATTTCTGTTCTCATATATTTCAGCAAATTATCCCTGGAGAGGCAGCATGGAGTAACTTTAAACTCTGTTTTCAAACTGAAAATCATTTGCACTTAAAGATCTTAACCCCAGCTCTGCACACCATGCTTCAGAGCAGTAAAGTATGAGGGGCACCAGATTCGAACTGTCCCTCTCTAAGAATTTCTTCTTCCTACCATGTCAGAAGAAAGCTTTATGGACTTCTGCTCCCGGCTGCATCTTTTTGATGGGTATGGCCCATCAGTTCTCGTCCTCCCAGTGATGGAGGCCACATCAGATGTCATTCCCCTCAGTCATCAAGTTAGTTCTAGGGAAGGTATGTCCAAGCAGGGCTACAGAGAGAAGCTGCTTTTCAATTTCCTGGTTGGAGCTAACTGGAAGAGGTCAAAGCAGTAATATCATTAATCACCCTGTCATGTGATGGATGTGATATCCATTCCTTTCAGTGTTTTCTGTTGCAACTCCCTCCTTATATCAAATCAAAAGCAGCCAAAACATAATGTCAGCCAGTAATTTATTGAGAGCTGCAAGATAATTCACTCTGTTAATAAAGCACAGTGGTTGACATGATGAGGATGAGGCCATAATAAACAAATGAAGTCTCCTGACAGCAGAATGGATGGGGTTGGTTTCACTGGACATCTATCAGCAGCTCTCTTTCTGAACCTCATTTCCCCTCATCACAAAGTTCCTTCCTCCTTCCCAGGAGTTTCCTTTCAGCTTCTCCCTGATTGCTGCTGGAGCAAATCCTCCATTTGCAGCCTGCTGTTCTGGTGCATCTCACTGCCTTTGGCAGAGTGGGTGGTAGTACTTCTGTCAGTATGGAAAGGCTGTCAGGAGCCTTCCCAAGCTCTTAGGAAACACAGAAATTGCAGGCGCCTCTGTGCTGCTTCAGCATCTTCTTTTTCTCCTGGGGGATAGGGAAAAACGGCTGGTTATGATGTAGAGCTGCAGAGTGAAAGGAACAAGTGTGGGATCCCTCATTTGTTTCACAGCATATGACATTTAGCCAAAGAGGGGAGCATTACTCCCCTCTTCAGCTAAAGAAGTCTATTGTAGAAACAAACATTAAGGCTTTGAGAACGCCTACCCCCAGCTGCACTGGGAGCTTGGTGACACCCTCTTAAAGCGCTGCTCTGGAAGGTTTATCTGCTGTGGGAAGGTTTATCTGAGTCGTAGCATTTCTTAGCGTGACTATAAAGAGGAACTTGTGTGGACCGGACGTCTCAGGCTCTCTCCCCACCATCCTGCCACTTGCAGAAGAGGCTCTGTGAAAGTGATTCTTATCTGCAGTGTGGCAACTCTGTGTCGGTCTTTGTACAGCTCCACAGCCCACTGGCTTGTAGATACTGTAGGAGTCCTTTCCTCTGGGTAATATATCTGCTGGTCCTGAAAGAATGTCTTCCTTAATGCTACTTTGAATCAATTTTATGGCATAACAACCTAATAATACATTTGTTAAAAACTGTAGTTTGTTTAAGATTGGGACAATACTTCTGAAAGACCATCCTTTAACACTTCTCTTTCTTTCCAGTTTATATTTTGTCTTAAAATTATCATCAAAGCTGTCAAGAGAATATGAAGGAGAAGGTCACTGGCAAACAGAAAATAGCAAAGTTTGCTACCTTACCTACCTTAAAGTGTATCTCGTAGCTACACTAAAATATTATACAATAAATTGTTTTTAGTAACCTAAACCAAGATTCTCCCCATTAAATTTCCCTGGCAGAAGAACAGAAACAGTTGCAAGCTTCTCTGCAAAATGCTAATTACTCCTTAGGGAATCATCCAGTTATGCAGAAACATGGGCCTGTTTATGTCCTCTGCATAATGCATATAACATAACTAAGGCACCTTTTCTGTTTCTTGCACAGCAGATCTGTGTATCTGAGTTAATATTATGGAAGCTGCACTTCTGAAAGTTGCAGAAAAGAGAAACAAATGAATGCTCATTACAGGAATGCAGAGAAGTCACCATGGATTTCAAATTACAAAAATTTGAATGCCTTCTCTATATAGCAGACACATACATATTTCTGTCTTTTACCAACTGTCAGATTCTTAAGGGGTTGCTGCGTAAGTCCAACATGGGCTCACTACCAGCTCAGAAACAGGCAGAATGGATGATGAGGTGAAGAGATTCTCCTTTTTCACTCCTCATCAAAGGTAATTTGAGGGAATGGGAGTTTCTGTGTGGGAGAATATGTGATGCAAGAACAATCTATAAATATTTCTTTTTGCTTCCATAGCAACTCCCATGCTGGCATGTCTTTGAATTCGTTAATTCATTCTTTCAGCTCTCTTTGTGGGCTTTGTCCGGTTTGCAGAGTTGCAAAATGATCTTTCCGCCTGTGTTTACAGATGTGTGCCTGCAGCCTGTTCTGGCAGCAGGGTACATCCTACACCTCCAGCGACACATCTCTGCAGCCTGCCAGGACTTCAAGGGGGCTTATGAAAACGAGGAAGAGCAACTTCTTAAATGGATAGATAGTGACAGCACTAGCGGGAATGGCTTTAAACTAAAATGCGAGAGAATTAGATGTTAAGAATTTTTTTTTTTTTTTTTTTTTTTTTTAAACTCAGATGACAGTGAGACACTAAAACAGATTGCCCAGGGGAGCTGGAGATGGCCCATCCTTAGCAGTGTTCAAGGCCACATTGGATGGGGCCCTGAGCAGCCTGGTCTAGTTAAAGGCATCCCTGTCCATGGCACGGCTATTGGAACTAGGTGATCTTTAAGGTCAGTTCCAACCCAAACCATTCCATAGTTCTGTGATTCTCTGCTGGGAACAACACTTGATAGAGGAAAGGGTGATGGCCCTTATCACACACAAGAGTCAAAGGACAGCAATTGTGCTCTGTAAACTGTTCTCTTCATTGCATTCTGACTCATGTTCTGGCTGACCCAAGAACATCAGAAAGAAGGCCCTGATAACTCTCATCTCATGGTACACTGTTTTAAAAGCTGTCTTGTTTACATTTTATCTCTATCTGTTCTGTGATATAAAGGTGCAATTCTGAAATTTACGCTTGCAAATGCTTCTGCCTTGTGTCTGATGGCAGCAAGGATACAGTACATTTCCTTCTTTATAAGCAGAGACTTGAGTGAAAAGTGATGTAGCAAGACAGGTTTTATACTCTCCATAATTTTGTTTTTCATATTTTCAGAGGAATTTTATTATTTTAGAGGAAGTATGGATGTTCCTGGAAATTCATTAGGGGTCAATAACAATTTCATCCCTATAAGGATGCTTTTAAACCTTCTGTGTTGGCAGGTTAAGCAGTGCTGAGTGACCAATTGGTCTTGTTAGCACATATTGTGCTTCTCTGGGATATGGAGGGTTCAAACAGCTGCAGTATGTCCAAAGGCTATGGTGAGCAAATGTCTTAGGCTTGATTTGGATTTGTGTGAGGAGCAGTTATCCTGCACAGTGAAAACTACAAGGTGAAAACCACAAGGTGAAAACCAACCTGCTGGCAGTTCTGGTGGTGGGAAAATGCTGCCAGTGAAAGGTCTGCAGTCGTCCTTGTGAGTAGCTGTGAGACAAGGATCCCATTGAGCGGGGGGGTCCACGCCCCCATCAGGCCCTGGAAGAAAGAGAAATCATTCTCTATTTCTTGAAGTCCAGAACCAGCACTCTGCTTATCCCAAACTTCTGACATCAAAGCTCTGAACATTTCTTTCAGAGAATTGACCAAAATCTTTTAGTTCCACAGTTCAACAACTTCTCTCAGACTCCAGACTTTTATATCCTCCTTTATCAAAGGAACAGAGATTTAGGTGATGTGGCCCAAAGGCTGATAGACTGTCCTTTCTGTTCCCCTTTCTTAATCTTTTGTCACCCTTAGGTTAGATGATAAAACTTATTTCGATCCTCTTATTCTTCTGACTTCAGTCTTCAACCAAGGAACTCCTAAAAATCAAAAGTCAGTGTAGATATCTAAGGCAACACCGCTTCAAACTGTAATGACACAAAACAAAGTAAGAGCAAAGCTCTCAGGAAGATGCCATTTTAACAAATTCAAAACAGCTGCTCTGCCATCTAGTGTCATTGAATAATGTCTGCTAAGCCTCAAGTTTCACCCTAACTGCTGAAACACCTCTACCATGTACTTTTCCTTCCAGTAGGCCTTTCAGGACAGGAACGTGCCTCTATCAGTGGGTCACAGAGAGAAGGATGGAAGTCAGGAGCAGTGTCCATTCAGAAGCTCTCTGGTGGCATTAAGGTGAATGTAGTTTGTCTCTCACATAAAAGGACTGTTCCTTACCTGGAAAGGTAAGCTACAAAGCTAGGCACATCTGAAGAGCTGCTGACCTTCTCCCAGTGATTTGTTAGCTCTATTTAGAATGTTATCCACATTCTTTATTTTAGGCAGGAAACAACAAGCCTGCGAGGAAAATGCAATCTTTTCAAGTCTACCAGATGTTCATTTTGCCCCAGGTATTTTCTGCTTCAGAGTATGAGGTCATCTCCAGAAGTGAAAAATTGCCTAAGTTAGGCCATAGAAGTCTGAATGCTAGGGATCTTCGCTGGATGAAAATGTATTTGGCTTTTTGTTTCTTTTGTTGTTTTTTTTGTTGTTGTTGTTGTTTGTTTCTTTTTTCTTTTTTTTTTTTTTTTAATTTTTTTGGTTTTTTTTCTTTCTCTTTGTATCAATGATATCACCCCCGAATGAATTTATGTTCATTAAGATCAGGGAAGTGTTTTTTTTTTTTTTTAAACAAGTTAAAAAACATAAGTGATGAATATTTTTGTCTAGTTTAATGCTGTAGGTATGCACTTAGAAATAGTCTATAATTTTTCTTTTTCCCAGGGCCAAATACTGTTCTTGTCTGGAGAATCAGATATGTGGCAGTTAGGAATTATTCATGTATTCTTCATTTCTTACCCAGACCAAATCTCCTTACTTAAACATTTTTTTGATAAATCTTTAGGAATTGTCTTAATTTGCCAGAATAACTCCAAATTAAGATCAGTGCTCTCTGCTTCAATTGATAACAGCTGTTTGGCTCCAGTGGAAGGAGTATGACTTTACACATCTTTTGAAATGTCACAGCTCTTTGTATTCACAACTAGAAGCCATGCCAGAGCAAACCAATGCTGTCAATAGCAGAGCTGAAAGAAAACACACAAAGCACAAGACAGTGCATTCCAGAAACAGTACAAGTGTGGTTTGGAAAAGCTCAAATTTGAAGCCACTAAAACCATAATATAAATCCTGCAGTGCAGTCATGGTCTACTTAATTTAGGAACTGATGAGAAATACTGTCTTAAATCTTTCTTTCTCAAGCAGTCCCATGAGATTGCCACTTTCTGGGGACAGAAGAGTGATGAGGCAGATCTCAGCTACTTTTACCAAAAGTTTTTGAATTCCTAGCCCAAATAGATGTTCGTCCTAAAATAAGGAGGGGAAAAAAAAAAAAAAAAAAGGAACTCCCTTAGGACTGTAGACACTGATTTTATCTTACCATAACATGTCTAAAAGAAACATTCTTACAGAGCCCTGTTTTTCTGGCAGGGTCTCTAAATCCACATTTGTTCCAAAAGCATCCTAGTCTGAAGTGCTTTGCAGAAGACTCTGGAGCCTCAAGAGGTGGCCCTGTGAATGTACAGAACCTCGTTGTGCTGTAGATGAATGAAGAGATCCAGATTTTCCCTTTCTAACCAAAGCTGTCCAAAAGACAGTTAGGTTTTCAGGTGTGAAATGACAGCCAGATATCAGCAAGCTTAGTGCATGAGCGTTTACTCTGATGTGTTCCAGTTCTCAAAATAAATAAATTATCCCCCCTCACAAAAATTGAGTCACGTTTTGTTTTTATCACAATAGTCCCAGCTGTTTCAAATAGCTGGCACTAATAATCTGTGGTTTAGAACTGATTAGCATCCTATATCCTTTCATTTCTAAAATGGAATTTTAATCAGATTGTATTCCTTGAAACCTCCATGTCAGTGAGTACTTCCCTAACCATTAATCAATTGAATTTTGCCCTCAATTAAGCTGCTTAAATCCCCTTCATATTACTGATTGATAATTTTCATTGCCTCCAGCATGTTGCTGACACACTGTTAGGTTTTTTTTTAACATCAGGGCCATGACACTATTATAAAACTGAGAAAAAGAACAGACATTTGCATTGCTGCTGTTGTGGCTTTTCAGCTTTCTCATTTTAAATCCCTGTTTTCTTCAGGGATTTGAAAGTGGGTCATAAATTCATTCCAAAGAGAAATCACTTTCATTGGTCTAATCATGCAAGTACTCAATGTCTCTTCTGGGAGGCCAGTTCTTAGTGTAGAAGTAGCTTAGCTCCTTCTGCTCAACCCCCCTGCATTATTTTTTTAAGGCCCCTGTGCTTTTTTTTCTTTGTCGTTTTTGTTTGGCTGGTTGCTTCTGATGCTACTGTGATGAAGCATAAATAAATTTTTCATAGGGAAGTTGGTAAGTTGTGACTCTACAATACAGACGGATAATAACTGAAAGAAAATGAAGTTCTTTGGCTTGAGCTGAAATGTTTCCTATAATACATTGCAAACTAGTTTACCGGAAATGTGAAGAAGCTAAGTTAATACCTCAGATAATCAATAGTTTTAATGATTTTTCAGGACAACAACATGCAAGCTAAGGGAACAATTCTGCAATCTTTATTCAAACTAAGAAGATTGAAGTCTCTGGGACTTGGTCATGTATCAACTGTTCATAAATAAAGAAATATAAAACATGCTTCTCAGAACAGAAGGGTTTTTTGGGTTAACTAAGAATTAATGTTAGAGACACGTTTTTTTCTTAGGTGCCACTTCTTAAATATTTTCTTTGCCTGAAGCAAAATGAGTGCTTTGCATGTTAATTTACAGCAGCATATGTCTTGTGGTTTGGTTTTAACCTGGTAGCGTGTTCCAGATTTGATACAGCCATGCATTTAAGTAATTATCTGGAGGGCAGAGTCAGGGACAGTAACGCAGTCTGGAATTTAGCCACTGGAATACACCAGAGGAAGATAAATTCTCAGAGCCCCAAGGTAGCACAGAAATCACCTTGAAAGAATAAGCTGAGTTCTCCTCATGTCTTGCTACTGATGTAAAACAGAGGAAAAAAAAAATCCCATACCCAAGAAATCCAAGCATTTCTATTGTGATTACTACTGCTAAACCTAATTAACTCCCAGTATGTGCCAGACATAGCAGACCTGATTAAAGTCTTCTATTCTGGTGTTAAAAGATAATCCAAGGCCTTTAAGCTTTAATTCAGATGCCTATGATTTTGTAAGAACACCTGCTGTACAGAATATGCTAATTAGAATTTTTGAATTAAAATGGTTTACATCAGGAAGGAAGGAAGGAAGGAAGGAAGGAAGGAAGGAAGGAAGGAAGGAAGGAAGGAGGGAAAGGTGCCAGTGGAGTGGTATTCCTCTGCTCTCTGCAAGAACTTAGGATGTTTCTCTCTTAATCACCTCTGTTGGAGATTAACCTCATCTTTGTTTCACTTCTACCTCATTGAAGTTATGTTCCTTACATTGTTATGTGTCATTCAGGCTGCTAGAGGACTGATGTTTGAGGCTAAAGGTGTATTTTGGTTCCAGCTGGGAGGTGTTTTTGTTGCTGTAGTGGAGTTCTTCCAAGTTCAGAGAAAAAAAAATTAAAGTATGCCATTTGTTTTTTTCTGAGACATTCCACTTTGCACCAGAGCACACTCAGAGCAACAGTCATGGCCTTGGTGTATCACAGTCCATGGTTTTGACAGGAGAATCAGTAGCACAAGACGTTGTGTAGTAGGAAGAGATTCTATGCTGAGTTAATCAAAATCTGCAATATGACATATAAGCTGGGTTTGATTATAGTTCATGTCTCAAAGACTTTATTGTTGGGAAGAAGAAGGGCAGCTTGTTTGCTTTTATTTTGAAGTAGTTCTATAATTTATGGTAGGTTCCTAGCTAAGTTATTAAAAAAAGACATATATTTGGTATTTTGATATTGTCTTGTTTGCTAGAACTCATCAAGTCTCCCAATGTTTGCCTATAAAGATTTACCTAGTGCAATCCTTTAATGAGTGGCATATGTCCTCATTTGTTTCAGGGAAGTCTTTTCCACTTCTTCTGACTCTAAACTCTGCTGTGAACACTGAGTGAGGAGATGGAGAATCATTTATAGCTTTCTAAGTCCATAGAAATAATCCCAGGGGAATTTTGAAAGAGGTCTTTAACTACCTAACAATTCTCCTGGAAAGTAATCCCCTGTCAAAGCCAGCTGTTCAATGGGACAGCTAGTTCCCTGGTGTGTTGCAGTGTGTTTTTGGTTTTCTCTGTCTAATGTTCATGCTTCATTTATAAATTGTTTATGTAATGGCTGGTTCCATGTACCACCCCCAGCCCCTGGTCACTCCTCTTTTGGTTTATCCCAAGCTGTTTGCCCTGCACCTGCTGCTGTCAATCCTTTGTTTTGTCTGGACACCTGTTACATGTCTGGACACCTGGTACATGTCAATCATATTTTAATAACCCCCGGTCTTGCCAATCATTTTGGGGCCTCTCCCTGAGTCTGGAAGATTCCAGGGAGGGCATCGAGTGATTGGACAGGACCCAGGCCTCCCCCTCCCACTTTTCCCTGGTTTGCTATTATGAATGTCTATTATGTTATGAGCCATACCCTGAGTCCTTCTCATTGGCTTGTATCTGAACCCAACCGTGTGTTCCACCCCCCTATAAAACCTGTTGCCCCTCAGGTGCCCTTGGTCTCCATTGAGGCTGGAGCCCTGAGGTGAATAAACTCAGCTGGTCTCCCCCTCACTGGAGTCCTGCCTTTCTTCTCCCTGCCTTCGCCGTGCCTCCCTCCCGGTCAGCCAAGAACCTCAGTGCTGTGCTGTGGTGCCCAGGGCTGGCCGAGCCGTGTGACACGGGGCACCGCCACACGGGCGCTTTGTTACTCTTTTTAAAGATGCAACAAAACAACTGTATGTATTTGTTATTGCCAAGAGTATTTTTTGAGGTATTAATTTGAATTCTGACTTAGAAGTTTGCTGGGCTGATTCAGATGGCCATTTTTTCATAACAGAAAATACTTACAGATATGTGTGGGAGGTCCTTCAGCAGGGCAACACGATTTTTTTTCAGTCACCATTAATGTTTCAGGTTGACACTGTGTTAGAAAAATAGAGAAACTTTTTCTTTGACATTTGGGTTATGCTATCTGAAATTCATTTCAATGGCAATAACAAATACTGGTTCAAACTGCAGCCTTTTGTACAGGTGTTGGGGGTTAGGTTTGGGTTTTTTTGTTTTTTTCCTCTCTAAAGAATTTTTTCCCCATAAGTTACCAAGGAGACCAAATGTTCTGTACTTAACGGTACTCAACTGAAACAAAGGAGGATGGCCAAATCTCGGAGCTGGGGGCAGGGGNATCCTGTTGTACTAAATCTTGACTGTAACCCTGAAATCCTAAACTGAGAGAAAACTTCAAAGGACTGAGTTTCACTCCTGCTCTCACATCAGGCAATCAGTAATGCAAAAGTATTTGCATATATGAAAGATGACACAGTTGATATAGTGATAACAAAGCAATATTATAGAATTTTCACTGTTGCCACCACCCAAAGTTAATTAAAATAAAAAAAAGATGTATCCTTTTCAGGTTCTTTTACTCGCTTGATAGATTTTGATGCTTTGTCATTTGCATTTTCAGATTTTTTTACAGCAGCTGTGAAATACATCAATATAAGAAGAGAAGTCTATGATTGACAATTATAAATTTCGTATAGCTATTAGTGAAAGCAGATCTTCATTTCCCTTCTGGAAAAATAATTGTTACAACTGAATTCCTTCTTCAGAGACTAAAAAAAACTGCGGAAAGATTTGTGGGATAACCTTTATTTTAATCACTACTTTTACTCAGGTCTTTACCTTTCTTTCTGTCCATTGCTTGTTCTGTGCCTTCATTTCTGTGCTTCCTTTTCTGTTTGTCATTCTCGGTTCTTACTATTTTCTCAGTATTTGCCCTTCTCATGCATGCTTTTAATGTACCTTTGCTTTTCTTTTCTTAAATCTTTCTGTGTGCTTGTGTTCTCTGAAAGTGCAGGCTTATGTTTGGCAATCAGTAACTCAGTGATTGAGTGACAGATCACGCTGAATTAATGTTGCATCTCCAGTATCCTCCTATCACCTTTCTCAGCCTGCTTCTTTCTAACACTCTGAGGATTTGTTGTATGACTATGCCAGGGTAAGAAAATAACATAAGCTTGCTCTGAGATAGTTGCTCTCTTTGCTGTGGTCTAATTTGCTCCTTCTCAGTCTTGCATATTTCATCGCCTTGCCAGAAGCTGTAATATCCTCCCTGCTTTGTCTGCAAATGAGCCCATACATTTTTGGTGAAGCCCTGTGCTTATGCTCCACTGTGAGACAAGGGGAATGTGCTGGTTGTGACTCTGCTTGAGGATGTTCATATTGTGCTAATGCCACAGGGCTGGCACAGATTATTACCTTAATATATGGTACGTGGTAACATATATCTGCTGTGATTCAACATCTCAGCCTCCATACTACAATTTTTCTTACCATTTTGTGGAGCTCAAAACCTCATGTGGGTATTATTTATAAAGCTAAGATTTTTCCCCTTGTTGTTACTGATTTTGTATGAGCTTTTCTAGGAACAAAACATGGACATTTGGCTTATATTAGTAGGAAAGACATGCTGTGCTGTTGTGCCTGAGAGGCTGTGGCATACAGTAAAATTTGCTGGACAGCCTTGTTGATTCCTATGGATACATCAATTCCCATTGATACATTGTTGACCAATATTGCTTCTATCATCTGCGAGAAATGGGTGGACAAGTAACTGAGCTGTCAGCTTGAATCAGAGGATGAAAACAGACATAACTGCACATCTTCACATCTTGTAAAGGTCAGTGGTGCAATGTTCCCTTGGAAAGAGTAATTGCTTTTTTCCCCTGTTTCTAAAGCAAAATTTCAAGACCTAAAAAGAAACAACACAAACTATTTATGACTCTGGAAATCCTTTCATGAAATGAGGATTTCATTTAAGGGTTTTCCATGTAAAGCTAGAAATATTTTAGGAAAGTAATGGATACATGGTGATGGAATAAAAATTGATGATCAATGACTGAATGGCCTTAAGTCAGTTTCCTGACTCTTTTCCTAGGGTTTAATAGGCTGCTGAATACTCTAATCAGTTTGCAGTATCAAGTACAGCTTCAGTTCTCTTACTTCCTAGCCAGTCTTCCTGGCTCCTGGAAGTCCTGGACAAATGGTCAGTGTTTGCATGGGAAATCCAAGTTTCTGCTGTTTGGTCAGGTAATGGTGAAGGTGATATGCAATGACTATTGGAAAGCTCCAGACACTGCGCTCATGGTATCCCTGTACAACACAAAGAATGCACAGGATCCTTTGGACAGGTTTTTTTATTCTAACCAACAGTCCAATGAGCATTGAATTTTATTGGAGAAGCTGGGAAGCATCAGCAGAGATCTGTCTACATGGGGGCTACCAGGAATGAATAGGCAAGCAAGAGACTGGGAAATGCGGTATCCAGCACAGTAGGAAAAAAAGACCAGAAGCGTGACTGGAGCTGTCTATTCTACAAGGCAACAGTGGAACTCCCTAAAATTAGAAAGTCCTGCCAAGAAGGTAGATAACTAAGTTTTTCAAGAGAGAAAGGTGACTGGTAAAATACTTAACTTAGCATGACAAAAATCTTAAAGCATATTTAATTTTAAAATCTGTCCACTTGTGATCCTGCTGAACTCCAATTTATACTAATAAAGTGTAAGCAATCAAAAAGGAAGTAGCTTCTGGGAATGAAGTAATTTTATTTGTATTTACAAATGCATGCACACAAACATCTTCACCGATTTATTTCTGTACACACAAGCCCACAACATATGTATATTATATTATTGTGCTCTCGAGGATGTAATTCTGGAGTGCTTGGCTGACCACCATGGTCCTGACCTGTCAGCAAAGAAGGTTTAAGGCAGGCCTGGGGTTTGGAGAGTTTCCATCTGCAGACTGGCTTGCATGGCTGGCTATGCACAGGAGAGCTGTGGTGAGACCGAAGAGGTAGACAATTGTAGGGCTGGGGCAATGATTTTTAAAACCATCCACTTTGTCAAATGCAATATTTTAAGACTATTCCTCCAAATGCCTTGTTTCCTCCAAAATGTCACCAAGGAAATTTCCCCTCTAATGAGGCTGACAGTTGTAGCAAGTCTCACTGCTCACAGAAGGGACTGGGTGATTCAGACAGGCAGTGATGATCAATGAGGAATGCTGCATGTAGCATGTCACAAATGGAATAGGAAGGTTAGGGACATCTGAATGAGGGAGTTGAGCTGTCACCATCAGCCTTGTCTCCAGGTTTCATTCTGAAAATTGCAGGGAAGTTGTGCTTTTCCTCCCTCGAGATTTGCATAGGACACTTTCTGCATCAAGAATTCTTTCTGACATTTCTAGTTGAAGCAGCTAGAAGAAAGAGGGAAGTCAGACAGCAGAGTGTCTCCCTGTGCTGTGCTGTTGCCAAGCAGATTATGTGCTGTAATCTGTAAGCACTGAACTGTGTTTGAATTACGAGGAACCTCTCCCTTGCTTTTGTTTCAGACCCCTGGGAGAGGCGATATTTCCGGACTGCTAATGTCACAGCGTGACCTGTTAATAACCTGCGAGAGCCTTCCTCCACTCCACTGCCTCCCGCTCCCCCAGGACGCGGCAGCTGCCGTCACATGGATCGAATGCCTGCCTTCTATGCGCTTCATTGAGAAAAAATCAAGCATGTGGCCTGAAGGTTCCCCTGACGACTGTCTGGGGATGATGATTTCTACCATCTGTTCTGGCTGCCTGTGGCTCCCGGAAACACCGAGGTGTATGTTGCTTCTGGCCATACGTGGGATTCCTAATGAAACCTCAGCTGCTGTCCAACTGTCTGTGAATATCAGATGGGTTTGAATTATCTTCCGCCAAGAGGGGAGGGAGAAGCACTTTGTTTAACTCTTTAATCTGAACCACTAGACAGCACATGCATAATCACAGGGTACAAAGCCGCTGAATTATTAGCACCTGCATCGCGGTGGCAGCTGTAGCGTTTGCACGTGTGCTGGGTTTGCCTGATTGAAGATGCCCGGGCTGGTTGTTTCCAGGCTAAATATAAAGCCTCGAGTGAAATTCATCTTACTTTAGCTCACTTGGAAGCCTTGTAATTATACCAGAGACTTATTTGATCCCTTCACTTCTGATTTGTGTTAAAGGCACATTTCAGACATATAGTTTATCAGTACATGAAAAAAGGCTGCTCATCAAATGTTTTAAATGCGGCTGAGGAATTACAGCATTTCCAAAGTTATTTATTGAGATAGAGGAAGCCAGAGCAAATTGATATTAATTTTGATATATGAAAGAGACTTCTATGCCAAAAACTCTTGATAATGAATAAATACACATCACTTCTCTTTCAAGAATTGACATCCTATCTGTTATTTTCCTTGTAATCTGTCATTTAGAAACCTTTTCTCGATGTTTGCTGAATACCAAATTTTAGTGGATGTTGAAGGTCACTATATCACCCAGAAGACCACATCTTAATAGAAAGGATTTGATGCTCTTCCTTGTTAGAATTGTCTAGACTTCATCCCTTGACATTCACACTGTTTTCTCCATTGATATATATACTATTTTCTTTGAATGAATAGATGCTCTCAGTAAAAAATACAATGAGTTTTATGTGGTCGGAAAAATTGTTTACACAGTCAGTCCTGGAGCAGAGAAGTTATTACAGAGATGCTGAATGGATCAGCAGTAGCTGCTTACGTTTCTTGCAGTCATTGTTCAGGCAGAGATATGCAGAATATAAGACTAGAAAGGAAAAGGAAGGAGATATCTAGTAGTAGGCAGTAGTGACAGCCTTGGGTTGTTAAATAGTAAGGGAAGAGTATCAGTGCATTGTACTGGATGCTTGGCGTTTTCAGATTCAAGCTAAACACCTCTGTAGCATGACCTCATGCACATATTTTTAGAGGCTGTTTTTCTACTAATACTGTGGATGTTAATAAAAGAATGTGAAAACACTTCTTAGCAATGGCTTCCCAAAGGGCGTGTGATTGTTTTTGCTTTTGGAGCTTTTTTTGTTATGTCATGAGACATAACAGCAATCAGCAAATGCACTCAGCAGCTAGTGCAGAGGCATGGGGTGGGAGTCAGGGTTCCCGCCACTGCTGGAATTTCTTTCTCTTGTTGACTGACTCATGCAGAGAGAAGTGCACATATCTCTTGCATATGCATGCTGTCAGAAATCAGTATCAGGATAGAAGGCTTGAAGGTAGGCAGCACCAGAAAATTCAATAAAACTTGGAAAAATATTTCTATTTCTAATTTTCTGATTTAATGATCCTTTTATTAAAAAAAAAAAAAAAAAAAAAGAAAAGAAAAGCCAGTCAACGACACAGGAGCTATATACAGAAACATTTTGTGTTTTTATTTTGTCTAACCTGGAATGACCCAGTAGCTACCTCTGCCTTCATCTTTAAGGCAGATTTTCTTTTAGCAATGAAAGCAAGGCTACTGGCTTTTAGCAAACATGAGTAAGTTAAGAAGGACACACAAACACAGGAGAGGCAACTCAAACACAGGTGATTTGCCTATAATGTAAAGTTTCTCTGGCAGCATTTCTCTTTTTGTGTCAGGATACAGGAAAATTTATCTGTACTACCAGTGTCAGACCAAAAAGAAAAAACTAAAACCAAAACCCCACCAACAGAAACAAACCCCAACCCCAAAACCAAACCCCTTATAAGCCTCTTAGTTTTAAAAAGAGTTAGCTTTCAGCCCAGAGCTTTTTAAAGGAAATCTGGTGTTTCTTTCTTCTATCAGCATAGACCTCTGCCTCACTGAAGAGAGATTTGACAGATGGAGACAGCTTGTAACAATGTACTTGAAGCTCTGAAAGACTAAAATGAGTAATCAAAACCATTCCAAAAAGGATTTTTTCTTGAATCTGTCTAAAAATATATGTCACAGAGGATTTCATTCCCCCTTTTTCCGGTCCTCTTTTTTTGTTTGAAGTAAAGTGGGTATTTTTACTTAGCTGCATATCATTATGTGTGATTTCCCTTTTCTGTTAGTAACATCATGTCTTGGCTTGCAGTCACAAGTGACGTAAGATATTGCAAAATGTCACTAATAAATATATTAAGAGACAGTGAACTAGAATTAAAACATGGAGATCCCAATGCGAATCTCATCATCAAATTCTTCTGCCATAGTCCACTTCTGCAGAAATTTAGATTATGATGAAACATTTGTAAGAACTATTCTGAAATGGAGAAATATACTCTGCAATTCCTAGGTCTCAAATGATGACTGTGAGGGGCAGAACATGAAAGCTTCCCTCCTTCTGTCACTTGAAATATTTCCCTTTAGGCTCAGAGGCTATTAGAGAGATTTGAGTATACATACCTGTGGGAACACTTGGCCTGAAGGGATTTTCTTTTGGGTTGCTATTGAGAAGTGACTGTTGCACTGAATTCCCAGTGATCTGTGCCACAAACCCTAACTAGGTTAGAAGGAATGCTGGGGAGAACTTCATGATGATGGAGAAGGAAATGGCAGTCAGAAAAATTTTGTTGCTAGCAGAACAGAAGAAAAACTCTGCCATTTCCAAATATATTTATACATGTTCCCTGCTCCAGTTTATGAGCATACAGCCTGACGTACAGCAAGGGTCTGGCTTACACAGGTGCTGAGCACTTGCCTTTATGGTTGTGGTGTTGATAGCTTGCAGTTCTGAAAAAGAAATACATAATTTCTCAGCACAGGCACATCTATTTATGCATGCATGCAGTAAACATTTCTGGATGGCTAAAGCTTTAGTTTACCTACTTTGTGTGTGATTTGTGTAATTGGTGTGATCAGGGTTTGTGTGTGATTAGTGTGATTATTCATTGAGTGCTAACTATCTATAAATGAAGGAAATTTCAGTGCTGAGAGGCTCTTTTTTCAAAAGCCCTAGAAGAATCTGGCCTTCCCATATAATTCAGACCATAAAGAGAATCCTAAACTTTCAGAGCCCTCTTAACAAGTCTTGTTATCTAGAGAGGAGGATTAAATTTTACATGGGGTAAATGAACAGAAGTTCCTTCTCTAGTAAAGGGAATATACCCGGCAGTGGAGTACTTTCCTTTGAAATATTTGCAGGTGCTGTCATTTAAGATGCTCATGAGACTGACTGGAACTCTAGAAATAAAGAGGTAAGATTAATTCTACACTAAAATAAGGTTCTAATGTGACTCCCCACCTCTAAAGGGATGGTGACATTCCTTTACTGTGGCAAACTCAGAGCAAAGAATAGCAAGCACTGAGTAAGGGAGTTGTTTGCCAAATAAGTGTCCCATTTTCAGAGTAACCTTTTGACTGCCCTAGGTTTTCCTGTCTGACTCGTTCCAAGGAATTGATATAGTACCTGGCAGGCAGCAAGGTTTCTTATGACAACAAGTGCATACACAAACTGCTGGGCTTCCTAGAAGGATATTTTAAAGAACCTTACAGGATCTTAGGTAAATAATTTGGAATGGTCATCCAACAGAGAAAGCCCAGAATTTTGCAAGTGTGTAACTTCATGAGGCATTGTTTTCTGAAGCACACAAGCAGATATCAAAAGGGGCAGTAGATAATGACACAAAACTACTGTTTTGTCACTTCTTTCAGTTAAATCACATCCCCAATGCTTATAATACACCACAGGGATTAGTGAAAATTTCATCAAAGGACAGACAAAAGCTGGTTTTGGAGAACTGTTACAATTGCTTGGTACCCTTGATCCCTCATATGCAACTGATGCAGAGCAGTGTTCCATCATCTTATTTTAATCCAGAGTTTAGGCCAAATTCTGTTCTGCTCACAGGTTTTAAGTCCTCATTTATCTATGAGGTAAGTGGGACTATTGTAGGAATATGACAATTAAAGTAATCGAATGTGTGAGACTGTGTCTTTGCTAGTGCGCTGTTTTCTTATTTTGCTTTCATGTTTTAATTGTCTTTATCATCTCATTCTATGTGTTCATGCATAGTGTTTCTCGGTGAAACTGCTGCACTACAAAAAATACTGTCAGTAACAAAAAGGATGATAAATGATGTGATATCAGGCATGACTGTAGAAATGCCCTTACTATGAACATTTTTGTGCTTGAGAACTTTTTTGCTAGCAACTAAGAACAGAGAGTACTGTTTTGCATTGTATGTACCTTTTGTGTTCCCAGGAACTACAAAAAATTAATTTTCCCAGCTGAGGAGAGAGGAACAACATCCCAAAAAGCTGGATAACTTTCTCCTACCAGGTTCTCCTCAGAGACACGTGCCCATTAAAGGAAAGTATTTTGGTGTCCTGAGCTGCTTCACCANTACTTTAAAAAACCCTACATGCACACTGCTACAGGAAAGCACACAGTTTCAATCTCAACAAATGCAGTTCCTATTTGTTCTGGGTACAGTTGATAGGATGACTCACTGCTTTGCTAATGAAAATTTGTTTTGCCTTTAAAAAAATATATTCAAGCAAAACAGATTTTACTTACTACCTTTGTTCTGCTATTTTAAGGGCAGGATTGGACAACAATGTTAATAGATAGAATTAAAGAGACATGTTTGTCCTTGCATGAGCATGAAATGAAAGCACACAGTTGAATTCCCAGTGAACTAGAAAGGAAGGTGTTCAGTGAGCAATAGCAGGTGTACAGGTCTTCATGTCTTGAGTGAGGTGTAATGTGATTGCAATCTCTGCCTTCCTGAGCACCGTGAATAAGAACACAGTACAAAGGAAGAAAACGGGCCCACATCCTCCCTTAGTGTAAAATGTCACAGCTCTGCTGAAGTAAATGGGACTCTACTTAATCACCTTAGGTAAGGATTTCATCCTTTCAGCTGGAACTTTTCCAGACTGCCACGTAGGTGTCATTCCACCCCACCTGCCTGATCTTCAGCTTTCATTCACTTAGGTAGACAGCAGTAATGCTCTTTCCTGTAACCTGGATCCCAATGCCTTCATGGCAGGAAAGCTCTGATTGCCGTCCTGCAAACAGTGATGGCTGCCCTGGATACCAGGCACACCTTTCCCTGAACCGCTGCTCCATGATCTCACTTCTCAAAGATGTGTGTGCAGGTGTTCACACACACACATTTTACATGAGATTAAACAATGTATTACTTTTTGTTTTACTAACATGGAAAGTATGCTGATCTAGATGGGAAAATAATGTGCTGAAACCCAGAAGCACTTTTTCCTTCTATTTTCTGTTAGCAGAATTTTTTTGGGTTTTGGATCTCTGTGTCCCTGTTCTTTATCTTTCTGCCAAGTCATGAAGCATCTCTTCCTCTCTGCTGCCTACTGACCTGTTTGTTCATTTCTCATAGCCAAATTGAACATAATCTTCCAGCTGCTGTAAAAATATGCACCTCTATCCCTACCCAGATGCCTAGTGAGTGATTCTGTGACATTTCTTGATCTATACCTCCTCTGTGTTCTTAAATGTGGCATTTATGCTGGATTTTCTACTTTCATATTAAACAGTAAAGAAAGCCCAATCGTCTTCCAGCTTTATCTAATTTATTGCTCAGTACAGGTTCACCTGAAAAGCTGGACCTCTGGGTTTGGCTGCAGATTGTTTTTCTTTGTCTTTGAGAGATATTACTTAGCTTTTGCCAGTAAA
The DNA here is from genome assembly GCA_013399915.1 of Illadopsis cleaveri. Classification (NCBI taxonomy): domain Eukaryota; kingdom Metazoa; phylum Chordata; class Aves; order Passeriformes; family Timaliidae; genus Illadopsis; species Illadopsis cleaveri. The sequence goes on from VXBB01014620.1 coordinate 307,980, forward strand.
TATGTCTACCATAATTATATTCTAGAATACTTGTTCTTTTATATTAAAAATTTAGTAAAATATTTATTTTCATGAGCTTTATCTAGTTTCCATCACAGATAGATTTTCTTGCTAAGTCTCAAGAGAATTTTAATTGTTTAATAATTTTGAAGACAATTTTTAAAGGTAGGTACAGATTAGCACAGAATCACAGAATCATTGGCATTGGAAGTGACCCCTGGAGATCATCTAATCCAATCCTCTTTCCCCCTCAAAGCAGGTTCACCTGGAGCAGGCTACATAGGATCACGTCCGGCCAGGTTTTAAGTATCTCCAGAGAACGAGAGTCTACATCCTCTCTGGGCAGACTCTGTCAGTGCTCTCTGCAGTAAAGGAGTTCTTCCTTAAGTTCAAGTGGAACTTCCTGTACATCAGTTTCTGCCTGTTTTCCCTTGTCCTGTTCTGGGAACCACTGAAAAGAGTCTGGCACCATTCTTTTGACATCTGCTGCTAAGATATTTGTGTCCATTGACAGCATCCCCTCTCACTCGTCTCCTCTCTAGACTAAACAGGCCCAGCTCCCTTGGCCTATCCTCATAAGAGACATGTTCCAGTCCCCTCATCATAGCCTTCCACTGGACCCTCCCCAGTAGTTCCTTGTCTGTCTTGTCCTGAGGAGCCCGGAACTGGGCACAGCACTGCAGATGTGCCTCACCAGGGCTGAGTAGAGGGGCAGGATCACCTACTGCCACTTGCTGGAAACGCTCTTTGTAATGTACGCCAGAATCTCACTGGTCTTCTTGGCCACAAAGGCACTGGTGGACAGCTTGTTGTCCACCAGGACCCCCAGGTTCTTTTTCACAGAGCTGCTTTCCAGCAGGTCAGCCCCCAGCCTGTGCTGGTACATGGGGTTATTTCTCCCCAGGTGAAGGACCCTGCATCTGCCTCTGTTGAACTCCATTAAGTTCCTTTCCACTCAAGTCCCCAATGTGTCTAGATCTCTCTGAATAGCAGCACAGCCTTCTGGTATATCAGCCACTGCTCCCAGTTTTGTATTGTCAACAAACTTACACTCTGGCCTTTCACTCACCTCATCGAAGAATGAGTTAAACAAGACTGAAGCCAGTACCAGCCCCTGGGGAGCTTCACTAGGCTACGTCCAACTCCCTGTAGAAAGCCTCATTGATTTTTTTACCTGTCCAGGCGGCCTCTACTAAACACCCACAACAGCATCACCATGTTATCCTGCCCCTTATTTCTTACCCACAAGCTCTCAACAGGTTTTTCATCCAGCCCTAAGCAGAGCACAAAAAATTCCAGCTGCCCTTCCTCACATAAAGAGCAGCTCAACCACTTTGATTTGCTGCCTGTCTTTCCTAAAAAATACATAGCCATCCATGAGAACATTCCAGTCGTGTGTGCTATTCCGCCATGTCTCTATAGTCCCAGTGAGATCATGGTCCACACACAGATGTCTAATTCTTCCTGTTTATTCCCCACGACATATGTGTTGCTGTGCAGGCAGTTCAGGGGGGTATTAAAGCATTCAGGCTTTCCAGGAAGAGTCCACAAGAGCCATAGATACCCTTGAAGTGGTTGGCCTTCTGGTTTTGCTTCAACTAAGGAACATTCATCACCTTTTGATAGTTTTCCTGAAAATTCTAAAGCAACTCAAACCCAGAACTTGAAACTACTGACTGCTTTGGAGAAATTATTTGCTAAATACTTTACATGTCAGGCTGCAGCAAAATGAAGGAGACAGGTCTTACTATAATTTGTTTGAAAAGAGGGAAATAATAGATATTTTATTTCTAATTCCCTTGTAAAAAAATAGAGAAGATTAGATAACTGCCAAAGCCAAATCTTTTAAGAAGAAATCCTGTCCCACTAAATACAATGACATGATTTCCTGTGGCTTGAATTTTGCTCACGTATAATTTTACAGTTTCATTGGAGTGTGTGATACAAAACAGGCCCTTTTTCATGTACAGTGGTTTTCTGGGTCAAGAGGCAAAACATAAAAGATAAGCACAGGTGGTTTCAACACTTGTGGTAAAGCTTGGATATCCATTATAATGAGGTAGGGAAGGCATATCATGTGTCTATGAGAAGAGACAGAGGAAGGGTAAGTGATAATCTGAAGTGCAGACTTAAACCCAGTGCAACAGGAATAATATTTGAGAGTAATGACCTACCAAGATGTTGTGACATTTTACCACTTGTAAAGTAAAATAAGTTCTGCACTGCAATATATATATATTAACTCCAGAAGGGTTAAGTTTTAATTTTCTTGAGTGTCTTAAGAGCACTTTTCTCTTCTACACTAGATGAAGAAGAGGAAGAAAGTTTAACCTTTTTGTAATTGTCCAATCCACAGAGTGCACAGTAACATTCCAGCCCTGGAGTTTGAAATTACCTACTAATGACACAGGAAGAACCAGACAAGAAAGGTCTGTTCCAGCTGCCCAACAGCACCAACTAATGTGCTCAGATATATTTTCAGGGGTGAGGAAGCAGGTTGTTTGCTCTATTCATTCTATGCCAGGGTTGCCAGGATGTTGAACAAGGTTGTATTTACACAAGAAGTTCTTTGCTGATATGAGAATACTGGCATACTCTGTTGGCAAAAGGTTTTCATGCAATTGCAGAGTACAATAGCAGAACTGTGGAAAGGCACCCATCACCAGTGAGACAGTTGAAGTAAAACAATTCTTTTTTCTGGTTTAACCCTTTTTGAATTAGAGAGTCCTGATAGTGCAGCTATATTGGGGCAGAGGTAAAAGGAACTGAAAACTGCAAAATACTCCTTCAATATTACTGTGCAGAGTGAACTGTAACTGGAATTACAAGTTCCTGAGTAAATACATGTTTGAGGAAAAGAAGTGGAAGGGTGGTAGTAATGAGAGAGCAATAAAAGTTGTCCTTTAGGAGTTCTTAGAGATCTGGAATTTACTTTATATGAATTTCTGCCAATTTATATTTTGTGCAGAGACAGAATTGTATCGTCCTGTGGAATAATCTAGGAGGGAAAAATCAGGAAGGAGTGAGTAACAGAAGCACAAGAACAACTGGGTACAAACTGGGGACAAACAAATTTAGTCTGAAAAACAGGGAAATATTACTAACCAGTAGAGGAGTAGCATCCTGTAATTGCTTCCTAGTAGAGAAATTGTAGTGGCAAGAACTGTCAGCTATTGAGAGACAGTAAGATACTGTTTACCAATGCACTTGACCCAGGAGGACCCTTCCAGCCCTAAGTTTCCAAAACCACTGTAGGAGTTACAATAGAAGATAGCAAAAATTTTAAAAGACAGAAGTACTCTTTCCTGGATGTCAAATGCAAAGAAGTTTCAGCTCCAAAAGATGTCTAGATGAAGAATACTACTTCATACTGTTACTGCTGGCTAGCTTTTTGGGCCCCTGATATTGCATAAGACCAATGCAAGAAATTAGCTTGAAATCACTTGCATAAAGTTACTTTTTAAGGGAAAGCCTGTGGCAATTTTCAAAACACTGTAGAGGGAGCGGTACCCAACTGCTCTTTGTCAGCAGCACATCCCTTTGTGGATCACATCCACTGATGGACTTTTCAGGAAAAAGAAATAAAAGCAACTGCAGGTGTATAGAGTTCCTTCCTCATTCCCACTGCTGAGCTGTAGTTCTTGTATCCTAAGCAACTGTTCTTCCTAAGCTGCACGTAAACTTATTGCTGATGAAGTGGAAGATATCTGCAGGAGTAGGAACGACCCAGGTTTTATCAGGTAACTCAGGAGAAAAATGTTCCCCTCTACCTGTCATTGCTAGTTCTTAGAGTCAGTTTTTCTAATTCAAAATTTCTGCCTTCCTAGTATGCTAGGTATTGTGGAAATGATGAATCAACAATTTGAGCCTGCCCTGAAAGACTGTTGTCCTTTGGTTATGGTTATAGATCCTTTTAAAACACGGCTGCTCTTACATAGAAAATTACACACATGCTGTGAATCACGCCAATTACATGCCAACTCAAGTGTCACTATAGTACCTTATACAGTGGAAATGCCACCATCTGGTGGTTGTATCTTTGCTGAAAGACATTCGTGGTGGTATTGGGGATTGAGATTGCCTCTGCTCATTGAGGAAACCCTGTTTTAGATTTAGAAATTAGGGCTTGCTGGAAGTAATTTCTCCTGGACAACATTTCACTTTACAGACATACCAGATAGGCCCAGCAATGTGGAGTAGGAAACAACAGAATAAATTAAAATTTAAATTTTAAATTTTANATGTTAAGACACTTCTTCCATGAGCTTTGATTATAGTTGTTTTTTTTGGGAGGGCTTTGTAGGACCGAATCACAGAATGACTTCTATAAGAAACACATACAGAGTCCATCTGCACACTTCTTGAACATGCAGCCTCTCCCTCTTTCTATTTAAATGATTCCTATGGTCTTGACACCAATAGGAGCTTATTATCTCCTTACAAGACACTCTTTAGAGAATCTTACTTTCCTCTTGTAATTTTTTTCTTATCAATATAACTTTGTTCTGGAGAGATTTTAGTTAGGGTGTAATTTTATATGCATCCTTCTGAGGTAGCTTAATGAGTTTTGTTATGATTGTTACCATGTTCCTGCATTCCAGGAGGTCAGCAGAAGAACAAAGATGATTGCAGTAAAGACACTTTGGATTTACCCTAAGACAGAAGAGAGCACAATAAGACTTTCTGCTTATGTTTACAAAGTAAGAAATGAGTGATAAACTTTGAGCAAGCCAGCGACTTTTATGCCTTTTCAATGAGGAATTTTGAGCTTAGCTCATTTTTGGAAAACAGGTTTATGATTAGATTTCTGACCTGTTCTGTGCTGTAAGCAAAACTCTGCTCTGTGTGGCACAACAGAGCTGCAGAGTGAGATATTCTGTATAACTTGCGGAAAATTTAAAAAGAGGTTTTGATGCATTTCAGCAATATATTATCTGGAGCAGCTCACCTATGTGACTTGCAGAACATCAAGTTTTTTTGTCTTCTCCCAAACACTTTGTATTATTTTTTATTACATTTATAAATCTTGGATAAAGGGCCTTCTTTTCCTTGCAGATTTTATGGTGCCTGGTCCGTGGGACATCAGTCTGTGCTGGGATCCCTTGGTAGTATAACTATGTAAGACAGGTCCTCTTACCTTGCAAAAATTACTTTGACAGCTACAGCAGCCTGTTCTTGGCTCTCTCTCTTTCCTGAGTACTCCTTGGATGCAGGCAGGGGAATGTGGGTAGGAAATACATCTATGCCCAATAAATCCCTTGAAGTAAAATAGCTAACATGCATGGATGGTAGGGTTTGTAGCTTCAAGGAGAACTGGAGACACATTAGGGTGCATGCAGGACACCCCGCTCCGTCAAATTACACATCCAGCCAGGAAAGTTTGTTATCCAGGTCTAAAAAACCATTGAAAATTGAGCAAATCTAAGGGGAGAGCAATTAATAGATGGTTTTTTCTTGAAGTCCTCCTGCTTTTACTCTGCCATATGAAGAACAGTTGTTAATGCATGTCATATTTTTTCAACTGGCCACTCAGCTGCTTCCTGCACCTCAGTGTTTCCTGTTCCTCTGTCTGATGTGTGTGTCATAGCCCAGGAAAAAAGCAGGAGCTATGTGACTGAAACACAACAAAGAGCTTTGCACTTGATTTTTCCTCTGGATTGTTAGGAAACAGCAGACTGCTTAAAAGATCTCAATAGGAATTACAACCTTCTTCCCACTGGCTTTTTGTAACTTGTTGATTAATCATCCTAGCTTGGGCTTTTGCAGAGGCTTAAACAAGGATTGACATGAAAGTATTTTGTCCAAGGATAACCTTCTCATTCCAGGCATTTTTAACCTCACACTGATAGTGATTTCAGCTGCAATGAGTTCTTGGAATCCCTGAGCTTCCTGCTGGTGGTATTCATTGCCAGTGATTCCAATGGCAAGCCCACATGCTCTCTGTCCATGTCTGGTTCCTCCCAACAAAACCAGTGTGCAGTGACACATCCTAACAAGCAAATGGAGAAAAAAGGCCCAGAGAGTAGCTATTTTTGCTTGTTATGTGTAAGGCCATGTGTCTGCTACCTGGCAGCTAAATGTTTACTGGCTAGCATGTGTGCCTGGTTGAAGACTTAATTGTGTACCACTATTATTAGCTACCAGTTATTGAGGTTATGTGTTCTCCTGCCCTACAGTAGGAGACACAGCTTTCTCACCTTCAAACAGCTCTCAAAAGAAAAGACAAGTAATAAACAATCATAAGCTATTTGGTTGGGCTTAATTCTTACAGAGATAGATTTGCTTCCCTGCTTTTCCAATAGATGTTTGTCTTTCAGCAAATTCCAAAAAAAATGCACAAAACCAAGGAAAAAATGGATTTATACAGGTTTTTATAATGTGCCATCCTGTTTTATTTGCTTCTAAGCAGTGTCTGGGATTACTGCATTGTCTAAATATGCATAAGTTGAGTTTTCAAGCCACAAAGATTTCAGGCTTTCTTGGACCTAATCTTTCTATCTACACCATCCAATTAATGCCGGTCCTATCAACTTTCAGACTCCTCAGAGAAAATAGTATTACTCAGGGCCACAGGGACATATAATGGAGCAAGACAATCTATGTCCTAAACACAGGAGATAAATTCCTGTGATTCCTCCCCACACCTGAAGCTTCTGGAAAAAAGATAACCACAATAAAGCAATTCTGAAGTGATTTTTAGATACATGACAGGCTTCATATTGCATTACTTCTAACTGTCAGATTAGTCTTAATAGAAGTATGTTATTAAATGATTCAATAATCACAGGAATTTCAGATTCTGTTTGACAGAAGACTATATGAATGAGAATCGATAGCGTAAGCATCAAGAAAAACACTTTTATATACACTAAATAACTTAGCCACTACTTTGGCAAAGTAAGTTTTGTTCTTAGACTACCTAAAAGCATCAATAAGCAAAAAGAAAATTAAAAAATTCTTATGTATTGGGAACCTTCCATCATCTTCTAGCTGAGTCTCTATGGCTTTATATGTTTATATCAATTAACTTAATGCCCGAATGAGGTGATAAAAATAGGTAAGCTGCATGCAGCCTAAAGTCCTTTGGAAAAACAGGACTTATGCCCTTCAAACACTCTGGAAAATTACAATCCAGTTTTAATATTCTGAGACATAATAGGATGGTTGGCCTGAAATGGGTCATTAAACAAAAACTGCTGTCAGGTTTCTCCAACAGCTACAGTTTCAGACTTTAATTTTCCACTGGCCTGAATGTCTTTGTCAGACATTCACTTCACATAAAAATGTAAGGAACATGGTTGTTAGGTCTGATTCTTACACCATCTTCTCTGACAGCAGTCTGGCAAAAGACACTTCTGGGGTCCTACTTGTAGGTTACAATGAGAACTAGACTAAAAAAAATCATCCATGCAGTGGTCTTCTTCCAGATATTTAGTGTGAATACTGGGGAACAAGATCTCTTCATCTTTTCCCCATCACTGTGCATGGCCCTGGATCAGATTAAACACAGCTGAGGAGTTTGCTGTGTAGACTGCCTGTTAAAAATGGAGGATTGATGAAATTTGTCAGTCATCTTGATTCAAATTTGAAGAATGGCTTCTGATTTAAAAAATAATTTTTCAAGGTAGAATTATAAAACAGCTGGGGAATAGGAGGCTTCAAAACATCTCAACAGCAGTTGAGAGGAGGAGGTTGGATGCATGAGGAGATTGCTGAGAAGATATACCCAGGCTTTTCTGAAAATGCTCTTAGCATTAGACCATCAAGGTACAACCCAAGCTGCCCAGCAACCAGCTTTAGAGGCCTTCCGGGTGGGCAGAACCCATTAGATGGAGGCATGTGATATTTTTAATTTTTTCTCTGGATTCAGGGAGTGAGTTAAACTGGGCCAGCAATGATTCACTCAAGAAAATGCCCACCTCTTTTAACAGCCCTAAATGTGACCAAGACAAGGGTTTCATTCAGATCCTTTCTGTGACAATTTAAAGAATCCAGGCAAAGTGAAACAGATAAAATGAAAAATGCTTGGAATTACCAGCCATCAAACATAGCTGTTCATGGAGAAGTTATGAGGGAGCTGATTTGCCTCCTGGCAGAAGAAGGGAATGAGTTTGTATGTACTGCTTTCTGGGCAGTCAACTGAGCAGTTCAATCAGTAAAGAGAAATTGCTGCAGCTCTCTGAAGCATCTGTAAAACTTACTCCATGTCTCTCACTATCTCAGCCTGAGAGATCTTGCTGATTTTCAGACACTTTGCAGAAGCAAAATTTTCTTTTCAACTGCTGACATGCAGGCCCCATCTTCAGTGTGTTGCTCCTCCTCTGTGTTGCCTTTCCTCTCTCGTCCCTCCAGGGGGAAATGCCCTTTCAAGAGTGGCTTTCACATGGACTTATGAATAAAGCTGTGAGCGCGGAGTTGTTATTCTATTGGCTGTGAGACATAACAAACTGGACTTGTTTTGTCATGTTTTTCCTTCATCCCAAAATGATTATTTCTTTTTACTCCTTACCCATCTGCAGGAGACTATAAAACTGTCATTCTGATCCAATGTCTAAACCTGTCAATGAATGAACACTAATGTACCTGGCCAGCAGATGACTCCTGCCTCAGTTATGCATTTTTGGCTTGCTACCAGCTCTGCCTACCTATTGCTCAGGCAGTCAGCCAAACCATTGCCCTGTCAACATTAAAAGATCTCCTGAGACTCAGGAAGCTTAAGGATCCACATGGTGGCAACCTTAGATGCTCTTGTTCTTGCTTTTCCCATGTAATTCATACTTCCTGAGCCTTAGTAATTTCAGACATCTTGTAAAAAAATTATTACCAAGGCATTTAAATAGTCCTGGTTTGGAGTTGAGATAATACAAAAAGATTAAATTATGGAAAAGATCAAAGTTATTTCTCTTTAAGACACCTGAAACCAGAAATTTGAAACTTCTCACTGAATTTCTAAAATGCTGGACATAGACGTCTTTTTTTTTTTAATAAAACATAAATACTCTTATTGAGAATGTTCTTTATCCTGTTACAGAAAATTATTCACCTAAAGAGTTATTTTTTTATTTTTCAATTTGATATTTTATTTGTTTATTAATATTTGAAGATGGTTTTAGTTTGCAATTTTAGTTTGCAAAACATCTGGCACTGAATTGGGTCAGAAAAGCCCTAATAGACTGCTCCCACTGTGAATAGTTACAATCTGTGTATCTGCCTATCCATTTGGTCTCTATATCTGAAAGTGAAAGAATTTACACCATAATGTTTAAAATAAAATTATTCCTGTTACTTTATTTATTTGAATTCTTTGCAAATAGGAAGAGAAACTAGGCAATTAATTGAAAAAAAACCCCAAAATCTTGGCTAAGTGAAAAGAAAATAACAGTACAAAACTAAGCAAAAGTGCCTAAGTAAGGCATGCTAGTACTTAATTTAATCTGCCTGCTTTCCAGTTTTATTCACAGGTCTATCTAGACTATTCCTATCACTTTGGACAGAAAGTTCCCTGAAAGCCTTGTCACTACATGAATGCAGTGCTTGGTAGAAGAATAATTTACTTCTCTTATGGACTAGAGCTAGCGTGAACACAGTTCTGTACCATTATGGCTTTGTCCAGACTAATTTGCTAAGCAGAAAAGTCGTCAGTGTAACAGTGGATAAGTGATCCCATTTGTTATTATTTCTTTTGTATTATCTGTGTTGAAAAATGATGAGATTTATCGTGATTACCTCACAGAGCAACCAATCTGTATTTCTGCTCCTGTAGGGTTTTTTTTGGAGGTACTCAGAGCTTGCACATGTTCCTCAAAACACACTACAGTTTTGTGCTCACACTCACTGCTATTCACAATGTGTGGATTCAGGGCTCTCAGGCCCCAGGTCCTGCTGTGACATCCAGCTTCCATAACCTGATAGACAGCTGCCAGGGCACAGTGTGTCTGAGGAAGCATGGCAAGCCCAGCCTGCCAGAAACGCTGTGTGTGCATGTGGAGTACAGATATGTGCTTGTTGTGCTCAAGGTCTGGGAAAACTTGCACATCCAGCAGTATAATTGCAGTCTTTGCTGGTGTTATGTTTGTGCAAATAAGAAGTATTTGGTGAATATAATTTGCGTTTCCACCTAGGGAAACTTCTGTTCCGAGATTATTAATTTCTTTCCCATGGCTGAGATCATTCTGTTCACAGTTCTTTTTACCAGGAAATATCCGTCTGTCTTAAGACTCTGAAAGAAACACTCCAGAAGGTTAAAGTTGAATGATTGCTGCATCTCTCTGATGGAGGCTGTTTCCCCTGAAGAGGATAAGACTTAATTTCTTCATAAGACACTCCTGACTTGCTGGAATATTTCATGGAATGACTACTGGCTGTAGGACAGCAAGACAAAAACTACCATAGTTTAGGAGCTGTTAAGAGGTAATCATAGTCAAAGAGAGGCTGGGCATAAAACTAAATCAGAATGCATGCTGTAGCCATCCATTTTTCATTTATTGCCCTGTATAAATCAGAGCCCATAGATGCTGAAGTTTATCTGTGGAAATCTACAATCCCACTATTTCTCTCCCTTTCCTCTCAGGTGTATTTATTTGTGTTTTACATGGTTCAGCTTTCTTTTTCTGTTATCTTTTAAAAGATTTTTTTTCTCCTTTTTCATTTAATTTTCTGTCTGAAGTGTAACATCACATGATGTCCTGAGGGAAATACTGCAACGAGGAGAAATGGGTGATTAGATGATGTTGTGGCTTGATAATTATAGGCTTTTCTTTTTTTCTCAAGAATGCTGTGCTCAAGTACTGGGAGATGTTAATGGCTGCCATAAAGTTTGTCTTTGATCTGCAGAAAATTCCAAGCCTCATTAATTCCCTGGTTATGGGGGCACCCTCCATTCAGTCTAAACAAGAAGCAGCAGCTAAGCTCCTGTGCAAAGTAAATTTACTGAAAGCAGTAGAAGCCACCACCCAAGCAGTTATCCTACAAAGACAAGCTGAAGTATGAACTAATTTGTGAAGAACAAAGAACTTTCTGGGAAATTATTATATATTCACTGACTGAGACATTAACTGATAGCAGCTATGTGTTTAGAAATAATCAGAAAACTGGGATAAAACAAATAGGCAATGTGGGTGGCCCAGGGAGAAAGGCAACACAAAAAGCTTCTGTCGAGTAGAGTACCTACTGAAAATGGAGAGCTAGATTTCTGAGCAAGGAAATAACCTTCTGCTGTTTGTTCCTACCACTTTCAGGGAAATGAAGCTTTGTGTACATTCTTTGCAAATACACAGGCTTTCATCGGAGACACTTCAGCTGCCCCAAATCACAGTTTCTCCTACAAAAACAAACATGTCAAGATGGTAAGTGGTGGCTAAATTTTGGGACAGAAAAAACAGTTGATTGAAAAAGGGAGATGTTTTAAAAGATTGCTCATTTACTGAGATTGTAGATTTTTTTTTTTTACCTGGAGAATCTCAGTTCATATCCATGCCTCAGTGAGGCTCAGGAAATTGAGGCATCATGCAGCTCAGACTGCCTTTTCTTTTTCACCATAAGTAACTGCAGAATAAATCTGTCAGATGAATGATTTCCATGACTGTACAGGTGAATAAACAAATTCTAGTAGCTTTGGTGAAAATCTCCTTAGTTCTGAATCCTTACAAAGGTTGCTCCCACTTTAATTGCTGGATATGGTGAAGGGAGATTAGAAGATCATAAATCTACACTGAGAGTAGACTAGTCTGAGCCTAAGACTAGAGAGAGGTGTTTCAGGCTGCTGATCTGGTTTGGTCACTGCCAGAGCTCTTTTGAATGCTTACAACTGAACTAAAGAAGTTTTTTGTGCCAATGAAAAGTGGGTCACTTTTGTGGGTGGAAAAGTGGATGTAGTTTTATTAGGCTATAGTCTAATAATGATAGAGTTTATGTCTACTCTGATGCCTTTACCGACACAAGGCTTTTTCCTAACTTGTGTGATAATTTTGTGATCTATGGGACTTTTCAAGCTAAGAATTGTGAGGAAACTTCCCTAGATTTTCTTTCAAAGGTAATCAAAATTTGTGGCTCAAATTTAAAATAATAATTGAGACCTTACTTTATCACAAATGGCTTTGGGTCTAATTTATTTTCTATATATATATATCTTTATTTTCTGTAGAGTCATACATCTATTTTGTCATTTATCACTTTCCCTTTAGGCTGATAAGTTTTGAAAGACTCTTTGACGTCCTTGTTAGCTAATATCATCAGTGCTTCCTTTCCTTTGGGACTGCTTATACGTATTTAACCTCCTAAGCCTGAAAAAAGGTCACGGTAAGGATCTATTGCTGCCCCATTCATACTGTTCTTTGACCCATTTCCATCAAAAAGGGAAATTGCTAGTCTAGGCCAGATATCTTAAAATGTGTCTGGATCCAACAACACAGTCAGACCTGAGTCTTTTTGGATTTAAATAAGTATCTTGAAATGTATTTGTAGTTCTTAGTTAGTTGCAAGACATCCTTGGAAAATTTTGCTGCTATGAAATCAGAATGGGAGTTATGTCTTTTGATCACAGTATACAAAACAAAAATTCAGAGGAGACATGTTAATTGTTAGTTATCAATTGTTACAGCTATTTGATTTTTAAGTTGTGTATCTAATCTCTTAAATTCCTACTAAAAAGAAAGCATACTAAAGAACAGAATTGCAATTTGTAATTTTTCTAGTAATCTGTAATTTTTCTAGTTTTTCTAGTTTTTGTATTTATTAGCAGGGAACTTAAGGCCTGGAAGGAAAAGATATCTGTGCTGCATTTCTCCTCTGCCTTCCAACCCCTGTGTTTCCCACTGTGAGCATGTATGCTGTGTGGTTTGGGGAGTTTGCTCAACTGCAGCCTTCTCAATATCTGTTCTGCTCGGGGAAAGCCTACCTAACTTGGCACTATTTAACCTCTCAGAAGTGCAAACTTTGCTTTGGAAATTCCTAACAGACTGCATTTTATTTTGGCTAATTTTGTTCCAATTAATTTTTATTTGTAAAACAAAGAAAATGACAGACACCGTATGCCAATGCTTCGAGTAAATATAGCCCAGCTATCTAAGCTGACCTGCTGCTGGAAAATCTAAGAAACTCCAATCCTTCCCTTCATCATTCTCTTGTCCCCAAAGTAATAAAAGCAGAGCTAGAACAGGGAGCACCTGGCATGCTGGTCACGCAGCATGACTTTACATTGTAATCATCTTGTCAAGGAGCTGAAAATAGCATTGTGCTGCAGTGTTCACCAGTGCTTCAGGAAGACAATAACCAGCATTTGGCAGCAGCCTACATGCTAACTGTGAGTGATACAGAAGTATTCCTCAAATTGTTTCCCTCCTCTCATCCTGAAAACATTCACCCTGCATCTCCTGGCTACGTATCACTGAGGCCCTCACTTCCAGTCTCCAACTAAAGAAGTGCTGGGCAGTCACTGTGCTGCACACAACCAAGTAATCTCATATAGCAACTCTCCAGTTTTCAACAAAATAGTGCGTTAAATTAAATTCATTCTAGCAGGTTTAGTGTGCCTTACAAATTCGAGGAAAAAATGGCAATAAAAGGCTTTGCTTGAATGAATTGAGGTGAATCATGTGCAGAGAGGAATCATGATACACAATTATTGAACTGCACCCAGGAATACAAGATTTAAGATTGAAATTTGGACAAGAGACCTTGCCCAAAGAGAATATTTGAAGTAGATCAAGAGGGTGGAGAGTGTTGCAGCTAACCTGGCACCAAGAAAATGCCACAGAGGATTATGGGGATCACAGGGGTTAAATAGAAATCAGGGAATAGGCACCATTTTCTAAAAGTGGATGCTATCGTGGGAGAAAAAAACTGTATTAAATTCTTGGGGGAGAAAAAAGCACAATATGGAAGATGTAAATCTGAATATTTTCATGTTCAGTCACTCATTCATAGGCATAGCTAATGCAATAATCAGTGGACTAACAGCACTTTCACATTTTTGGGTTTGGGGAACTGAGTATTTAATTATGAATATTGTTGTATCACTTAACTACTTGGGCACAGCTTTCTGGGTTACTTTCTGCAGAAATACATAGGAAGTAACCAGCACACCAAAGGTAAGAGGCACAGAAACATGGTGCATTAGCAATGTTTCCTCAAATTTGATGCTGTATAGGGCATACAACTGTATAGGTCCAATTCAACTGTATAGGGCAAGTCACTGCCTTCACTAGCCTGAGGTGGAGGTAATCCCTGATCTGATTACTAAATTTTAAATTTTGGCATACTAGGAACAAGCAACAATTCTGAGTACTAATACTGTAATGGTTTTTCAAAAGTCAAATAAGATGACCCCAAGATATGTGGAGAATTTTGCATGTCTTCATTTCCAGACACTATGATAAATAAGAAAACTGGTAGTCCACTGACAGAAAAGTATAAATATAATCAGCACAACTCCATATTATTTTATAGAAAATGGTCAAACAACTATGCTTTTCTTCACTGAGGAGATTACTTCCATGAAAACTCATTTATTTGCCAAACTCATAGTCTGCCTTGACACATTCTGGACACTTGAGTCGGTACTACCTGGCTTTCTCCTTAAAAAAGTAATGCTATACAGGGTAAATCAAGAATACTGCATCACATAGGTTAAGAAATAACTAACTGCAGCCCACCAGAAAAATCACCAGAGGGAATTGCTCTCATTACGTCTCACTGGAGATACTTTTCCTGAAGCTTTGTAGAAACTCTGCACAGAACACCATGCAATGCTTCCTCTACAGTGAGGGATAAATGGGGGGGGCAGCATGGCAATTAAGGTAGAGGGTGGGACAGTCATACAAAACAACACAGAATGTGTAGTAAAATAAATCTCTTTTAAGCAAAATATTAGTGCAGTCAGGGGAAAACTTTTTCCTCCTCTGTATTGTATTGTACTGCACAGGGCAGGGCATAATGAAGAACCTCAGAAATAATTCAAAGACTGAAGAAAATGGAAAGACCATAAAGATGCAGAGTTTAGCTTATTAAAACAAAACAACAGAATATTTAATTACAGAGTGTAAGTACTGCAAGTAGGAAGAAAATAGTGGTTACTGGAGGGTTTTTTATTCTAGATAATGAGAAAGCAGGAGTGCAAGACAAACCCAAGAAATGTTAAATTGGATTTTTGGCTAACAATGAAACTGATTACCTTCAGAAAAATTTTCCAAAGGAGAGAACTAATTTATATCTTTTTCATAAATTTTTGCTAATATTTGACTTGTCCCTGATGTTGAAATGACCAGAAAAATGTCAATATTTTTGCAATGACTAACTTCTTTTCTGGTCAGAGCCTTTTTATTCATCTCATCACAGATGATGCCTTAACATCATGTTTCTATGCAAGCATTTATTATGTATGCACTTTTAATCCAGTTTGCTTATCTGAGTTGCCTTTTTTGACCAGCCCATTAGGTGGTAATCATAGGAGTAAGGTCTGATCTGCACTTTTATTTTGTCAGGCAAAATTTAGTCTGATCTGTGTTTTCTTTCACGTAGACTAACAAGCTCTGGTTTTTTGGTTTTTGCTTTTATTTTTGTTTGTTTGGTTTTACTTTTGTTTATGGTTTTGTTTTGTTGTGACAGGGAACTAGCAGAGGTAAAACACGGTGGAAATTTTTGTAAAATGAAATTTTAAGCAATGGTTTTGTTAATGCATTACTTTTTCACAAGGGTCTTTTCAGACAAAAAATTAAAACTTGATTACTCTTTTGTTGTGAGATATGTTGATGTGCCTCATATGTTATAATTTTTCTGTGTATGGTAAAAGTGCAACTTTAGATGGACGCATGGAAAATATGTAAAATTAAGACTTTTAGAAAGGGATAAAAGAGAGAGTAACCTATGATGAGTTTGCATTGTTTGAATTCTACATGATGCTCAGTCTCATTGTTTTTTCCCACTGAAAGTCAGGAAGTTTTCAAATAATTATGTTTTAGCACATTGTGTATTCTGGAAGAGGAGAAAAAGAGATTGTTTATAACTCAGGCGTGCATGACTATTTATACCTTTTTTTGCAGATTTTAACCTCTTTAATTGCCTCACTAACCAATCCATCACTTCTGCTGATTTTATTTGCTAAAATAATGTAAATTGAAGAAAATCAGCTCTGCATATACATTCTAGAGTATAAAGATATAAACACACTGGAAAGCAGCCATTTGAATCAGAGCAGTTAAGAAGTCATGGTTAAAACTTGTCATTTAAGATTGATGATCGCTGTTTGTGTTAGTGGAAAATGAGCTGAATATACATTTACAGCTGCTTGCATTGACTCCTTCTGGGGGCTGGAACCATAAATGCATAGGTTTCTAAATGGCTGGTACAGCAAAAATGAGTGTTGTGCCTTGTGCCCCTTCCAGGTTTTGGTTTATTGATCCTAGATTACATAGTGCATGGTTGCTGAGCTGCAGACAAATAGGACTTGACAGTTCTCTCTGTGGGATATTGCTCTATGATTCAGTTAATGGCAGAAGAAACTTCTACCTAATTGACTTTTAGCTTATTGCAATTTCTTCCTCGACTGCTGTCACAAAACCCACCAGTATGACTCGTGTCAGTGAGACAGAAAGGCTGAAAACTCAGGAAGAGTGATTTACCATAACATTCCTGAGAGGAGTCTCCTCTGCTTCAAGAGAGAGACAACTCTCAGTAACAAAGCTCATGTTGCCATCTGGCACTCATAACCTTAATCTGTCAACATAGTAGTTAGCATTTATATAATGCTGTACTGGCATTAGCTAATTAATTCTTACAACACCACTGGGAGATGAGTCACTAAACACCTTTAGAAAGACTTTCCTTTTAATACCTCTGGTGATATTATATGCTGAAATGCACAGATTACTGGCACTCATCTCGAAGAAAAGCTGGAGGGTGATCTTAATATTTTATGGCTGTTTTTTTTAATTAAAAAAGGTTAAAAACCCCTCAGAAGTTTACCAGAGTTTAGTTCTTGATTCAAATCCACCTTTTGTCAGAATGAAAGAGGATTCCACTGTATAATATTATTTCAAATGAAATCTCAAGGGATAATGACTGGTGTCAGTTGAAAACCCAACAATATACTTGCTGTAAAACATCAAATTCAGATTGTTAATACAGAGGGCAAAACATTGAAAATATTTTCTCACCTTGACAGCTGGACCTCCCATATTGTACTGAAAGATATCATTATTCGGCTAGAACAAACCTATACTGCATGCCAGAGCACATCCTGCTGCAGCAGTGGAAATTTATTTTTTCCTCACTTAGAAAACACTGTTTTTGGGGTGGGGCAGGTTTGTGTTGGTAAGACTCATGCCATTCTTCATCAGTGGTGAACACAACCAGTTCTTGGCAGGTTACAGTTTATCCTTCCACCTTTACCTGCCTGGCAGGTGACAGCTGGAGACAGGCTTTTTCAGGAGCATTTTCTCTGCTTCCATCCTGGTCCCTACTCTTCCTAGGGCATCCCAGCTCCAAGTCTGCAGTGCAGCCTCCCCACATGTCTTGCAGGCAACAAAGAGAAGGGCAGAGCACTTATCCCAGTGTTATTTCTACTGGAGGCAGGTGTAGCATTGTCCTGATTTCAGCTAGGATATGGTAGGTTCCTCTCAGTAACTGTTACAGTGCTGTGTATTTTGGATTCAGAATGAGAATGATGATAAGACATTGATGTTTTTGTTCTTTGCTAAGTCGTGTTTATCCTAAGTCAAGGACTTTTTTCCTTGTCTTTTGCTCTGCCAGTGAGGAGGTACACAAAAGAAACTGGCAGGGACCACACCTAGGCAGGTGACCTGAACTGACCAAAGGGGTATTTTACACCACAGAACGTCATGCCCAGTGTATAAACTTGGAGGAATCAGCAGGGAATGTGGCTGATCTGGATTTGGGAAGGGGATTCTGACATTAGTCAGTGGGTGATGAGCAAGTGCATTGTGCACCACTTGGTTTTCCCCTTTTTATTACAATTACTATTATTTACCATTATTATTGTATTTCACTTCCTTTTCATTTATTAACCTATTCTTGTCTCAACATACATGTTTTGATTTAATTGTCCTCCCCATTCCACCAGGGTCGGGGGAAGAAGGAGGTTGAGTGAGCACAAGCATGTATAGCACAAGGCTGAAAAGACAAATGTACTGTTGAGCTACAAATGAATAGATCTTACTTTTAGTCTCACCCAGAACACCTCACTTCCTAGGTGAGTGCTGACAATTTGAACTTAAAGCAGTCTGCTCTCTCTGCAATCCAGATATGAAACACAGAGCTGGTAACTTTCCTGTCATGGCTACCATCAAAGGAAAAGAAGGACCTTTCAGAAGAGAAGGTACCATGACATCTGTATCAGCCAAACCAGTTGCTGTTGGTTGCGATATTATTTACCTGTACACAGAATTACACTTCTGTACATCAAAATACAACCAGCTTCTGCTAGTTGTATTTCTGCTGTGTGCCACTGATTTTTACAGAGAAGGAATGTCTTCTTTGGAATTTTGCTATTCAGAAATGCCTTGCTTACACTCATGCACAAAATAATTTATGTTAAAATCAGTGCTTGGCATTACGAGTCACATATCCACACAAATTTTCATTGATTTACTTGTTTGCCACAAGGACTATTCAACTCAAAATACATCTCAAGTACCTATCCTGCCCTAAAGAAACACCTAAAGGTTACAATACATAAGGTATTAAAATATTGAACTTATAGAAAGTGGGAGCCTTACAGTTTGCATATTATTTGACCAAATATGTGAAAATTAACCATGGCACTTCCTAAAGTATTGAAGTATTTTATACATCATATATATGTATATGTGTATGCAATATTATTTTAGAAGTTCTCTTAATGTGAGGACTATTGATTATATGTTTTGTATAACCAGAGGTATGCTCATAATAAAGTCGTATCTGTTGCAATTGATATTTTGGTTAACATAAAATGAGAACACATATCAGTTGTTTGTTGATTTAATGTGTGTAAAACAATAAGAAAACAAAACATGAAAGTAATCTATATCTGGGGGTTTTTTTTACCACAGAACTTTTATGTCAAAATACTTAAATCATTGGCACACACCCTTGTATTCTGTAGCAAAGATTTAATTTTTTAACGTGATTAATGTGTGGGATATTGGATTTTTTGAAAAAATTCTTTGAAGGAAAGATTTAAAAAAGTAGTCTGTGAGAATTCAGTAATTTTCCTTAATTGAATTCAGAGTTGATTTGTTCTTTGCATTAGCTTTAAAATAGATTCCAGAAATTGTTTAATATCTTCAGAAACTTCTTTTCAGACAAACACCTCTGATTTTATTTGCATATATTTAGAAGAAGCCAGCAATGCTATACTCTCATGAAAATGATGTGATTTGATTAACAAGCATGAATTAAGTCTGAAAGTTTCAGCAGTTTATAAAGAAGTAGATGGAAAATTAATACAGAAAATGTTTCCACAGAACATTTGCAAACAGGCTTCAGATTTTTTGAGAGATGATCTTACTCTAATAAGGGATATATATGGGAAGAGGCAAACTTCACTACTTATATAAACTTTTTTTTTCAATGTTTCTCAATGTTGTATTACTGTGTACGTTTGACACACTGGTCTCTGCAACTTATGATTTATAAAAGGTCTCAAAGACAACTCTACTGCCTTATTTAATGAAATATTTTCCACTTTCAGTTACAAACAGCAAATGATTGATATGTCATTGCTTTTTTTTTTTTCCTTAAGGAATGCCAATTTGTTCCTGGTGGAGCCATCAGCGTCTGCCAGCTCCCTGCTCAGCCCAGGAATTGCCAGCGGGCTGGGATGGATGCGTTGGTAATGCAACACGTGGACTGTTTGTTTGGAGAACTCAAACTAAAGCAGGCAGTATGATCAAGATAAAGCTTTTAATGATGTTTGCCTTATTAGAGTTATGAGTGCTGTCTATTGATTCTTCTCCTCATTTACCCAAATTGCTAAGTTGTTTTCAACTTCGTCCTACAATTAGCATGAATGAAGCTGACTGTTGGCTAGCTAGAAATCTTTGCTACTCAATCTTCATTCATTAACAGCTGTCACGAACAGTGGTCAGGCACAGAAGAGGTGCCTAAAATTTATACCATACACAGAAAGTAAAGGATTGACTAAATGCTTTAGAAAAGATTCATTTACTTTATAATTTAGTTGGTGAAAACCATGATGACATATGACAACAGAACAGTGTTTTGGAGTAATTTGAACAAAAAAATGGAGTGCAGAATTGTTCTGTTGTTCCAGCCTGAGTTGCTGCCGTCTTATTGCTCTAAAAATTGCTGTTGTCTCATTTCTTCAGCACGGATATTTCTAGAGAGCGTATGAGGAAGAATATGCAGGAATTTTAGCTGTCTTCCATTTACATTTTTCATATTGACTTGGAAAAAAAAATCACTAAAAATTTTCAGCCATACAAAGGCCTGGCCTGTATCAGGAATGGTGTGACCAGCAGGAGCAGGGAGGTCATTATTCCCCTGTACTCAGCACTGGTGAGGCCACACCTTGAGTGCTGTGTCCAGTTCTGGGCCCTCAGTTTAGGAAGGGCCTTGAGACACTTGAGCGCATCCAGAGGAGGAAATGAGGCTGGTGAGGGGCTTGGAACACAAACCCTGTGAGGAATGGCTGAGGGAGCTGGGGTTCTTTAGCCTGGAGAAAAGGAGACTCAGAGGTGACCTTATCACTTTCTACAACTTCCTGAAAGGTGGCTGTAGTCAGGTGGGGTTGGTCTCTTTCTCCAGGCAGCAACTGACAGAACGAGAGGACAGTCTTCAGCTGCTCCAAGGGGAATATAGGTTGGATATTGGGAAAAAGTTTTTTTACTGAAAGAATAATAAACTTCTGGAATGGTCTGCGTGGGGAGATGGTGTAGTCACCATCCCTGGATGTGTTTAAAGAAAGACTGGATGTGGCACTTGGTGCCATAGTCTAGTTGAGGTGTCAGGGCATGGGTTCGACTCAATCATCTTGAAGGTCTCTTCCAACCTAGTCATTCTGTGAATTCTGTGATTCTGTGAAAGAATCCTGAAGTGGTATGTAATGGAGATGTTGGACTAGTGGTCACTGAGTAATTTCAATAACTCGTTGTACTGGCAAGTAGCAAAAAAGTTGGTGGACTGAGGCCAACAAGAAGCCATGACTTTCCAATTATACACCACTGGCTACATTTTCATTTGGTATACAACAACAGCAGCAGTTTTCTTGCTGGCTTTCTTTTGCATGCCTACATCATTGACTTTTTCCTTAGTATTGATCATTAGCATTTCTATCCAAATTTAGCTCTGCTGAGGATATGAAGACGAGCAGACAGTTGCTGCTCAGCTTGTTAACAGCTTGCATCAGTTAACTCTACCAAACACACTTCTAGTTTTAGAAACTCCACCTTTCTGACTTTGGAAAAGAATTGGTGTCACACCAGAAAATACCAGAGAAAGTTCAGCTCATAATGAAAAAATGTGATCAGCAGCACATTTCTGATGAAGGATATATACAGACTTAAGAATAAAGAAAAAACAAAATACATACAAGGCCAGCCTCTTCTCTCCTCCCCTCTCCCTTGATGGCACTCCTACAATTGCTCTTATTCCATTACCAGTGGTCTGGATGAAAAAACTTGTTAAAGAACCATGAAAATGATAAAGAATTAGAAAATATTTGTATAATATAAAGCCTAAGAATCTCTGTCCATTTAACTTACTTGAAGAAAGGTAGAGGAATATAGTCTATAAATTCCTGTAACAGTAAGATTAGAAGGGACAGCTCTTCAGTTTATCCTACAAATGTGTAACAGCCTCTAATGGAAGATAATATTAGACAAATTTAGCCTAGAAATAAGATGCAATTTAAAAAGTGCAGGCACTTAAACAGTGGACTAATTTTTCGGCTTTAGAATAGATACTGATTTCTCACAATCTTACAACACAAATGGGCCTACTTATAAAATATATTTCTCTATTTTAGCTACAGCTATTGAAATCAATTAGTGAAGTGAGAGATTTCCTGTATTCTATATTGTAGGTCTGACCACAAAAATCCCTTATAATCTTAATGTTAGTATGTTTTCTGCTGTTACTTCCAGAATTACTGACACTAGATGAGTGCAAGTGTATATCATCCCAATTGCAAAGGATTTGCTTTCTAAAAAGTACTCTCATCAACAATCTCTTTGTTAGCACTCCTGAGGGGAGATGAGTTGCATCTTACTGAATTACTTCTTATTGAATACTGTTAAGCATTTTCAGTTCTTACATGAAACAAAACACTTTAAATGAAAATGTATGCAATTTAAAACATATAGCATTCATGTTTTTATGAGTTATTTTGTACCTGAATATTAGTAAGCCCCATGAACAGAGAGAGAGAGGGGGAAAGCAGAAAAATTATGGAAAAAAATGCTAGCAGGAATGAACACATGCACTCCACTCCTGCAACAGTTTCAGTCCCTGCCTTGGAAAACCAGATGTTGCTTATTTGCCTTCTAGTGGCTTGAATTTAGTATAGTTTCAGCCAAGAATAGGCTTTGCAAAAGAGCTAAGTGAAACTGAGAAGTTATTAGCTCACAATCACTTACTATTATTATAGCAAGCTCTGAAATGTCAATATGACTCTGGTGGGAAACATCTGTGAAATGCCACATACTCTATTAAGAATGTGTAAGAGGTCAGTGGTACATGTATATGAGGCAACTCTAGAAAATCCTGATTTCAAAAGGACAAATATTTTCTAAGTGGATATGGCTTTTCTGATACTGGCTTCTTTTCATTCAAGCAACCACATTAATACTTTTGGAAATCTTTGGCGCTGCTGCATCTGGTCTCTGTGGGGCTGCTCTACTTACTGTGGGACAGGTCTCCCCTGGTGCTGCTGGGCAACTGAATATAGCAAAAAAGACTGCGTGTGCTTTGCACATCATAACATAATTTGAAATGACCTTCATGCACTCCTGTCATTCTATCATGGAATATTTGTGACTAAGGGTATAGGCAAGGACTGGCATCTAAGTTGCTGCAATATAAAGAGACTACAACAGACAATCCTGCTCCTGCTGCTACTGAGCATGTAAATGTGTGTGCCTCTGTTTCCTCTAATGAAGTTACATTGATTTGCACTACTGCTAGGGGCTAGACTACAGCAATGTGAAGCAATGATATATGAATTTACATCTGAACTAATCTTTTATGATGCTATATTTTAACATGTACAAAACTGCTCCTCTTAGTGACTGGAAACTGCTCTATTAGTGTGAATGTATTTTTTTCTGATATACATTTTTAGTTTGTAGCACATTTTTTACTCCTTAACCATCTAAACTATGTTTAGATTTACAGAATGAGCTTTCATATTAATAATACACTCAGTTCCTTGCTGAGAGGCATAAACTCATTCAGAGATGACCCTCGTCAGCTTGGATATCAAGGCTGCTGTCAAGTCTCACTGGTCTTTTTCCTCTCCGCTCTGGAAGACTAGTAATTATCTCTGTACTAGCTGGACTAAATTAGTCTGCACTACTCTGATCCGTTCTGCTGAACACTGAAGGCTTAACAGAAATCTCTGTTGCTTATATGCTGTTCTGCTAAATTTAAGTGGGTCAGAAACTATCACCATGCTGTCACAAAAGCTATTTTTAAACTTAATACAGCTCAGAGCTGGATTAATGAGTGCACATCCCTCTAGCTGTGCAAGAGCTCAGTGTGGTCCAGCAGGAAATCATGCCCTTGGTAAGCACACGTGAGAGCATCTTTCTGTGTCAGTACTCATGGCCACCTGTTTAGATGGCCTAGTGCCCTCTTGCAATGTGGTCAGACAGCTGACTTTGGGTGCTCATAAAAGCAAGGACAGGTTTAGAGCCATACAAGAAATAACACTGCAAATGTCAGCTCTTCAACAGGACTGCATGTGGCAACATACATAGCAAATGCCCATTTCTTGTATGCTTCTTGTATGCATCAGAGTGGTCAAGAATACCAAATTTACGGCACATTACTCTGGCTGCCAAAAATATATACATTCTGCATTTAGAGAAGATGGGAGAAGAACACAGAGAGCTGGATTCTTCCTGTATCAATTTGTAATAATAATTAGGCAGTCTAATTTCACAGATCAAAAGAGTATTTTTTTATTTTCAACAAGGAAAAACTTTCCATACATATATGATGGATCTTTTTTACACGAGCTACACACCCAAATATTCATTTTCTACACAGAAGCCTTCCATAGCTGCACTAAGACAACAACTCAC
Source organism: Illadopsis cleaveri (assembly GCA_013399915.1). NCBI lineage: Eukaryota > Metazoa > Chordata > Aves > Passeriformes > Timaliidae > Illadopsis > Illadopsis cleaveri. Next base: position 332,240 of record VXBB01014620.1, read on the forward strand.
AAATGATCAGCAGCTGTCCCTGTGTGAGATGTGGCAGCAGCACTATGCAAAAGGAATACTTCTAATTGTAGTAAGACTGTGTAAGGATGTTCAATTACTCAATATATTTTACTTATTTCAGGTTATGAATGCATCATTTTTCCATTAGACACTTATATAAGAACATCTAAATATCATTCAGTGTAGTGTTTGTTTTACTCTTGAAAACTACCTGCTAGCAAAATTATTGTGAAAGACACAGAAAAGCTTTAACTTCTAATTCCTTTTGCCTCAGATAACTTTGAAAAAGAAACATTTTTCAACAAGTCCAGAACCCAAATGGATTTGGATGGTAAAGGTCAGAAAAAAATTAAACTCCAGAGGAGGAAAAAGAGACTCTGTAAATATATCTTTCAAAAGTAAGTTCTGCCTATTCTCTGGAGAGTCCTTATGACCTAATAACTTACGGGTATAACTGATAACGATAGCATAGGGTTAAAATGTTTCTAAAAATCATGGGAACTGTATACAATAGATTCAGGGGAGGTGGAAAGGAAGGTTGGGCCTGGATAGACCTGGGAAGGGAACCAAAACTACATAGGCCCTGGAAACAAAAGTTAGGTTTTGTCTTTACTAGATCATGTACAGAAGAAACTGCACCTGCACAGTCATCATGATATAATTGTTAAATGTAATGATTGTTTGGTGATGGAATATGATTATTATCTTAAACAAGAATCATGAGAAACGATATTTGGGGGAGGGTGATGGAAACTACAAGAATTCATGCTTGGATAATATCAATATATTCAACAGAACAATATAAGTTTAATAATTAATATATATAGTTATATAACGGAAGGATATAAAAACATGTCCATCTCGAATCCATGTCGGAGTCAGATTTGGGCCTGTATCCTGTACCCCTGATTCCCAGAGCTCTTCAATAAAAGCATCTGCATATAATAATTCTGTGATTATGTGTTTCAACGCTAACAATAACAACCTATAAAATAATTTCTAAACATGAATCCAGATATCTTTCTGGCTTCTGGCTGGACATCAGACTAATGAAAAATCAAGTTTCTTGGAAATACTGCTGTCTTTATGCAATAAACCCAAGATTTTCATGTAGGAAAAGGTAAGTAAAAGAAGCAAATGACAAGTTAAGATGGCATAAGCCATCTTAAAAATTATTAAGATATTGAAAATTACAGTTTGATTCATCTGCATAAATGATTGGATTGTAATTTCGTACTATTTTATGAAGTGAAGTTCCAGTAGCAGCAGTACAATTTTTTCATCATCTCCATATGGAAGTGTCCTGTACAAACACTGAACCACTTGTTTAAGGTTAACTACCAAAATCAACAAAATATAAGCTTTCCCTTGGTGTAATTAAGGGAAACAAGTTACATTATTTTACCAGGATAGACATTGTCAAATCAAACTCTCAAAATACCTTGGAATGGAGACTCTATACTCATAAATGAATGATTATGAAGAGAAATATCTCACCCATACAATAATCCAAATTCTTCAGGTTGTTTCCTACAAATCCTATTCTCGGTTTGCATATGTCTGATGCTTTTTCAGAGTCTCTTGGCATGCTCACTGGAGCCCTACATGTGTCCATAACTGTCCTCATGGGGAGGACAAGGCCAATTCATTACTAAGCCCTGAACACCATGACAACAATGAAATAGAGTCAACCAGTCATTGATCACATATGAACAACAGACTCTGGAGGTATTCAGATACTCAATAATTAGGGTTTTTTCTTATTTTGAAAATTTATTCACAGACACATCACAAAGAAAGTTGCTGAAAATTTGGCATTGTCACACAGCATTACCAGAGACCTTTACATCCTAAAATAACATCCTAAAATATACTTACTCTTAGGTGATTGTTCTAGATATATCAGAGAAAGTAATGGGACATGAAAAGTCTGCAAATGGTCTCCATGGGCTGCTCATTAGACCTCTGTAGTGACCTGAGAGATGACTCCATTGTAATAAGCTTAAGCTGAATCTATTGCATGCATGCCTATGTCTAAAAATCTCTAAGTATTTTGTGGAAAGATTGTGGCTGGATATAATTGATATTTTGTTTGAATTACAAGGCCGCACGTGCAGCCTCTCTGGTTTTTTTAAGTAACCACTGTAAAGATGCTTTCAGTGTTAAACTGGGCAAGAAGTATGTTGTTCTGCTTCCACTTCCATCCTGTTCAGAGTAACATTAAGGCTTTATGATCAGAAACATTTTCTGGCAGATAGAAAGATCATGGTAAGAATTTTCAGTGAAGTGGGCTTACAGTCCTGTAGTGATTGTGGAGAAGGCACATGATCATCAAAGTCATGGAAAAATATCATGTTTTAGAGAGTATAAATAGGCCAATATGTTAGGAGGCAGCTGGGATCAATGAACGACCACTAATTGTTTACCAGCTGGTAAATCTCCCCATCCAGAGAGCTGGCCAGCAAAGTCCTTCTCTAATGTCTGTTAAGATAATCTGTATTTTTGAGATTCATAAACCTTCTCAGCTTGCCTTACAGCCAGAAGCCAAGTCATAATTTTGAAGAAGGCTGCTTTTGGCTTTGCAATAGATATTTTGTACCAAGTTATGTCCTGTTGGATCTAAAGGAAGATGTATTGGAGGATAAACTAAAGACAGGGCAAACTCTGAACACAGGAACTAACAAAATATTCATGGCCCTAATAAATTTTGTCTGATCTGACAGTGTAGCCAGGGAATCAGGAAGGCTAGAAGACAAATATGTGTAAAATGCTACAGGCCCCACTGTTAAAAAAAAAGAGGCTGGAATGGATCTCAGACACCTTTTGTTCTGGATCAAAAGGCAAAGCATTTCCTATTCTCAGTTTTTACAGTCCTATCTATCACTGGCTGATAGCATCTTAGGGATAGACACACTGTGAGTCGGTGCATCTTTTAACTTCTTATGGCTTGACAAGAAATGCCCACTGAGTTTTGCCAATAAAGCAGAAATTACATCAAATCCATGGTTTCTTCTTACAAAAGCTAATCCCTGTCCCAGCTCTCCTGTAGCACACAAACAGGGACAAAGGGAGTCTTTGGAACATGAACATGAAAAACAACATTACAGGAACCAATTTTTAACACAGTTTTAAAAGTAAGATTTACAGCTAGTTCTCTCCAAATCATTATTAGGTTTCCTAAAATGTACTGAGCAGTGCCAGTAGCAGGCTAAACTGAAGCTTTAGAGTTGTTCTTAAGAGCTCTGGTCCTGAAGAGCTTCCAAAGAAATTTTCCAGAACTGGAAAAAAAAATTAGGACAAAATTTGTATTCAGATTTGATACCACTCTTAGAGCAAAGTTTTTAAAAAATTGTGAACAAGTCTCTGGTTTTTTTAATGAGTTCCCAGTGAACAAGGAGGATGATCACTACAATTTCCCACCTGTACACAAGATTGATGCTTTTCTATACAATCATAGCATAAAATTGTCATTCTCCTATATCAATGCACCTGATTTCTTTACAATAATTCTCTTTTGTTTCTTTGTGGATTTGTTTCGTTTTTTATTAGATAATTTCCTAATAGAAGAGTAGAGGAGATTTTAAAGTTTCTAGATATTTTATCAATAGAAGTACAGGTCAGAGAGCTAGAACTTTTGGAAAAACTTGGAGGGCACAACCATTCACTCTTGGGACATATTTGCACAGCCACAGTGATTTTACAATTGAAATTTGGAAGAAAAAGAAAATACAGAGCTCACTGTCCAGAAAGAATTGAAAAACCTTAAACAAGGGAGGAGCATCTTGAAATCAGTTTCTCTTCTTTGGATTTCAGGAAAAGATTGAAAGCAAGTTGCTCTCCTCATAACTCTTACTTGACTATGGACTGCCATCTGTTGGTTGTAGTTAATAATGCTGAAGGACATGTTGAATTTTTTTTAAAAAACAAGCCCCAAACCTAGCTTAAAGAAAACACAGCAAAGGCCTCTTATAACACTTCTAGATGGGTTTCATTTGGCTGGTGATTTACAGTTTAGATTAAATTTTTAACACAGTATTTCAAATTTACCATAGCATCCCACTGAAAGGCTTTTCACTACAATGAGCAACATCTAGGAAATTCCAGTGTTGTTCTGCAGAACAGTGTGACTTTAAGTTGAATTTCCAGGATTCATGTAACTCACGCATGTCTGGATGTCTGAGAATTTTTCTGGAAAGGAACACAATCTCCTCATGCAACCAGGTTTTAATGACCTACCTCAGCAATATCAAAAAAAGACCTCACACAATGGGCAGAGCCCAGTTAGTGGTGGCAGACCTGTTAGTATAGGCTAGGGCTCTTTCAGAAGTAGATAAATATCTTCTTCTTCAAAAGCTGAAGTGTAAAATCCTTCAGTGCTGAAGAAATGGGTATAAACTGTTGATGACCTTCCTGCTTATTGCTAAAACCTGATGCTCTTTGTTTAAGAGCTCAGTTGAGAATCTAGAAAAAATACCAATGCCAATTTCTTCGTGTTTCAGGGCACAATACAAACCAGACTGAAAAGTAGCAAGAATATCTATTTATCCAACTGCATCCCACAGCTGTGTCAGTGCTTGCTATGTGTTGGAAGATGTTTTCACTATAAATGGACTCAAAAAATTCACCTTTCTCTATGTGTCAACTGGAAATATTTTTTCCAAGTGAAACATTGACAAGAAATCTCTTGTCATAACGTAATCTCTGGATTTAAGGAGAATATAGGTATTTGAGCAATAAACTCTTTTTGGGTTGTATGGCAGAAAATCTCCTAATTTAAAATAAAATACTAACATAGATATCATGATGAGTATCTGGCTGTACTTGTTGAAACGGGAATTTGCCAAGCTGGGGAAAAAAAAGAGCCCAGGAGTCTTCAAAATATGAAATGATACTGTTCAGATAATCAACATTCAGGTTAATTAAGTTATTAAGAAAGGGTTTATTGAAATGTGTTTTATTACAATTCTTTTAACTTTTAATTGTTCAAATAAAATGCAGAGGGTTGATGGTTGATAACATCATGTGAGACCCTTATATTCTCACTTAAGCAAAGTTTTGGCACTATGTATTCAAGCTAAATGCTTTAGTTCCCCATATGCTGTCTGAAAAAGGCCAAAATTTATGCAGTAACAGCAAAAGGTCAAGGCATAAACAATCACTGCTTAAATCCTTAAAACAGCCTTCTTTGCAATGGATGAATTTTAACTTCCATGCACATAAATTTGAGTAGAAGGTCGCATACATTTGGATGAGTAATGCTCTCTAGAAGAAATATTCACTGTTTTGACCACCAGAAGGCCTCCTTACACTGGGAAAGATGCTGTAGCAAAGCCATTGAACTTTCCCCCCACCCCGCTTAGGCTGCAAATCATTTGGTTAAAGAAAAAGGTGAAGTGACATATTTTTTGAAATGTTTTTCTTTCCAACCACATCAAATTTTGGTTTTAGATTTATAATGCTTTATTAAGGACAGTGTTAAAGAAATATTTCTAGTACCACATTTCTCATAGTCCTGTCCTCTCCACAGAACTACTTTTATTGTTATTTTGGATGCTCAGCACTGGAATTTTTCTTCACATACCCATTTCTTTAACTTCTGGTCTTCCCTAACAGATGTGTCACTCATGCCTAATTTAATGTGAGAAAAGGCTGAGTCCTCTCATATTGCGGTCTCTTTACTAACACAAATGAGTTCAAAATTTCAGATCATTCAGTGCAGCAATATATTGAAAATCATTTGTAACTTATTTTCTCTTTATAAGATGAACTTGGAATGCTGAATTTATACTGAAACCCTCTTTTCTTTTTTGGTGTTTTGCTTTTGTGTTTTTATGGAATGGGGTTTGAAATTAAAAGGTAGTAAGATTTGGCATTTGTCATCCTACCCAGATCATCATACAAAAAAGTCAGTGTTGCAGAACTAGAGAACTGTTACAAATGACATAGAAGAAAAATTTGAAAAGTATACACCGATTTGTATTGCCCTCACTTTCACGTTCTCTAAACCAGTGTTCATCTTTGAGACTTTAAAAGAAAGGTGTTTGAAATCAGTGAATACTCTAAAACTTGAAACTGTACTATTGTACTTCATTCATGTCCCACTGTAGTGTAAAAGTAATTGATTTAATATTTGGAGGGGAGAGTAGCAATACTTATTATTTTCAAGGATGTTCTGTCTTATTTACTACAGCTATTCCTTTCTTGTACCAGAAAAAAAGGACAAATAAGCCAGAGTTCATTATATTCCATGGTATTTGTTTCATTTAAATGCTCTATTATTGCAGGAGATACCAGATATAGAAATAATAAAATCACAGAATCAACAAGGTTGGAAAAATCTGCAGAGATCATTGAGCCCAACCTTCCACTGAGTACCACATTCAGTCTTTTCTTAAACACCTCCAGGGCTGGTGACTCCAACACCTCCCTGGGCAGCCCAGTTCAATGACCAATCACTCTTTCTGGGAAAAACAACTTCCTATTGTCCAAAATAAACTTCCCCTTGTGCAGCTTAAGCTGTGTCCTCTCGTCCTGTCCCTGATTGTCTGGGAAAAGACATCAACCCCAACCTAGCTACAACCTCCTTTTGGGGAGTTGTAGAGATTGGTAAGGTCTCTCCTGAGCCACCTCTTCTCAGGCCAAACCATCCCAGCTCCCTCAGCACCTCCTCACAGGTGTTGTGTTCCAGACCCTTCACCAGACTTATTGCTCTTCTCTGGACATTCTACAGCATTTCTTCCTAAACTGAGGAGTCTAGCACTGGACACAGCACTCAAAGTGTGGCCTCATCAGTGCGGAGTACATGGGAAGAATGACCTCCCTGCTCCTGCTGGCCACACCATTCCTGATCCAGGCCAGAATGCCGTTGGCTTTCTGGGCCATGTGGGCACACTGCTGGCTCATGTTCAGCTGCTGTCAGTCAGTACTCCCAGGTTGCTTTCTGCCTGGGCACTGTCCAGCCACTCTGTCCCCAGCCTATAGTGCTGCACAAGATAGACTATTGTGGCAGTAGTTTACAATATTAGTTATTTTTCCTTTTTAAGATTCATTTCTAAGCAAAAATATAGAGCTATTAGTTCCATTTTCAGCTTATTAGAATTGCTTAAAATAACAATTCTAGTGTCAGCAATAGATGCCCAGAGCTTTCAGAGTAATTGCACATCAGCAAGAGAGCATCTGAGGAGAAGCACAAAGGACTTCCATCCACTTCAGCCAGGAAGTCACCTCCATTGGGGACCCAAATTAAATGCCTCTATGCAAATGCCCATAAAGTGAGGAATAAACATGAGAAGCTAGAGGCATACCCACACCCACAGGACTATGATCTTATTGGCACCATGTAGATGTGGCCCTTTTGACCAGATTATTGGAATAGAAGGGAACATGCTTTTTAGGAAGGACAGTCAGGGGAGACAAGGAAAGGGTGTTGTCCTCTATGTCAGTGGCAGGCTGGAGTGCATGGAGCTCCCTCTGCCTGAGGATGGATGAGAAGCGGACGGAGAGCTTATGGATCAGGATTAAAGAGAGGGCAGAACAAAGTGACAATATACCTAATCTCTGCTACAGGCCACCTGACCAGGGAGACCGAGCAGGTCAGGCCCTCTATAAGCAGATAGGAGCAGCCACACATTCTCAAGCTCTGGTCCTCGTGGGGTACTTCAACCATCCCCATATTTGTTGGAGGGATGGCTCAGCAGGGTATAAGCAACCCAGAAGATTCCTGGAAGGTACTGATGAGAACTTCCGTCTCCAAGTGAGAGAGGAGCCAAAGAGGTGAGGTATTGTGCTGGACTTTGTCCTCAAAAACAAGGAGGGCCTGGTGGGGAATGTGAAGCTTAAGAAGAGCCTGAGCTGCAGTGACCATGAAATGGTGGAGTTCAAGCTCCTTAGGGGAGCGAGGCAGCGCATAGCAAGCTCGTTGCCCTGGACTTAAGGAGATCAGATTTTGGCCTCTTCAGGGGTCTGCTTGAGAGAGCACCATAGGATAAAACCTTGTAGGGAAGAGGGGCCAAAGAAAGCTGGTTAATATTCAAGGATCACCTCCTCCAAGTTCAGGAGCTATGTCACACCCCCAGTCACAGAATACAAAGTCAAGGACTGGTAGAAAGAACTGCCTGCTGTAGAAGATCAGGTTTGAGAACATCCTAGAAGTTGCACAAGTCCGTGGGACCTGATGAGATACATCCACAGGTCCTGAGGGAACTGGCAGAGGAGGTGGTAAAACCATTATCCATCGTATTTGAGAAGTCATGGCTGTGCACTGACTGAAAAAGAGGAAATATAATGCAAAATTTTAAAAAGTGAAATAATAAAATTCACATAACTACAGGCAGGTCAGTCTCACCTCTGTGCCCAGCAAGATCATGGAGCAGATCCTCCTGGAAACTGTGCCAAGGTACATGGAAAATAAGGAGGTGATTGATGACAGCCAACACAGCTTCACTAAATGCAACTTGTGTTTGCCCAATTTGGTGACTTTCTATGACAAGGTTACAGTGGGAGTGGGTGAGGAAAGAGCAACTGATGTAATCTATCTGGGCTTGTGCAAAGCATTTGATACTGTCCTGCTTGACATCCTTGTCTCTAAACTGGAGAGACATGGATTTACTGAAGGGAACACTCAGTGGATAAAGATGTTGCTGGATGGTCATGCTCACAGGTTTTCAGTCAGCCACTCTGTGTCCAAGTGAGGATCCTCAGGCAACTGGGGTTCCTCAGGGGTTGGTATTGGGACTGGTACTGCTTAACATCTTTGCTGGGGATATGGACAATGGGATCAAGTGCACCCTCAGCAAGTTTGCAGCTGTGTGGTGTGGTCAACATACAGAAAGGAAAGGATGCCATCCAGAGCATCCTGCACAGACCTGAGAGATAGGGCTGTGCAAATTTCATGAAGCCTGCTGTGGCCAAGTGCTAGGCCCTGCATGTGGGTTGAGGAAATCCCAAGCACAAGAATAGGCTGGGTGACTGGGTGAGAACAGCCTGGCAGAGAAGGACTTGGGGATTACCGGTTGATTGAAAAATCAGACATGACTTGCCCCAGAACTCACAGCCCAAAAAGCCAATCATGTTGGGCTGCATCCAAAGCACCATGGCCAGCAGGGTGAGGAAGGGGATTCTGCCCTTCTATTCTGCTTTTGTGAGATTCTACCTGCATGCAGATCTGAAGTCCTTAACATAAGAAAGACATGGAGCTGGAGCCAGTCCACAGGAGGACCACTAAGATGATCAGAGGGCTGGAGCACCTCTCCTATAAAAACAAGACTGAGAGATCTGTGGTTGTTCAGGCTGAAAAAGAATAAGTTCTGAGAAGACCTTGTAGCACCTTCTGGTACCTAAAAGGGACTTATGAGAGAACTGGGGAGAGACTTTGGACAGAGGTGTGAGGGACAGGACAAGCGGTAAGGTATTTAAACTGAAAGAGGAGGAGTTTGCATTAAACATTAGGAAGAAATTCTTCACCATCAGAATGGTGAGACAGTGACACAGGTTCCCCAGAGAGGCTATAGATGTCCCATTCCTGGAAGCATTCACGGCCAAGTTGGATGGAACATTGAGCTACCTGGTCTAGCGTAAGTTGATACTCCCCATGGCGGGGTATTGTAACAAGGCAATCGTTAAGGTTCATTCCAACCCAAACCATTCTATAATTCTGTGATGACTGGNCCCAGAGAGGCTATAGATGTCCCATTCCTGGAAGCATTCAAGGCCAAGTTGGATGGAACATTGAGCTACCTGGTCTAGCGTAAGTTGATACTCCCCATGGCAGGGGTATTGTAACGAGGCAATCGTTAAGGTTCATTCCAACCCAAACCATTCTATAATTCTGTGATGACTGGGAGATTTATTTGTTTGCAGCACATTCAGTCACACATTATTTTCCCCTCATTCAAATATTTGGAGTGTAAAAGTTGATTTTTTTTTAATGAACAAACACTTGAGAATGTAGGCTGTGAAATTTAAGTTTTAATGCCCATTGAAGTTAAGCCAGGTAAGTATGTGAAAGTAATTTACATGAGTTTGATTTCGCCACTTCAAGATAAAGTCAATGATAAAAAAAGTGCCCAATTCCTTCTCATGTTTATGGAAGCAAATAACGCCAATGATTCAACCAACTCAGTGAATGTGTAAATTAAAATGGTTTTCTCCCACATAGAAATCTACATACACTAAACATTCCATATTCATTCATCACCTATTTTACAGTGTAAGTACACCTTAGATATCACACATCTAAAGGACACTAAAATTCAAAGAGCAAAAGACTGAAAAGTCCTAATTTTTCTTTCAGAATATTTCAAATAATAAGTGTGGTCTCTATTTTTTCCTAAAACTATTGAGATTAAGCATGATGAATGCATTCTAGTCACCATGGTTTTGTTCAACCAAAAGTGCGCCCAGTTCTTCCACAGCTGGAGGTCACTTTTCAAACTAGTCATACCAAGGCTGAATACTTGAAGTGTGGACACAAGAACCTGAGCAGGTTCTTGAGCAAATCTGAGTCCTGTGATTCAAGGAATCTCCAAATCAGTGTCAGTGTTAGGCAGGTATTTCTAGTGCTTCTGAATTTCTAGGTCTTTGAAAACTTACTGTCTTACCTCACACAGCCTACTGGTCCCATCTTGCCTCTGTGAGCACCATCTTCTTCCAGATCTTGCTGGGTTTCTGTTGTCACACTGAAGCACTAATTTGAGAATGAGAACTATGATCTGGCTCATCACTCTTGAAAGATTACCAACTCCCTCTCCTCAGTAACTACAAGCTCCATATCCCAGGGAAAGCATCACAAAGAACAAAACTCCCCTCACATCAGCACCAGACATCTCTGTTCACTAGGGACGCATTTTGATGGCAAGGGATTATTTTAAGAGCAGACTATGCAACAGATACCAGTACTACCTGTATGGTATGGGAATAAGTGGTCTCACTGGGCTGTTCTCAACTTAGTTGTAGGTTGTATTTGTGAACCTAAGTATCTCCTGTAATTTCTCATCAACTCAGTTTCCCTAGGGTAGAATGGGTAGAATTCATTAGCATTTGAAAAGTCATCTGAGATCTTGAGATGGAAGGTGATGCATAAATGCAGATCAAAGAGAGCTGTGCCCATACACTGATAAAAAGGAGAACACCACAACTCAAGCTATAGCCTTTAGTGCACCATTAACTTAACCTCAGTAAAATTTATCCAGATGAATGGAGGTTGCAAAGGATGCCCAAGGACATGGGTAAGCTCTTAAGGATCTGAGGGGTGTCTTCAAAGTCTCCTCAGGTATCCTCTCACTGTAGTGGGAATTATCAGTGTTTATAACCTGACAGGACTGGTTTGTAGACATACAATATTCTTGTAATTTTATTTAACATCTGTTTAAACAAAGTATTAACACAAAAAGATCCCTGATACAGACGGAATGGATCAGAAGTCCTTTTATCTGGAAGAAACTAGTTGAAAGGAAGAGTGGCTGATGAAACCACTTTTTTTGAGGTAGTTTGTAATTTATGGAATGAGAGATATACTAACATGAAGAGAGTCACAAACATGCCTAGACTAAATACAGGTATAATAATATAATCTTCTCTTTTAAGCTCTTATGCAAACAGATATATAAGGAAACATTCTTTAAAAAAAATCATCAGAAAAATCTGCTTTTTCATTACCCTTTTCAGGCACATAGACCATGAGTTCATCCCTCACAAGGGAGAAGACAGGAAGAAAAGGTCAAAATGGTTAACAGAATAAAGTCCTTTTCTGAGCTGAGTCTTAAAAAACTGTTATTTTTAGGTTTCCCACAGCAAATGACATATCCTTTGTCCTGTGAAACTGAACATTGTTTAAAAGGAAACCTAAACTGACTATGACTCTGTTCTTCTCAAGTAGTAGCATTGGTCTGAAAACCTCAGGTATTTAAAGTTGTGTGTTGTTTCATTCTTCTTTAAGGTTGTAAGAAAATTGCACTGATGCACCCTCACACCTTCTTTATCCACAGAGGGAATTTATGAAAAACCACTGTGATCAAAGAAACTGATTAATGTGGCTTCTAAGGCAATGCTGTGACTTATCCTGAGTGTATCCAACCACAATGATTTTAATCTCAATTTTGCCATCAAACACATTTATTTCTGCAGGTAGCAGAATTACCCTAATGATCTGGGATTCCTTTCTTTCTTTTCTTCTTTTCTTTTTTTGGTTGGTCCAAGAGCCCTAAGTGCTTCAACAGCTATAAATCAGCAAATAGAAATGCTGCAGACTAGTCCTCAGAACTCACAGATATTCTTGTACACAAACCTACCCACAACGACCTTGTCTCCCTGCCTGCCCTCACTCTGCATTTTGCCTTCTGCAGCTGCCTAGGCAGTACACACACCAGAGAGCATGCCTGGAGATCTGGCCAAACAGAGGACGTTTGGATGGAGTTTGTTTGAGAGCAGATGGTCTACAAATGAGAATGCTGCAGCTCAGATACTCCAGGATTGTCCATTAATACTTGTCACTGAGAGATAGACAAGATGTTGTTTTTGCAAAGTAAATCAGAGATTTTCCTTGTGACATCATGATGTTAAGCTTGGGATGTTTCCAGGAAAACACTGTTAAGGAAACTGAAAAAATGCTCAGATGACTTGGAAACACCCTCTAAGCAGTTGGAGACACTCTTCCTACAGAGCAAGAAGCTTCAAGGTCCCTATTCCATGCACAATTACTTCTCTCTTCATTTCCCTAGAACTGTTGGTCTCTCTTATTATTCTCTTGCCTGTATCAGTTACAGTTCCATTGAGTCACCTGTATCGCCACTTCTCCACTGAAAAAAAAAACAAAACCAAAAAAAACCCACTCTCCCTGCCCCCTTCTCTCTCGTTAACCTCTGCTTCTCACTCTCCTAAATACCTTTTCATCAGTGCTTGCTTTTCTTCTGTATTCTGCCTGTGTTAAGGTTCATACTCTCTCCTGTTTGATGTAACACAATTGTTTCCTGTCTCTAGCTAGAAACTGTACCCTCTTTCCCATTGCTACAACATTTTTTCTGCTAGTGCAACCAGGAAAAATATTCTCTTTATACATCTACTGGTAGGCACTGCTTCTGCCTGCTCTCAGGTATCCCATTGCCCTTCTGCCTGGATGCTGGCAGCTGGGGAGATTGCTGATGACTCTTTGGCAAGCATTTCAGGTGAACTAAAAGTCCCAAATATGTATGCCAGCACATCCCTGATATCAGGACTGAATAAGTAGATGGAATTTTATATGCCAGACAAGGTGTAATGGAAAGACATTTAAGTGCCTGTGTCCAATATTGTGTTGTTGAAAACTTCTCAGCTGCCATATAATTCTGAGGACTTCTAAACTGTTTGCTCTTTCAGGTGTTCCAGACTTGAAGCTTTGTAGATTCAGGTCTCACAACTATTTAAATCCAGTTTTCAGTTCTGAGCAATTCAACATACCTATAAACACAAGCTTCAGATCTCACAAAATATAGAGGCATGTGTCCCTTTCTTTTGAATTGCTCAAGGTGTTTTCAGAATTAATCCACAAAATACGACTAACCACAATGTAGGAGGTCTGAGTTTAATTCTATCTTCTGCAGAATCCATGTTCTGTTTCCTGTATCTTAGAAATGAGTCCAAAAACCAGATGATAGACCAGAAATGCTGGCCAGAGCCAGTGGAAGGTGATGGTATGTGAGACTTAGTGATAGAATTCTGGAAGCTTCAGAAAGAGTCAAGGCATGCACATTTCCATACTTTTATCTGCATACTGAATAACTTTATGGCTACAAATTTAAGTACCAGTGAGGATTCCCAGAAATGGGGATTCTCAGTTGTTTTCTCTGTTGCTTGTGCCTCTCTGAAATACTATTTTGAATCGACAAAGTCAAAAATATGTTTGGTGCTAACAAAAGTGCCTTCCCAGGGATGTGTTCACTTGTCATTCTCCCCAGGTCCAGAAGTTAAGTAAAGTTTATAGATATGCTGAAAAATTGACGAGGACTGAGGATTTGCATACAAGGATCCTCATGCAGTCTTTTGCTCTCTATTATATTTATACAGTATTTACACAGCATTTACTGCATTTACAGTGTAGGTATAAAACAAAGGGTCCCTCTGTTTTGGCAGTATTTTATAGTGAGACAGCTTATCTGTAGCTTTTCCCTCTACTTTCCCTCTCATTGTTCCAATCTTTGCCTTGTAACACTGTTCCCCAGACTACCCCCCTTGGTAGGGGCTAGGGTATCTCAATCACAGATTGGTGAAGGACAAAGATTCTGTGCCTAAGTAAACAATCCTTTTAACCACTAGTGGGTAATTTTCTTGTGCCTTAAAAAACAGTCAAATTTGACTTTTAGCCATACCACAGAACAGTTTAAAATAATCATGCAATAGAGAGGATAAACAGATAGTAAAAGAGAGAGGCTGAGATATTTTTTCATTATATGGCTTTTGTGCTACATATTTTGTGCCCAGTATGATGGTTAGACTTGCAAACACACCAAGGTCAAGTCTGAAATTCAGAATAGAGATGAACTTGTTTTTGTCAGGATCAATTTGTAGCAACAGCAGTTTTATCAGCAGGGTGTAGCAGCTATGGCAGAGGACTGTCAAACTGCCAGCTGAGTCCCTGGGAAGCCTGCTATCAGATAGGGTGATGATAATTACTACAGTCCCATCATCGTAGCTTTACTGAAATATTCTTGTAGAAACGTGAGAACATAACTGATAACCACAATATAGAGAATTAAAGGACTTGTCTTTAAGAGTGTATATTTGCTTTACAGATCCTCAGTCTGCTTCCTCACCTTACTGAGTAAAAATAACTGAAAAGAGATGGACAAAAAGGTGAAGACAATGAAGAAAAATCTTGAGCCATCCTTCAATATTAAAGACTGAAAACTAAGTGGTAAAATGCTGCACATACTGCACAGATCCCAACATCAACAGCGGAAAAGGAATCTTCTTTAACGCTGATAAAGTTGAATAAGTTGTTATGTAGTTGCCAAAGACACTGAGTAGTACTAATAAAAATGTAACAAAAAAAATCTGAGAGGAAGGTAGAGGGAGAAGTGTGTAAACCACAGAAATTGAGGGAAAATGGTGCCCAAAGACATAATAGCCGAAAAACAAAAAATACTAGATGAGTGAGTAAAAGATATAGAAATGTAATAACAGAAGGGCTGGCCCAGCAGATAAGGCATAAGTTCTGTATTCACAATGGCTTCCTGTGACCGCACACGTGCTGCCCACAGAAAGTTCATTCCAAGGTCCTGCCCAAGGTCACTTCCTTGTGATTGCACAATGGGCAGAAATATTTCTCTTTCTGGTATTCTTTTGGCAAGCAGCTTTCTTCATAGCAGCTTTGAAAATATGATACAGCAAGGAATGTACAAATCAGATGCCTTAGGAAGAGTACTGAGCATCATGTACTTATGCATCATTCTTTTCCTCTAGGTTTCTGCATTGCATACAATCTAGGGGAAAGAGGAAAAAGGGAGTAGAAAAATTTTACTTTTTTTCTATTTCTCTGTCTAAGTTTTCTGTATGTCTCCAAATGTCACTGTCTGAAATATATGTACCAATCTGCAAATAACATGTCAATAATTGTATGTTGAAGTCACCAATTATCTTATCTTGCATGATGTCACAGATGAAAATTGAAAATAATCTCAGTGATTAGTATGAATTTTTACTCCATCAATTGTGAAGATTTCCCAGTTCAAATTAAAGACAATTTGTATCAGAGGTTTCTGAAATATTCTCTTCCCTTTTTTTTTTCCTTTGAACTACATTACTTGTTACTAACAGAGATGTTGAGATGTTTCACTAAATAAAAGCAAGACAATTTATTCTGAATCTTCACTCAAGACCACATAATTTTCTAATATTAGACCATGATTTCAGGTCAATATAAACAGAAAGGGTGAGCCTTAAAGTAGCCTCTATTCTTCCTTCTCTCTTTCTTCACAATCTATTTCTCCAATTATTTCTTATGATTTTAGTGTGACCATTTTGTTTTGATTATCTGCCCTTTGATGTAACTTGTCTCTATCTCCCTCAGACACTTCCTGTGCTGCAAAGATATATAGCTCTTTCTGGATAGTCAATTTACTGCCATTACAGTAAACACATCAATCTTCCAGTATTAAATCCCGCAGCTAAATTGCAGGTCTTGTCTTTCAGAGATGTTGAAATTTTGTTACTGATGTAACAAAAGGGAGGATCAGGCTTTACTTGATTTCTCCCTCTGCCATTCTTTAGTTCAAAGTTCCTGTGCTTGCCAGGTAGATTAAAGTTCACTAAAAACAATGGAAAAGATATGTGGTTCCAGCCTTCCCACACAGGATTGCTAGTATGTGGGCATGGAAGGGCATGTATGCCAGTGTTCTCATTCTTCCTTCTATTGTAAAGATTAAGAAGCATAAGCAATCATCTCCTTCTGATTATTAAATCTGTCTGATTCCGCTCTGTAAAAGACATACATCCATTGAAATTGATTGTACTAGTCATAAATAGCACAGAAACATAGTTATCAACACAAAAAAGGCAATTTTTGGTGTGTTTTTCAAATGGTCCATTATTTAAATTATAAAAGTGATTTCAGAAAGTTCTTTTCTAGTAAAGCCTGTTTTTCAGTTAGAGGGTTTTTTGGCTCTTTAAAAAAAATTATTTGGCTTTGTAATGCATTTGAAGATATACGGTTTGGAGGAATATAACTAAGGATAAGTCTTTCAGGATGTATTAACCATTTGAACCCCTCCCTCTACCCCAAACCAGGACAAAATGTTAGGTAATGAGAGGATAAGAAACTGATAACCACAGAAAAATATAGAAGGATCATGTGACCTAAACTATAAGAGTTTTTAGAATGAATTTTAGTTAGACAGCAATGCCAAAAATATGGGCAGAAACAGGAAGAAAAGTCCAATTCCACTCACATAGGCAGAAATGCCTCCATACTAGCCCTCAGAGTATGCACAGCTTTTAAACATCAGTTGAGGTCAGAATCTTTCCATGATCTTGTGCTCACCTACCCCTCAGGATAGGGAGAGTGGAAAAGGAGGGAAAAAGACCGTGAGGAGTGCAGATGTATTGAACGGCTGAAAAGAGACCACACCCATTATTGTTCAGGGTCAGCGGTGAACACCAAGGGCAAGACCTGACAAAGTGGAAGATCACAGGTCTTTGTTCCACGGTTCCCATGTTCTGTATCATACTCTCCTTCATAAACAAGACATATGACAGTAAGCTGAAATCTCTTTTTTACTTCCTACTGTCTAAAAAAGAGCTTTTCAATTTGTAAGAAGTAACAGAAACAACAGTACAACCACACCAAAGACAGACTGGCTTCTGAATTAAGGGAGTGAGAGAGAAGACATGGGCTTGCTTGAGAGGAGCAAAGCATCTGTCTGAGCAAAGGAGTGACAAGAAGTCTATTCAGACTTTACCCAAAACCCTGGGTATTGATGGCTATAATGTGCCTCTCAAGCTCTTCATTTTAACTCCCCCCACATAAGAAGACTGACCTCTCAATTTAGTGACAAACAATATTGCATAGTAGCATTAAAGCAATGTGCTGTCAAGTGTCCCAGTGAATTAAACCCAATGTTTCCAGTTCCCCTGGCAACCTAATCCTAGGGTGTGTGGATATTTCAGCTCTTTCCATACTGCTAAATAGAACAAGGGCAAGGAACAAGCTTGAGCACTGGCCTAGTGATCATCTGCACTTTTTTATTGCTAGCATGCTTCCAGGCTGCTTTGGTCTATGCCAATTCTTTGCAAAGAGGTGCCTAAGCCTGGCTAGAGGGATAGCCCATGCAGGGATCAATTCCAATAGGCAGTATTAGACACCATGGCACCAGGTTTTGTTCCCTCCAGCCTCAACAGTCTTCCAACATTATTCCAGCTTTGCATATCCAAAAATTCCTCACAATTTACCCTAGAGCAAGCAATGTAGGCAAGCATGTATGAAAACATAGATCTCATGTATGAAAACATCATAATTTGATGTATGAAAACATAATTCTGATGAGATCCCAGAAAAATGTCCAGCTTTTTTTCACATGGTTTGTAGTGAAAAATAAAAACACAATCACAGAAAATTGTTATGTTTTAGTCCTAGAAAGGTACCTTTCAAAGTTTGTAGGCAGCCAAACATTACGTATCATAACTGTAGCTAGGCTGGGCTACCCACTCTGAGGGTCAGAAAATTACTCCTTTCTCATTTAGCAATAGTGCTGTAGGGATTGTGTCTCTCAGTGGTTCTAGAGAGCATTGTGGCAACAAATAACCTAAACCGCAGCTAAATTTTGACATAAAGAAAAACAGGGGAAAGGGTTCCTCTTCTTTTCCATTATGCCACAGGAGAAGCAACATGATCTTATCTGCAACACACTGAGGAGCTCAAGGGAAGGAAAAAATCCAGTGCTGTCTGTCATTGCTCCACAGGCACCTGCAGGCCGTGTACACAGGTCAGTGCACTGACAGCTCACTAACTTCTGTTGGAACAGATGGAGTAAGCAACAAGGATTAACATGTTCCTCTAGTAATCCTCCAGGCACTATGACCTGTCATTCTAGGCTGAAACAGACATGGCCTTAACTTAAAATGAGGCATGACTTTATGGAAAAGAAAAATGAATGCTCACAACTCTTGTACAGAAAATATAAATCCCCTGAGCTGCCCCTACATCCCCATATCTTGAAGCCAGTGCACCCCCAGACTTCTCCTCTGTACGGCCCTGTATTTCATTTACCCCAAAACCCCAGGCTTCTGTCAGAGACAGGCAAATTTTAATTACTTTTTAAAAAATCTGCCTTGTATATGGAGTGGTACCAAAATTTATTCAAGTAAATTCCAGCAAGAGTTAATTTTCCCTAGAAGTCTGATTTGGCTGAAACTCAGGATATGTGAACAGAAATCATAGCTCTCGGCACCCAGGCTGCATTATCATAACCCAGATCTAACTAAACCCATGCAGCCCTCTTGTGTGTTCTCGACCACACAGTGCTGAGTCCTCACACAGCTGTTATTATCAATGGTCTTGTTATTCTGACTTTTAGCTGCATCTCAGTAAGAATGAGCTTAAAGGTCACAATTAGGCTCGGGGACCAGTACGCTGGGGCATACATAAAACTCCCCACGCATAGATAAATCCCTTGGCTCCTGTCCAAAAAGCTTATTATTATAATTAAGATTTATAATATAAAGGCAGTTAGAGGTGCCTAAAGAATTTGAAACCCATTATGTCATAAGTACATCTACTGCATAAACACATAATAAAAAGCAGTTCTTGCCTTGAAGAACCTGCTTTCGCGACCTTCAAGCAACTGCTAAACCTTCAACTGCAAGTTTAGCAGCAAAGTTTGGGACACACCCAGTTTGGGCAGGAGATTAGTGTCTTTGCTATCAGCCTCATTACTTACGCTTGCCTCCACACAGGGCTGAATCACTCCTGATTAAAAAAAATGCATTCTGTTTGACAGATAGCAAAATGACAGCAATAAGAAAGAACTGAGGATACCTGTTCCTATCAGATATTCTGTAAAAGATGGCCAAGGGCACAGTGCAATGGTTTCATCATTGACTCTCTTTCAGCTCTTCTCATTGGGGAATTTCCACCCTCTGTGGTCTGTAAAAATGTTGTAGTACCTATTTCTTTCATAGTAACCATTACTCTCTCGTTCCTGTAAAATCATCCCTTACCTGAAGAATTTCCACACTTTTTGTTATTATGTAGGGATTGTGCTGAAGTGGCAGGAAGGTGGGAATTTTATTTGTTACATAAGAATCATGGGATCTATTGTAATATCTTTAAGGCTTTTGATATACCACCAAGATCTGCCCATTGTCTGCGCTTTCAGTTTTATCTCTTTCTTGTCCCTCCTCAAGTTAATAGTTTCTAACAAATAGCAAGCCATCAGAATCTAGATATCTGGGCATTCAAACAGTATATGAATCTGTCAGTAGAGGAAAAGTGGTTTTCTGACATCATGTCTCCTGGTTAGGACAAAAGTTAAGGATCCTGTTTCTCACAGAGGTGGTAATAGAGAATTGCTCTTAAAGCTCATTTCCTTAGAGGATCTGTGAAGGTACTCAGCCACAAAGGGAGTGAAAGGTGAATGGAATGTGTCAGCAGGGTTGTGAAATTACTCTTTCTGGAGGATAAATAGACTTTACAAGTCTTTTTAAAATCATTTTTTGAAAGACTTTTGCTTAATCTCATATACTGATGCTATAGAAGTGTCCATGGCAGCACTGTACATACTGCTTCCCTTCAGTATGCTTACCTGATTTTACAGTAGCAGCAGTTACCTGTATTGGTCCCAATATCTTTGATGTTCTCATGCCTAAAAACCTTGAAGCTGAACATTGCCTTCAATGAGCACTATAAAGCCCAGGTATACAGCAGGAATGTAAACACCAGAGACAGCAGCAAGAAAACCTGCTCCCTGCACTAACATCCTTGAAGTATTAAGTCAAGTTGAAGTTCAATATTTAGACTCTCTCCAAAACACGGCTTCACTCCTCATTACAATACCTACTTTATTAACTTTCTCTCTGGTGTAGAATGATCAGCTCTGGGTCATGCACCCTTTCTCCTTTTCCCATAGCATGAGGGACAGAAAATTCAGCATATTTCAAGGAGTCGACTCAAAGGAGCTGATGGCAAAACCGTAAGAGAGACTCCTGTTCTCATCTCCACCAAGGCACAGAAAGAGTAGAAATTTTCTTCCTTTTAAAATTAATACTATGATTGTAGGGTTTAGCCTGTCTCCAGCACTCTGCTGAAAATATTTCTCTCTACATTCATGTGCATGAACAGAGACCCCAACCCTGCTCTTCTGACCCATTAGTGAGGGTTTATTTTCCTGCAGTTTACAGGATATCTTTGACAAATGCTTTATGTTCAACTTGGTATATTTTTTCATTCAATTTACTCCATTTTGTATGATTTAAGAGATTTAAGAGATTTAAGAGATTTAAGGAAAAGCTCAACCAATGTACTGCTAATGGCTGAGGCTGGTTATATTGTTCATTTTTACCTAGACAGTTCAGGAAGGATGATTTTAATTCACATGATATTTTGCATATTTCACAGAAATACAACAGAAAATACCTGAATGTAGAGAAGGAAACTTAAATACCCTGTCCTTTCAACGCAGTTGTAATTGCTCACCATGACAATGTATTTCCATCTCCTATATCAGCTGACAGCAGAGTAGAAAATTCAGATTTCATCTTTAGATATCTCCATCATTTCATTCACCTAGCCTTAGGTCACTCCATGCAAAGCACTCAGACTTTGAGTGCTAGTACAGTTAAGAGATTTAGTTGTGGTCTGGGTTAAGGACTGTTGTCTACAATACCAGCTGACCTGCTCAACGTAATTCATGACTGTGGGTCACACTCACTGGGGTGCTTCAAAACATCCTGGATTTTTAAAAACAGACCAAGTAATCTAAGCACTCTACAATGCTACTAATGTCCTAAGTTTCCTGATGGTATGGAAAGTATTTGTAATGAAACAAATACAATGAAAAAGGACATTTGATCCTTCTTCCAGAAACCTGAGATTCACCAATATGTTTTTAAAAGGTATAATCAAAAATCTATTATCAAAGAAACTTGTAATATACTACAATTTTTGTCTGCTGCCAGCACCTCAATTATATTCAGTCTCTAATGTGCCTGCAGCCACAGGCATGTCAATACTACACACTGAAGGAAAAACCAAATTCATGTCTTATTAAATTTGCAACTGTAGCCGCACCCATTTCACACCTGAATTTCTCATCCTCCAGGCAGATTTCATTTACGCACTTTCAAGTAAAACGTACTATGTAAGAATCTGTTTCATCATTTAGTCTCTTGAGCATGGTCTTTCCTTCTTCTTTAAAAAATTTGTATTTGGGTGGTCAATGGAGGATCATCAGAGTATAAAACACTACCTCTTTTTTCAGAGTGAAAATTATAGGAACTTGGTGTATGGTATAAAGCTTAGGTTGCATAGTCTGTGTTTTCCTACAATGAGAATCCAGGAGTTATCATGCAACAGCTTCACACATTTTCTTATTATGTACATGTAAAAGTGAAAGGAACTGATTTGTCTTTTTAATTACTTAAATTTTGCCATACTCTATAGTTAGACAAGTTCACACAACTGACTTTCCTCTTTTTTCAATGCATGCAGGTGAGACCTGACTCACCTGATATTACAAGTTATTTATATGATGAGCCATTTCAATTCATACAAGAAAAGCAATGGTAGGAGAAAAAAACCCAGAAAGAAACTACTTGAGTAGATGTGGTTGACAATTACATATTTTATTGGTGGAATATAGGACTTTCTTCAGATATTCACTATGAGATAAGACAACATTAACAAGGGACACTACAGAAGTTTCCTGCTTTCTAGAATATCCTGGCCAGCTGGCTGGACCTCTGGTCTTACTGATTGAACCTGTACATTTACAGCCCCTCAGGCAGAAGGTGGTTGCAAATTCAAGTCTCCCACAACCCACTTGAATTTTCTAATCACCTGGCTACTGGATGAGGATGCAAAGGGAATAACTGCTCCTTCCACTGCTTGTGCAGGACCCGACCAGAGAGAGCTCCTCTGAAAAAAAACACATGGCCTGGCCATGCAAGTGGATAAGTTGAAGAACATACAGTCTGTGAGTCTCAACAAAGCTCAGGTGCCTACTGTCTCAGTATTGCCAAAAAGACCATGCTCGCAGAAGCTCTTGTATGTGTAGGAGTGTTACTTTGGGCATCTTTAGTGCCAGATGGCATTTTAGTAGAGGTTTTAGAAATGAAATCACTAAGCTTAAGAATTTGCGCATCCAGCAAGTCACTTCTATGTGAGTATAGTCCATTCACTGATTGACAGGACATGTGGACCTGCTTGAAAGCATGCTGCTTTTTCCCCCATTGTGAGAACCACTGGTCATCCTCAGGTAAGGAGAATAGTAAGCACATGCAAAGTAGTCAGGAATCTTGGACAAGGAGATTGAATAGGACCATGATCATGGGACCCCCACATATCACTGTGCTTGTTGCTTGCCTTTTCCCATTGAACTAATAATTTCTGTAACAATTTTGAAGGGCTGTACACTGAGGCAACGTACTCTCTTAGATGTTTTTCAAATATACTGATGTCTAGAAGAGTCATCAATTTTGAGGATGATGTATTGTTTTTGTGATCTACATCACTGGTGCATGAGGACCAGTTTCTTATACAAAACAAAATGCATTTCTGCAAACCTGTGAGATCCTCAACACAGAGGACAGAATGAGAGATCAAAAAGTAAGTTAGAGTCTGCAGACTTTTTTCTTTTTTCTCCTTGTATGGCTTTAATCAAATATTTCTAGCTTTTAAATCAAATTTGCTACTGTCATGATGATTGGAACTAAGACTACTTCATGCCATTAGAGATTTTGGTCTTATGTCACCTTCATAGTGTAATGAAAATGGTACTTGGTTGTCACTGTGAGAGCTGGCATGAAAGTTTTGACAGTTAGTTCTTATTTGCAAAATGCTGCCTAAATGCTAAGTGATAATGGAAGTTACCACAGTCTGACTAGTGCCTTTATTCTTTACATCACTGTCTTATTTTTAGTCACTCAACAGTGTTCTCATGCTTCCTTTTCCTTTTCCTGAGACGTCATCATAAACAACCATTTAAAGCCAACAGAATGCTCACAGATCCTGATCAAGCATAACAAATGCAAGCATAGTTCAGGTGCCTGTTTTTCCCATTTCTTTTAAGATTATCTGCATTCGATATATGCTGGTCTCTTCTTTTAGTCTGTGTGGTGTGTCCAAGTATTTTAAAGCATAAACCAGAAGGACATTGCCTGAGCTGGTAGGAGGGGAAGGAGGAAATCCTATACTGGAGGAACAATTGCAGGAAGCTGACATAGTCATTAAGAAGTTTAGAAGACTCAACAGAGATGAAAGTGGTTTTGGTATGGTGCCAAGATAGAGAAGGAAATTACTTCTACACAGGGATAGATTTCAAAAAATAAGCACTAAAAAATCTCACAAATGGTTGTGGTAGCATTTAGCTGAAAACAATCTTGCAACTTTGTGACAATCTGTTGTCTATTCACCTGATTTAAAGGAGGCAAAGAAATGTCAGAAGTCACATCTTTCTAGGGAGGGATTCCCTCAAAACTGGGGGTACTCACAGGAAAAGACCTATCAAAACCTTGTACCTATTTTCATATGTCCTGATTTCATATGTCCTGATTATGAAAATGAATGTAACTGAACTGCATTGTACTTGGACTCTATTCAAATGGCACTTTAGGAGCTTTTAATGTCTGGCACAATTTCATGGTGCCAGCAAATCTTACCCATAATCTGCACTGGTCTGAGAAATGGAGAGGCACATGTAGCTTTGTTCCTCTCCTTCAAAAGTTTTGTAAGCAGTCAGTGGTTCTTCTTCTTCTTCTAAATTTGGTTCAATAAAAAGACTTTGAGTTTGAATCTCAGTAGAGACTGCCATTTTAAAAGTTGAAATCTTCATGCTCATCAGCCATATTCACACCCCCTGGCTGAAGGCAATACTGCTCAAAAAGTTCATGTTCCATCATCAAAGAAGAATTTATTATATTCTGCCACCTTGGGACTTGCACATGAGACAAGCCTGCATTTGCTATATCTCTACAGAGTTCCTGAGTATACAGAGAACAGAATGGACAAGTACACAAATGGACATCAAAAAACACAAGGCTGTGGTACTCTGGTAAGTAGACTACCCTTATGAAGACTGGAAAAATCTTTTTCACGGGAAAAAGAAATAGGTAACAAAAGTGTTGAGACTGAGGACTACATCTAGTCTTGTAAGGCAGTAAGATAAATGAAAGGGAGTGATGGGAGGACTGGCTGATCAGAAAAGGAAATAGAAGTAGCAGTACCTGGTTTTAACATAAAATTAGAAAACAGTGTATGGAAAACTGGTGGGTTAATATACGGAGAGGCTGGGATTCCATCAAGAGCTGGAATATTGTACAACCATTGGGATGAGCTGGTCTAGAAAGCTGAAAGCTTCCTCCTGAGGAGGAAGAAAGCAAAAAAGTAGAACAGATTCTGGGCAATAAGATGAAGCAAGTTCAAAAAGATTGCTGTGACAAAAGTGAAATTGCTGAAGAGACTAAGCCAAAAGATGGTGTAAGAAAAAGGGTGGAGAAAGGGATGAGTTGCGAAGGGAAAGAGAAGTGTGAAAATGGGCAAAAGAGTCAGTCCTAGTTAAAAATCATTCTGTTCCATAATCTTCAGTGGAGCCTTACTGCTGTCAGCCCTGCTGTCAGAAAACATCTGACATCCACAAGTAAGATGTCAGCCTCATACTGTCATTAGTGATGTCTGCTTTGGAGGACTCATGTAGTAATCAATAGGAATTAAGGCATAAGATACCATTGATTCCCAAATGCTCAAAAACTAATTCACTTTTGGCTTGATGACAGGAGAAGACAAAAAATGTCTAATCGCTATTAAAACAAAAGTCACTTCATGGTTTCTATTCAAAATTCACCATCTTTTATCTTCCAATCACAAGTACTTGTAGTCTCTCTTTTAAGAGAGAAATCCTTCCCACTCTATTGTTTCTCATAGCTAGAGTATTTAAATTCTAAAAAAAAAAAATCATAGTTTGATTAGTTTGATTTGTTTTGTAGTATTTAAAGGCTAAACAGATTGAGCCATTTAGGTTTCTCACAGTTTTCAGATGGCAAATGATTTTTGTTCCTACCATTTACACAAAGTCTTTCTCTCTTTGTTGATAGCAGTTGGAATTGCCTGTCATGCTTTATTGAACTAACCCAGTTATTTGGTTACTTAAGAAACTGATATCCTAGGTAAATTCACACCATTAAGTAATTATTTAAAACATTTAGGAAATCATTCAGCTAATACCAGTAGCTTTCACTGGTAGGTCTCTTATAATTTGCCAATGTAAATTGAATCCAAGGATTCATAAAGAAATACCAGGCCTGCCTATGAGTTTCTGAGTTCGTGACTTTATTCTTCTGCGGATGTCAATGAGCATGACATTGATCCTTTCATTTGATCCTAAAATAAGCATTAGACTTTTAGTGTATCACCCTGCCTAGGAGTCACACAGCTTCAGTAATACCCCCTAGCATGTTTACATACCCAAATATTTAGCAGCATGTTGGTTCATTTTGTCTGAAAGTAGCATGAAAAATTCTTAGGAGAGCTTTATCAGGAGTTACTTCTGTTTTCAATTTCATAATATTATGTGTGCCATTTTATTATAGTACTTTTTATGGTTACATAATTATGTAATTCATCTAGAGTTATAGCATGCACTTTATAAATAAATTGTCAGTAATGACTAAGATCATTATATGGACCCAGTTCTTCAGTTCATTATATGAAACAATTCACCTCGGCATAATCTTATCTTCTCCCTCACAAGAAAGCCACTTTGTCTGGCATTTCTCAGGGGCAGGTAAGGGAGCTAGTCATACATATGTCTTTCATACTGAAAACTACATTTCTTAACTTGATACATGAAAAATGTCATGTCATTGATAATTTTCTTTTTCTTCTCTGTGAATGTATTCCTCTAGTCATAGATCTGTCCAAAGGAACGATCTATCTCACCATTAAACTTAGTGCTATGTGTTCATGCACCTTTTCCCCATTTTTGGATTTATGGTATAATCATAAGTAAATTGTACATAGTCTTAGCCTACATGGCCGACTTTTAATGTAGAAGTTAAGGTTTCCCAGTCTCCTGCTTAACCACACTGGTGTCAATTCAGCAATGTTTGCGGCTTTTTCAGCTTTACACTTTTTTAAAAATAAGAAAATACACAACTTCCATGCCTTTCACACTATAATAATACTTTTATTGAGTATTGAATAAGAAGTTCCAGACATGAGTGTATCATGCTGTTGAGCTGCAGTCCTCACCCAGTAAGTTTATCTTAAAAGGGCTTTGGATATTATTTTTCTCCGAGGTGGATGTATGGGAGAAATGCTACAATGGTCTCAGGAGGTTAAAAAACAAACTTTGCTGGAAAACTTTAGAAAATAAGTAATTTGGCAAAATTTAAAACAAACATTCAATCAAAATGAAGCATTTCACAGAGCATTGACTTCACAAACTCTATACATCCAACCTTGAATTACCTATATTTCAAGAAAAGGAAATTATGAGTAGAAAAGAGAGAAAGAGAGACAAAGAAAGAGAGAAAAGCAAGACACAGCTATAGCCTTAGATCCTAAGGCTCAACTGCCATAAAATCCAAGGACAATTGGGACTCGATCATGTGCATATCAGGGCAATGAGTTTTATCTATTCTGGCCTCCTGTGGCCACCTTCACCCCAGGTGAGCCATCCGGTCACCTGGCCACCCTGGGGCTAGATTGTGATACCAGAGGTGGGGCATGGGGCTTGGCTTCAGGTGTGCCAGACGTGACAGTGACTGACAAGCATTCTGGGCTGGACTAGAGGCTCCAGGGGGGTGGGGTGTGGAACAATGTATGTCCCTGCCCCCAAAACATTCTTCAGTAATTTTGAGCCAGTAACCATTTTCTCCAATCTGTCACACATGCCAGTTTAGCAATTAAGATTATACAGTCTGTGATGTAAAGTATTACTTTTTGAAGGAAAGCTGGAACTTTTGTGTGTGATGATATACAAGGCATAATAATTTGATTTCAAACATTAATATGCATAAATAAATTTTTTACTGCTTCTTTCTAACAAGACCTTTCCAATGGTACCCATTATGTGTTCATCACTTTGCTTTCTTTCCCTCTCTAGTTTTGGCTGTTGGAACTGTAAAGCAGAGATTTGTGTATTTCCCTGTAAAGAAAGTACTGCTGTTTGAAAAGAGAAAGCATTTTTTAAACGCCAACATATTACTTGTAATTAATGTGGTCTGTCATGAATTGTAGTGGATATAATTTAGTAAATACAGGGGGGTTATCAATGACTATCATGCGAATAATAAGGCTAGGTCATTTTAATATCCTTCTCTGTGAAACCAGCACACATAATGTCAAGGAACACGTCATTCACCAAAAAGATTCATTCAAGCACAGGCCAGTAGGGCAACAAAGACTGGTACTATTGAGGAGGCAGAAGAGAAAGCCTCAGGCATATCCCAGTCACAGTTCAAGAGGCTATGCCTGGGTCAGAGAGCTCTGTGGAGAGAACTCTGCCTCCTTTGCTCATAAGAAAGTGGCAGGAGTATAAGATATTTGTGAACTCAGGAAAGGCCTGTTGCAAGAAATGTTATTTGTAATTGGTTAAAGGAAGAAGCGGCTGGTAGCAGTAGGGTGGGTATCTTGAAGCTGGGTGTTGTTATTTTCAGGAGACAATTGTACTTTCTCACAGAGCTGTAGTCTTTCTTTCTGAGCAGAGTAAAATGTGGAGTAAACACTGGAGAAAGATGCAAAAGGTCAAGAGTGTCTGCAGGGAAAGCACTGAACCACCCCTTGGTGCACTCACATCTTCGGCACCCCACCAGCTCCCACAGTATACAGTCTGCTGTCCCTACAAGAAACAGAAGGTGCTAATTTGTTGCCCTCACTTTTCTAGCTCGTGAATGTTTGGACCTTAGTCCAGGTTTTCTCACACAGTTCAACATAAACTATGTATATTTTTAGAGATGTTTTCATATTTCTCCTCTGAGAGGAGAATTGATTGATGGTGGTATCCACCATCCAGGTTAAAGAGGTGGTGACCTAAATGACCAATCTCTTGCCTTTGTAAAAACTGTATATATTGGAGTCAGATGTTGATAACACACACACTGACACACACATATGTAGGAGAACATAGAGAAAAAGAATGTAGAATAAAGTATTAGTTTTCCCATCAACTGCTGCTGCCTGCCTCGTTCCTTCTGCGGGTCCGATCCTCCTACACATAGATCCCGCAGTGCCTCCTGCATCAAGTGGTGACCCCGACTGTCTGAACGCATCACTAATTGTCTGAGCATGACATCTGAGGTGGCAACAGAGCAAGTGGTGGGTTACCACAGCTGTCCAATAGCCAACACAAAGAACAGCAATAAAACTTCAGGTTTGCCTGTTTCTATGGCTTTCTGAAGGAATACATCCCACTCTAACCAGGATGGATAGCCCTGCATCATCTTCTGTCTGTTCTCTCAGGGAATGCCTTCTACTGTAGAAAACTCTCCTTCTTTCAGTCTCTTGCTAATGATCTTATCTTCATACCTTCCCTTGGGGAAGAGTCAGTTCAAACGTATCTTGCAGTGATTTAAACATTTTTTACCTTAGGAGACAGTGCAAACATAGTCCAAACAGTGTAATTGAGTGCATGCCTTCTTTGGATGGTATCTTGTTGTGGATGAAATGATGAAGTTTTCATCAAATATAAGAATAAAGGCAAATTCCCATGGGTTTGGACACTAAGTGAGCAAAAAACAAAAGCTAATTTCTAGACCTGTTCTGGGTAATAATTTTTTTAAAACTCCAAAATCATATCTGAATTCTACATGTCTGTATTAATTATTGCCAAATGTTGTTTAACCACTTAGTCTTAATTACATGAGACACTTAAATCCCATAGGTGAAAAAAGCGTCTTATGTCTGTGGCTAATTTAGATATCTTCTGCTTTGCAATGTGAGTGATGTGCTGTGCAAAGGAAAGAGGTGCCTGGCTATGATGAGGTTAAGTTTATCAGTTAATATATTATTAAAGCAGGGAACCAGTCCATGCTGTGATACCTGAGGCTCCTCCACGAGCCTAAGCATTCTAGACAAGCAGTGGTATAAACATGAGAGCCTGCAGAGTGCAACTGCTCCTGTGGCTCAGTCAGCAGCCACACTGGGGTTTCTGGATTAATATCCTGAACCTAAAAGTGCAGGAAGATATTGTAATGCTCATGTCCTTTTACAGATATAGCTCTATCTCTAATTTAATGCTGCAGGGCTAACACACAGTGATACTTTGCAATGATCACCTACTTAATCCTTTATTCTCCTTGGAAATTAGAACTTCTTTATTTTCAAAGTCCTGCAAAGCTGGAAGAGTATCTAGACTCTTGGAAACAGTGGTTACACATTCTTAAAAAGGAAATTGATTCTACAGACATAGAGATTGTGTTCAAGGGACACCACATAAAACAGCTTTAAATATTAGGGATGCTACAATTAATAAATTTGCAGAAAAACTGATTAGAAGAAAGAAACCAAACTATCTCAAATATACATGTATTTTTTTCCTAGAAGAATTAAGTGATTTTTACTTTAGTTCTCAGTAATTTATTGAGAAAAGTGCAGTAAATTACTCATTTTATGTAGAAGAGATGCAGAATTTGGTCTTCCACATATCTAAAACCTCAATGATTGTTCAAAAAATAAACCATCAAGATAAAAGAAGGCTTAAAGCTTTTACCATAACTATATTTTAAGCCTTTAATCGATTCAGACATCTTAAGTAGGAATTTACTTGTTATCTATTCCATTAACCAAGGATTTTTCAAATAAACATTTTATCATTTGGATAATCTATAAAATAATTTGTTCCAGCGTCAGGCACAATAAGACTGTTAATGTGATCACAGAAGAATCAACCCCAACAGAAATGAGGACAAAAAGACTTCCAGTTTA
The DNA here is from genome assembly GCA_013399915.1 of Illadopsis cleaveri. Taxonomy (NCBI): domain Eukaryota; kingdom Metazoa; phylum Chordata; class Aves; order Passeriformes; family Timaliidae; genus Illadopsis; species Illadopsis cleaveri. The sequence goes on from VXBB01014620.1 coordinate 362,841, forward strand.
CATAAATCTACTCCAGTGAGCTTTGAAGTGCCAGCTAACACAGCTCAGTTCCTCGGATATACAAAATAGTTCTAACAACATTGTGCCTGATAGATAGCTGGAACTCCAGTTCTTTTTATATTTGTATAAATATAAATCAGAATTATAAACCAAGGAATTTTTAATAAAGGATGACCAGTACTATACTTCAAGAATGTTCATATAAATACTGAAGATAGAATTATTTTTACATTACCACTAATGAAGTACTTGCTTTTCACAGTAGCTGCTTTTCATTCCTATTCGCAACAACTGTATTTTTTATTTAACAGTAGAACTTAATGGAAAGAATTATGGGCACAGCCCTTGCACTCTGATTAAAACACTCCATTCAAAACAGAAAATGTAAATTAAAGTTGCCAGAATTGTAAAAAAAGCTGATATTGCAGAATTTCTTATCTGCTCTCCACAGCTTAAAGGCTGGTGTTGTTCTTAAAGCACAAGGCGGGAGACTCAAAAGTTCATTATTTTTCACCCTCTGATCTACAGCTTTGACTGACATTGAGCAAAGAACTTAAATCCTTATAAGAGGAAAGATGTTCCATTGAGTCCTTCAGTCACTTTGACTGAGTTTCCCCACCTCTAATGTAGGGTCTCCATCCCTATTTTGTCTAAGTTCTTAAAATGTTAATTATCCAACATAACTTAGGCAAAATTCTTCAGTGCAAAACTCTCATATAAACACTCATATACTCGATCTAAGTTGAGTTCAACTCCGACACCCAAAATCAGGGGCCTAAGGCAAGATTTGTCCTACCTAACCCAGATGCCTGATTCAGGAGTTCAGTCTCTTTAGGGACCTTATACTGAGGCATTCATGGTGCTGTACTGGGAAGTGCCTTGCAGGACTCTTCATTCTCCACTGATTCCAGGAAACATAGAGCAAATTCACTCCCACCACAGGCAAAAATGAGCTAGATCTGTATCTGTACTGTGCACATGGAGGGTATCATTGAGATCACATTAGCACCCTGTACAATCTGAACTAGGTATGGCTAAAAAGCCTGTAGAAGGAAATACATAATCACTGAAATGCATTAGAATATTCCCACCAAATTTCAGAGTTGGAAATTCGTTTACTTATAGCAATTTCCTTTTCCAAATCTGATGTATTCATTTAAGGAGTTAAATGTGAGACACTGCTCTACTTTACTAGTAAGGAAGGAAAGAATGTCTCTTTGAAAAAGTTTTTCATGCTCTTCTCTCATCCTCTGTTGTACATTTCAGCTGCTGTTGTCATATTTTCCAGTCTTAACATCCCCTTGAGTAATTATTGCCACACAATTAAGAAAACATTTAGAATGGAAAAGTCATTTGTTAGAGTTGCATTCTAAACCAATGGTGTACTCCTGTGCTTTGACTGATAACCTTTCCCCTGACAATTTGCTGGGATCTGATGACTGTTTAGGTTCACTTGTTACTGATCCTTGAGTAGAATTTTCTGTGACCTGACCTTTCCAGTAGTATATTTTCTTACTGAAACAAACACATTTTGACAGGTCAGTAGGGGCCAGCTTGACACTCCTTAAAGCACAGAAGAGAAATTTACTCTGTTTAGAGCACAGTGACTTTTTCAGTATTTCTCTTCACAGTTTGATGGGTTAACCCATAGGATTTTCTATACTAGGGCTGGATTCTGTACTGTCCCTGAGATGTTCTCTGTATATTTATGATATGTGCTAAGCAAAGTAATATTACTGTAAAAGCAATCAGTCAAAATTACTAATAGCAAAAATGTTGGATTAAACTAGAAAAAGAGTAAAATATGTCACAGTTTTTTTCAGAAATCAGATTATTTATGTAAAAAATTCCATGTGCAGTGCATTGGTATTTAGAAGGCATATATTGCATATATTCTAAGATTGCATATATTCCAAGATAAGCACTTTCAGACTAATGCTATTGGATATTTCACAAGGCACACATGTGGATGATCCTGATGGATGCCAATAAAAGGTTACAAGCGCCGCTCTTTCTTCCACCCTCTCTGCTGCTGCAAATTTGACAATGATAATGGGGCTGTGCAGCAACAACAATAAAGACATAGAATGGTAGGACAATAATGGAGACTATTACATTAGAAATAATCAAATAATGAAAGGGGAAACTGCATGCATTTTATCTATTATTTTCATCTTTAATAAACATGCAATGCTACACATAAGGGTGGCTAATACAGACGAGTGCTTAAGGTACTGTATTAATATTCCTTCTAATTCACTTCATTTTAATATTTCATTTATACCCTCAGCTGTATATCTTTATCATCATTTTAAAAGCTTTGCAGGACTCCACTGTACTTTACATGCCTACCATTTTCAAGCAGCATTCTGCTGTCATTCTGTTCCCCGCTTTTGCACTTCTGTGTTGATTTTACATTCTTGAGAGATATTTCTGCTTTTTGTTCATATGATACCTTTTGTGAAGAATAGCCTTTCAGAACACTTTTGGGAATATTTCACAGAATCACAGAATATGCTGAATTAGAAGGGACCCATCAGGATCATTAAATCCAACTCCTGGCCCTGCACAGGACACCCCAAGAATCACACCATGTGCTTGAGAGCATTGTCCAAACACTTGAACCCTGTCAGACTGGTGCTGTGACCACTTTGGGGGCCAGTTCCAGTGCCAAACCATCCTCTGGATGAAGAACTTTTTTCTAAAATCCAACATAAGCCTCCCCTGACACAACTTCAGGACAATCCTTTGCATCCTGTCACTGGTCAGCACAGAGAAGGGTTTCATGAATGTCTAGCATATATCAGGAGTTAGTATTATTATTTTTTTAATCCAAAATAAATATTCTGAAGTTGCGTGCTGTGACTGATGCTGTACACATATAATAAGAGTGCAAAATATAATTGGACAAAGACAATAGACCGATTTGCAAAGGATCCATAATTTGTTCCACTGCACAACATGGAGAAGTTTACTAGGATTTCACCGACAAGATTTGAAATATTTGAATTTTAATTCAATTCGAAATTTCATGCTGCCAGTTCTAAAGGAAATACACCAAAGAGAATGATCTGAAGTACTAATGGGCTTTAATGGGGGTCTAAAAATCATAACTGCTTATAAAAAATGTTTTGAAACATCAAGAAAAAACTCTGCTTTCAGCTGTTTATGTGTTCCAAGAGTGAACAATCTGTCTGCATTAAAATAAGTAGAAAATAATAATCCAATTATTATCAATGCAAAATATATAACAATAGTATGACATCATCTGCAGTACCAAGTTCAGTTTCAGCCATGTCAGTATCTTGTAACAGTAGCTGACACAGCAGAGTTTGGACTAGATAATTATAACTACTGGGAGAAGTAGGAAAAAAGTAAGATATTTCCTTAGGAAGAAACGGGAATATTGCAATTCTACAAATTAATGACTAGCTGTCAGCTGGGAAAGCAGGCCTTCCTCTTTCATTTTTCCTCCAAAATCAAGAATGAAAAGCAATCACTGATATTGTCAAGCATCTCATTTAAAGCTGGCAGATGGAGGTAAGGGAGTTTTTTTGCATAACCTGTAATTAATGACGTTCTTTGGACCATTGTTTTGAATTTATGGCAAAGCCAAAGACTGAATAAGAAATTTTTAAACAACACACAGTTAAAGAGATAACAACTCCATTTGATTATATATGTGTGTGAGATTATAAACACAAAAGAACTTCATTGAAATTGCAACATAATTCTTTAAAAGAAGTTGGAAAATGCCAATATTAATTTTGACTGTACAACATTAATGCAGGCTTTTATCCATGTGATTATAATAAAGGTTCAAGTTAAATGATCATATCCTTTTTCCCACAGGACTTCTGCCTAATTTTAGCCATGCTACAGGGGCATGTCCTGGCAGAATCAAGTTTATCTGCCTACACACTCAGAAAACGAAGTGTGAAAACCCCAAACCTAACAACAGTAAAAAACCTCTAGTCCAGAAGCTGTACAGTCATGTTAGTGAAGTACTGCTTTTAATTTAAAATGCCTCCTGCAAAAAATATGCACAGCTTCCCTACCACAGCTGGCTTACTCCTGGCCTGGGGAATGCAAGTGCAGTACGCAGGGCTCTCTGCAGCTGTCCACCTAGCTCTGCCAGTGGTTACACCTTGCCAGAGCATTCATACATCTTTATTCCAGATGCAGATTTCTGATTTTGAGAATATTAAACTCAGCAGTGCTCTTAAGCAACTTAACATTTTCCACTCTTCAAATTCATTCAAGACAAAATGCTGCTTTGTGTTGCAGACTGTTTCACTGAGTGACTGATTACTCCAGGGGAGTTTACACAAAGTGTTTTGCATCTCTGAACACCTTCCTTCCAACCCTCAGACCCTTCTGGTTTTAAAACAGTCCTAAGACAATTATATTATGAACAAGTGGCTTTCAAAATGCTGGTTGTTACCACAGGAAGGACAGAAACCTGGCTGTCAATATTGTGAGGAGTAACATCCAGAAAAAGATGGTCTCCACTGCTTTTCTTACCCTCAAGTTTTTGCTGCAGAAAAAAATTTGAATGGGATGTGACAGGGATACAAAAGTGCTCTGTACAGTTAAGTATGTCTGTGAGTATTCTTATATCACTCAATAGAAAGTATCCAGTTGGCTTAAATATGATGAATAATGTGTGCCAGTTTTTCATATTAAAAAAATTAGTTCAGTTTAACATCAGTCTTATTAAAACTGCATGTTGAAAACACTTGAAAAAAATCAGTCATTTAACCATTTTACCCATTAGCATAATTTGCAGTCCATCTTAATTATGAACAACAACAACAACAAAACATTTTCAAATGCTTCCATAAAGTTTAGGAGCACAAGAATGGCCTGTTTCAAACATCATCTCCAAAAATGCCTTTCAATTATTTAGTTTGAATATATCTGGAGAAGGGCAACATTTCAAGGGAAGTAATTGCCACTTCCAATTCTGTCCAAAACCTACCTACAAACAAACCTAAAAGTTTACAGGAGAAAGGATTAAATTATATCCTGATACCAGGAAAAAGATGTGATTCATCCAATCCATTTCTAAACAGTTTTTTAATTTCAAATGGTCTAAATCCAGAGTAAATCTCCTGACTCAAATGAAGTTCTTCAAAGAGATTAGTGCAAATAAAGTAAGAATACGGCATGAGAGATTTTAAAAACTCTTTTAAGACAACGAGTTTAATAGTTTGACATAATGGGTTAGTCTGATCATTTTTATTCTCCCAAAGGCTAGAAGGATATGCTGATTAATTGTTGGAGAATGCATCATGCCCTTTCAAAGTTGTTCAGTGTGCTTGCTGTTCACTTAAAGTAAGCTTATATCCTTAAGGTCCTCTTAAGCACATACTAATGCTTCAAACCATTACAACACCTAAAAACTGTAACTTCAGAGCACTTCCTTGGAAAAAAATTGGAGTCATTAAGCATTGCACCATTATGTACACAGTGGCTGACTAGACCTGTCAGGTCTTAAAGGCCACCTTTCTTAGAGCACAAGAGCTCTCTATCCCTGTGTGTAGGAAGTTGAACAAGACAGGCTGGAAACTGGCTTGACAAAGCGAGGATCTGCTCCTCCAGCTGAGGAGCAAGAGGCAAACACACGGCTGGTGGAAGCAGGGACAGGCAACCTAGGGAGAGTACAGATATATGGTCCATGAGTAGGAGTGGGATGAGGAAAGAGAAAGCAAAGCCAGAACATGGCTTGACAAATGACCTGAAGAATAACAAGGAGGATTCTATAAGGACATAAGTCAGGAAAGAAAAGGTGAGGAGGCTGTATTGCCCCTGATAGGCAAGAAGGGTGAACTGGTGAAAGTCTGAGATACTCAGTGAGTTCTTTGCCTCAGGCTTCACTGGCAGTTGGGCTTCCTGCTTCTCTCAAAGTCTCCAGTCCTCTGGGTGGGTGGGGGCTGAATGAATCCCTCCCACTATAAGTGATGAGCAGGTTCAGGACCACTGATTAAGTCTGTGGGACTGGATGACATGCAACCCAGGGTCTTGAGGGAACTGGCTGACATTGTTCTCAAGCCACTGTCTATTGTATTTTTAAAGTCATGGCAGTTAGGTGAAGTCCTCATTGAATGCAAAAAGGGAAACATCACCCCCTTTTTAAAAAAGGGGAGAAAGGATGAACCATAAAACTACAGATGGGTGTGCCTCACCTCTGTGTCTGGGATGATCATGGAGCAGATCCTCCTAGAATATGTGCTGAGGCACATAAAACACAAGAAGGTGATCCAAGACAGCCACCATGGCTTTACTGAGGGCAAATTGTGACCAGCCTGTTGGCCTTCTATTGACTGATGGCAATGGTTGACAAAGACATCTATCTTTTGTTAGGCCTTCTGTACAGTCCCACGTGACATCCTTGTCTCCAGACTGGAGACACATGGATTGCATGGATGGACTAAATTCAATGGATAAAGAACTGGCTGTAGTAATGCAGCCAGAGAGTTGGGGTCAAGGCCTCTATGTCCAGGTGGAGGCCAGTGATGAGTCCTGTCCCTCATGGTTCTGTCTTCCATTTCAGTATTTACATCAATGGCAGACAATGAGATCGAGTGCACCATCAGCAGGTTTGATGACAGGGGGCTGAGCTCTGCAGTTGACACAACAGAAGGAAGGGATGATACCCAGAGGGACCTGAACAAGCTTGAGAAGTGGGTCCATGAGAATCTGATGGAGTTCAACAAGTCTAAGTGCAAGGTGCTTCATCTGGGAAGGTAAAATCCCAAATATCAGTTCAGACTAGTAAAAGAAATCACTGAGAACAGCCCTGCAGAGGACTCGGGAGTTCTCATGGATGAAAGGCTGGTGATGAGCCAACAGTGTGCACTTGTAACCCAGAAGGTCAACCGGATCCTGAGGTGTAGCAAAAGCAGAGTGGCCAGCAGGGTGTGGGAGGAGATTCTGTCCTTCTACTCTGCCCTTGTGAGACCCCACCTGCAGTGCTGCATCCAGCTTTGGGCACCTTCAGCACAGGAAAAACATCAACCTGCTAGAGCCAGTCCAGATGAGGGTCACAGAGATGATGAGAGGGATGGACAACTTCCCCTGCAAAGACTGGCTGAGAAAGCTGGGATTCAGCTTGGAAAAGAGAAGGCTGCAGGGAGATCTCATTGCCACTTTCTAGTACCTTAACAGGACTTATAAAAATGAAAGAATGAAATATTATATAAATCATAATAAGGCATTTATCAACATGGAATAATTTTTCTATATAGATATTACAGCAGCACTAACATGAGGCTCCCTTCAGGTTAATTCTTCTGGGGAATTCAACTTATTCAAAAATCAGAACAGCAATTGTACAAGACAGAAGTACCCTGAGCTGGTCTACTTAACCTAATGTCTGTGGGCAAAACTGAAGCTGATATTTTAAGTTAATGCCTAAGCAGTAAGAAGGAAGTGGTGCAGTGATAAGGGCACTTAGAATATGCCGAGTCAAGGCAATTCACCTCGTATGGGAAAACTCTGACTGTGGGAAAAAGCTGTGGGAAAAAGCAGCAGGCAGTGAATTCAGATGAGCAGAGACAGAGATGTGTAGAACCCCAGCTAGAAAGGGATGTATGTGAACTACATGTTGGGAAGTTGTAGCCCCTGAAGGGTTTATAAGGTAGTGTAACATGGACTGAATAAAAAAATGGCATAAAACCAGGGGTTTGATGCATAAAGCCAGGCCTGTGGCATTCATATATTTACATGAGGAAATCAACTCCCAATCTAATTAATTTATGTTCTGAGTAAGCAATAAATAAGATTCTCATTATCATGGTATCTAGCCAGAAAAACTGACCAGTTGAAATGTTTTCTGAAACTTTCTCAGAAAGTGGTGAAATTTAATAATCTTTCCATTACTAGAAAAATAGTAATGGCTAACTTTCTGAAAACTATATCACTGTACCACTCTAGCTCTCAGTAAATTGCCTATTAGGCAGCATTGAATTAGGTTTTTGTGTTAGAATCTGCCTCTCAACAGACAAATTCATACTGTATATGTTTCACTCTAATGCCATTACTTAAATAAGGATGCTTTCATGACAATGAAAGTTTAGAGAAATGTGCAAAGATATTACCAGTAAATATCTTTCTCCAGAACTGCTTTCTTTATTTTGCTGACATTCTTAGCTTAGTTATGCCATGTCTTGTTCCCTCCCTTTGCGTAGTTTTAAATAAGAGTATACAACATAGGTGCCTGTGTGACCATCTTAAAGCAAGAGTAAATTAAATCCGTTAAACTCTTCTATTACTGATTACTCATGGATGCCCATGAAAGCTTTTTTTGGACCGCCAGTTTCAATAAAGTTTCCAGTCAGATGCTGCTTGAGCAGACTCTGACAAGAAGACTATGTTCCTCACCTTAAGTAGTTCTCATTCTAGGTAACACTCAGAATCTCAAGGAGACTGGAACATTAATTCAATTTCAAAAGATATACTCAATCACATCTTGATTATAACAAAAATTGTGCTGCCCAATCAAATGGTAGCTATAACACATGATCTTTGCCAAAATTGCTGACAGACCACCTGTCTGTGCGGTCATACTCTCTGTGTTGTATACTGAATGCAGAACTAATAAATGAGTAACACTGATCTTCAGTTTAATAGTTCACTTACTAAATGAGATGAGTTGTTTTCTCACAGAGCTACACTTTTTCTTTTTATTTAATAATTGAATTAGATCCGTTAAATTGTTCCAGAGAAAGTGGTGTCATTTTAAATTCTACTTTACAAAATGTCCTAGCCACGTATTGTTCTAATGTTCTGTGGTTTTCCTTTCAAATCCAAACTTCTTTTTACTTAAAAAAAGTTGGGGAGGTGAAGAAAGAATTTAAGGTCTTTATTAAGAGAGCCAAAAAACAAAATGCAGTGAAATCAAGCAGTGCTACTGTGACCCTACTTGAAGAGATTGTCCTGTGAGCTAGCTATCCCTTTTGCATTCTTTGTGGATGTCAAAGTCTACATGGAACCTGTGAGAGCTAGGATAGACAAACAATGCTTAATTGATCACACTGACATAAGGATGCCCTAATAGCTTTTCTACCATGTCACCCTGCAAAACAGGCATCAGTGTTTGACAATACTTCTGCATAATGGCTCATAGTTAAATGGGAATGTGACTTGCAGATCACATCTGTCTCCAGTTGAATAACAACCTTTTGGCAGCAGCAGCATATGTTTATATGGAAAAATAATACTGGTAAAGTATTTTCTCTATTCCTTAGTGCCATTTAGTGTGATTTATTATTTAGGAGGAAAGGAAGTCACATCATATGTCTGGTGTGTCCTTTGCAGACCACTGACTGCAAACTGGGAAAAACTGTTCTAAATCATGTGAGATTTGCAAGAACTAAAGAACCACATCTTGCTGAGTTCTGAGTACTTACAGGGATTTTTTTGCATGCTTTCAGCTCATCAGAGGAAGCCAAGGTCAGTAGCACATCATACACTAGAGCAACAAAATTAATCTTTACCCTGGACTATTTCTGGAGTAAGGAGACCAGACTTGCTTCGTTTAAAATGTACCTTTAGTGACTAATATTAAATATACTAAAACAAATGGTACAACTGAGTAATTGCCTTGGTTTTGCAGAATACTGGTACCTCAGAAATCACTGTTTGGGAACTGCTGGCACAATACATTTATTTTAGAAGGTTCTAATATACACCTTGAATTCAAAGTACTAAGGAAATGAACTAATAAGATTAATAAGATTCCTTGATTCATAACCAAGTTTTTCATACTTCCAGTTTTTAAATTTTTCTTTTTGTTTGAGTTCATAACTATATTACTTGTTATTTACAACTCATGACTGAAACAACTGTGTCCTTTTCTTTGTAAATGTAAAGTTCAACTATTTTTCAGATGTAAAAAGGAAATTAATTTTAATTGCACTAACAAAAATTTGTAACAGCTTTCAGATACACAGTCTTCTTTATTCTTTTTTTTTCTAAGAACACCTTTTTTTATCCTTTCCATTATTTGCAGCAAAAGTCAGTCAGATAGCTGAATCACAGTGTAAATGCTGAGTCCCACTAGAATAACACCTAGAATTTTACTGAGTCATCAGATGTCAGTATGAAAAATGGATTTTAAAACTCTTTTGATATTCATCCTTCTATTCAAGCATAGTTGATTTAAAGCTAACTTATCCCTGGCAGCTCATATTATGGAGCAACTCATTCACACCAAAGTATTCACATCTGCCTAGGTGTGAGAACTTTGCAACTTCTGCTCTTTGTCAAACATCATCATGAGATTCTTTTAGTTATAAGACTCTAATCTCATCAATATAATTTCATCTTGCTCTAGTTTATCATGGACTATGGTTGGTTGTGTGGCCAGGGTGCCATGTCAGTCGCAAGGACTGGTCTGTGTGGCCACTGCTATGTACAGCAACCGCATTGATTGGCCCTTTTTGTCAAATTTGGTCAGCTCAGTCAATTACTGTGAGGGTGGTATAAGCTGACAGTATACTCTCAATAACTGTCAAACTGTGCCCAACTAACACCCATGGGCCCAGCTTTGGGCAACAAATATAGTGAATTCGTTACCATGCATTTGTTTCACCATATTTGGTACTACTGCTAACCAGCGAGTCCAAGTGACAGGGAGAGAGTAAATATCAATATGTATCACTGGGGAAGAGAAGTTGCCTTGACCTAAGATGTAACATCAGCACTTTCTGAAATGCAAAATTCTTTAAGTTATCTTAGATTGCATAACCATCAATCCTAAGCCTTCAAATTCTGGTGCTTAATGATTAAAACCTAAATGTTTAAAAACTAATGTTTAAAAACTATCCTTAAAAGCAATAGCTAGGTTAAATCACAAAGGAAAGCTTTCTTCATAGATTGGTTGTCTCCTTGAAAAAGGGGAAGGAGGGAGAGGAAAGTTACAAGGGAGGGACAGAGTCACATTTCAGAGGATTTCTGGAGAAGATGAACTTCCTGATAGACTGTTCTTGGGGAGGGATGAGGAGAATGAGGTCATCTGCTATAGGTAGTATTTGTGGCCAGCAAGGCAGAACTTTCACACAGCATTTGGTGGAGACTGGGAAATATGGGTCAATGGAGTGAGTAGATGACACGATAGAGCCTATAATGACAGACTTAATCCTGCAGTGGTTCACACTACAGAGTATTAGACTTGTTATCTCCTTTCCAGATTAAAGCACCTCTATTCACAGCAGGTGATATGTGTCAAGACATATCTTATGCCTTGAAAATACTTTCACCAAAAACAAGCATATGACAAATTGAGAGGAACCAAGAAAATGAGTTTACCTCTCATGATTTTCTGCTTTTTTTTCTGCCCAGAGAAAGTAAAACTAGGACTACAGCCTAGTGAGTTGTGTTGAGTATTCCTGAGCAATAATTAAACAGCCTAATAAAAGTTTGGTAAATAAGTGTGTGGAGAAAAAAATACCCCAGTAGCTTTCATTACAGTTTCCTCAGATTTCTTTTGGTTGCTTCCTGCCTTTTCCAAATTTCTTCTGTCTCCTTTAACAATAGGCTTTTATCTTCAAACTTGCTGCCAAAATAGGCATTAAAAATCCTGAGTTATTTATCTGCTCTGATGTACAGACACTTTCCACAAATGCTCTGCAAATATCTAGACAGATAGCCCAGACAGTACATGTTGGCATTTTTTTTTTATCCTTATGGAGAGATGACTATCACTTAGTGAGCAGCCCAGTAACAGGACTCTAGAGATATTTTCAGGATGCTTCAGTTACCATGAACAGCAGGTGGCAACCATGCTCCCTGCTCTTAAAACTTCCCCTAAGATCCTACCTCCCTAATCCTCTACCTAAAGCTGGAGGTACCAAATTTTGTCAGCAGTGTAGGCAAAATTGAATGATAGGGAAATTTGAAGGAAAAGACTTGAACCAAGCCTGTGTTTGACAAGCAGGCATTAGAGTGGTTGTTGATTGATACTTCTATTTTTGCTCTCCTTCTACCTTTTCAGGCTCAGCAAAAGAGTTGTAGCCAAATCCAGTAGATGTGTTCTGCAGATCACTGTGCAGACCCCACCCTTCCTTCTCCTCTCTCCCACTGTGCAGTGACATGTTACCTCAGACGCAAGACAGGGAATGACCTGTATCCCAGGAAGGCTACTGTCCTCAAGGTCCAGCTGCCTAACTTTTCTGTGCCCAGAATAGGTCCACAAAATGTCATGGGTATCATGAGACTATGATTACAGACAATATGGAAGCTGACATGGTTTTCCACAGAAACTTGATACATAATTATATCTCCAGAATTGCATTCACCAAGGTACTATAAATCTTTATTAATAAAGAAAATAAGTCTTTTTTAACTACAGATGGGAGGATTGGGTGCATCCTCAGCCAGTTTTCAGATTATAACAACCTGAGTGGTGCAGTTGATATACTTGAGGGAAGACAAGGGTGACTTTGACAGTCTAGAGACATGGACCCATGTAAACCTCATGAGGTTCCCCAAGGCCAAGTGCAAGGTCCTGCAACTGGGTTGCAGAAATTCCCAATGTCTGTACAGACTGAATGATGACCTGGCTGAGAGCGGTCCTGCAAAGGGTTTGGGGGCTACTGGTGGATTGAAAAATAGTACATGAGCTGGCAATATGAGCTTGAAGCAGAAAGGCAACTGCATTCTGGGCTGCAACAAAAGCAGCATGGGCAGCAAGTCAAGGGAGCTGATTCTGCCCCTCTACTCCACTCTGGTGATCCCACCTGGAGTGTTACATCCAGCCCTGGGGTCAGCAGTACAAGAAACACATGGACCCTATTAGTGTTTCTCCAGAGGAGTGCCACAAAAATAATCAAATGGCTGTAGCATCTCTCCTGTGAAGACAGCCTGAGAGAGTTAAGATTGCTTCTCCTGCTGAAGAGAAGGCTCTGGGAAGATCTTGTTGCATTCTTTAAGTATATAAAGGTGGCTTATTAGAAAGATGGAGAAATACTTTTACCAGGGTATGTAGTGACAGGACAAGGGACAATTGTTTTAAATTAAAGGGGGGTAAATTTAAATTGCATGTAAGGAGGAATTTTTTTACTGTGAGATTGTTGACACAGGAACAGATCGCCCTGAATAGCTGTAGATTCCCCACGGTTGCAATGCTTAAAGCCACGTTGGGTGGGGTTTTGAGTAATCTGGGCTGATGGGAGACGTCCTTGGACATGGTAGAGAGGTTGAAACTAGATGGTCTTTAAATTCTCTTCTAACTCAAAGCATTCTGTAATTCTATGATGTTGCAGTGCCTCCTGTATAGAGATAAACTGGAAATTCATAGCCTCAGCTGTGGCTTTTCTTTAGCTGAGTTCAATATCGGCAAAAAATTACAATTGTCTTTAGCAAATGCAAAGAAAAGTATCCACATAACAGAAACCAGTGGGTTTCACAGAAATACAGCATCACAGAATTCTTAGGGTTGTAAGAGAGCACTGGATATCATCCAGTCCAAACCCCTGGGAAAGCAGGGTCACACAGAGCAGGTGACACAGGAATATATCCATCTGAGTTTGATTGTCTCCAGAGAGGGAAACTCCACAACCTCATTGGGCAGCCTATTCCAATGCTCTGCCACCCTCAATGTAAAGATCTTCCTCATGTTGAGGTCAAATTTCTGGTGGTTTACTTTAAGGCCTCCTCACCCTGTCACTGGGCACTACCAAAAAGAGTCTGGCACGATTCTCTTTGGCACCTGCCTTTTAAATATTTATATGTATTGATAAGATCCCCTCTCAGTCATCTCCAGACTAAACAGGCCCAGCACCCTCAGTTTCTCCTTAAAAGAGGGATGCTCCAGTCCCTTAATCACCTTTGTGGCCCCTCACTGGACCCTCTCCAATATCTCCTTTTCTTTCTTGTCTTGAGGAGCCCAGAACTGGACACAGCACCAGGATTGGCCTCACCAGGGCTGAGCAGAGGGACAGGATCACCTCTCTTGACCTGCTGGCCACACTCTTCCCAGTGCACCCCAGGATATCCTTGACCCTCCTGGCTGCAAGGGTACTGCTGGCTCATGGTTAACTTTTGATCCACCTATAAGCTAGCCACATCTTTTGATCCACCAATAAGCTAGCCACATCTGTGGTTCTCCTGATATTAAAAAGAAAATCCTAAAATAGTCCTTGAAGTACAGCAGCCTATTATTGTTCTCAGTGTATTATTACATTTTCCCATATGTAATTTAATAAACCTCTTTGGTCTACAACTTTCTGATACTTTGAAAGAACTTGATGAAACTGTCAATGTGTCTGAGAATACCAGTAACAGTGGAAATGCTTATGAAGTATCTAAAAGGGCAACCAGGTGTTCTCTAGTTATTCCTTGGTAAAGGGTACAGTTAAAGTGTTGTGCTGTACATTATCTTAGGTGTTAGGCAAACATGATTTTTTAGTTCAGTTCAGAGGCCAATGACACTGGATTTATGTTTTAAAGGTCACAGGCTAGGAATGGACAAAGAAGCCAAGTAATGCCTATTTAATAGATATGTAGGATATGATATGATGCGATGTTTCTCGTCAGACAGAAAACCCAGAAGTTTTTAGGTCATCCATCATGCACTCTCGACCTTGCCTGATTTTAATTAAATCATATGGTATGATAAAATGTGTCACTTTTTTTCCCCACAAGTCTGGTGCAATATCTTGCAAAAGAAGTTACTGTAGGAATTTGCCCTAAAGGCAACTAACAACCACAACTTCAGCAAAAAGTTGCTATTGATCCCTGCTAACCTTACATCTATGGACTTCAGAGGGAGCACCACTGTTGAGCTACTGTATTTTCATATGGTCTAGAGTTTGTCTTTATTTCTTTTTACCCATTTGACATTGGTTAGAAGATCAGAATTCTTAACTGTTTTAAAGTGCCTTAGTTCAATCATTATCTGAAACATTTAATGACCCTTGAAGAAAAAGGCAGTAAGTGCAAACAGTATTGTGGTAACAGATTTTTCCTCCTCTTTACCAAGGCAAGGGATACAAAACCAATTTTTAAGCTCATTTACCTAGTGAATTGGCATTTTTGTGATATAGTGCATTTTTCCACAGCTCTGTTCTGCAGATGCTTTGTCACAATACACATTTTCATCTTAAGAACAGGCACCAGAACCTCTCATGAGGACAAAGTAGAGTTTAACTGCAGAAATGTTTGCCACATAAAGTAATGCCTTTCCATATCAATATTTAGTTCTAAATTACACCATAAAAGATATATCCATTAAAAGATGGTAGATAATAGCTAAATATATAAAAATTATATTATATATAAAAAAAGTTTAGGATCACATTCTCTTCTTGAGGAGAAAGGCAGTTAAACACAACATATTGGAATCAGAGTTACTATTTTAGTTGTCTCAGCATTAATGTGTCTGTTGTGAAATACTTACACAGAAGTAGATAAAATAGACACTCACTCTGCTTCAGTTAAAATATTGCTAAATATATTGCTTTTATTTAGGTTGTAATAACTACTGGAGACATCAACCAGCTCAGGACTCCACTGTAGGGTTGTTGGGGATTAGGTTTG